>VZTA01022490.1:0-80429 GCA_013398855.1 Mohoua ochrocephala
GAGGGTGGTGAGAAGAACAAAGCACTCGCAAGCAGCTCGAGCCAAACCTCGCCAATCAATGCGAGCATATCACCCCCGACACCCTCAAGACACACTGCCAATTTTTTTTAAAGCAACTCCAAGCCAGAAACAAAAGCCTGCCTAAACACAAAGCTCGTCAGAGCACAAGGGGAAAAGAAATCAAACAGGATACGTCATCCCTGGGTCTAATCCAATTTCATTCTCGAAAAACTTTCAACAAAAGTTAAGTCTGCAGGGGCTGAACTTCTACTGTCGCAGTTGATCAGCCTCTCCCACTTCCATGTTACTTATTTGGAAATCTCTGTAGGGACCAGGACTTACGTAAAGGATCCATACAGCCCCGGTGTTACTCCGAGTTACTTAGCAACACCCCCCAGTCAGCCTAACGAGCAGACAGGGGTTATTTCCACGGAACAGGCATCTTCATAGGCGCAGCTGTTTTACGAGATGTCAGGAAGCAGCACCGCAACACCACTTCTTGTTAAAATACACTGCAAAGGTTTACAGCTACCTCGCATATGTGACCGGGCGGGGCAGGGCAACACCCCAGAGCACGGGATCTCCAACAGCTCAGGAATCAGAATAGGATTTTTGTGTTATCGCAGAGCTCTACTGACCAGATAAACGGGTAATCAGATGCATAAATACATTTGCTTCACCTGATCATTCAAATTCAAACGGAGTAATTAAAGTGTTAAAAAGAGATGCATTCTCCTAAAACAGAGCAAAAATCAACAGCCTTCAAGCACTTTTGACCTAATCAAGGGACAGCCTGTATAATATATGCCAAAGGGGAAAAATTCTTAGTGGTACAACTATTGGAGCTGCTAATAGCTTCAGATTAGATCAGTGTAGTGAGACGGTATTGCTCCGGTTACTGCTCTTACAGGTATTGCTTAATTAGTACCTAGGTTTGGGGGGGAAAATAAGATCAGTTAAACCATTTTATCGTTCAAAAGGCAGGCACTAAGCTCAGAGCACCACTGTGCTTTCAAATTTATGTGAGAAAGAAAAAATCCTGGACTACCAACATGCTGCAGCTGTAAAACTTCAGTGTTTTTAAAGCCTCATATTTTCAGTTATAACTCACCTATAATAGTTGTCACTGAGATAAAAGAAGGCATTAAAAAAGCTTATCTGGTTTAAATGCACACAGGTAAAAAGCAAAGTGACTGTAGCTTTTGACTGCATAGCAGTAAAGTAGCGCTTGCCTGTTTTCTGAACATATCCTACTTTTGCCTCCACCTACTGATGTGCTAAGAGCTGATCCCTCACTTCCCTGTACAGCCCACATGTGACTGCACAGACTGATTGCAGGCAGGGCCTTCTCTGGTCACCCCACAGTCCAAACCAAGCCAATTTCCATGGCACTAGTTACAAGTAAAGCCAGGGTAGGTGGCATGTTGTGCCAAGTTGTTTTCTCTTGATGCGTGTTCCACAGGCTGCCCCCCAAAAAGCTTCGGCAACTGGATCAAATCAAACCAGCAAAAAGCATTAACCAGAGAACTGAGTTGAGCTGGTGACTTTTATTTTAATTTCCAAAGGCCTTTCAATGAAGAAACACATGACATCTTCAAACATCTGATATTTTAAAGTAGACATTCTTAACTAATGTTTACCCTTTATTTACACAGGAAGTTGGTTCCAAGATCAAACCAAAAGCTCAATAACCAGACGTCCCCGAGGCAGCTCCCAGCAAGCCAGTTGTCTGCAACAACCATCCAGTACAAATGCTGGGCAATATAATGGCTTTCAAATATCATTTGACTACTAGCCAGAAGAATACATGTTTGCCCTTTGGGCATAGCAATTAACACTCTCCCACGAAGTGAAAAGGGTGCTTGCTCCTTCAGTGGTATGGGGATAGCACGTATGCAAAGCTTAGGACATTGTGAAATTCCCAGAGAAATTTATAAGGTAGGACCCGAGGAAGGCTGGATGCAGAAAACTCCTTTTCCTAACTCCTGGCAGCTTTCTAGTGATCTCATTATTTGTAGCCTTCCCAGGGAGTAGGTTTGTGTAGACTGCTTCTCAATGCTATCCACTAAAAATAAGAAAAATAGGAGCTTTTCTTCTTTGAGTTCCAGCCTTACTTCCAATTATTAGTTTCACTCAGTGTAAAGAATACTTACTTGGTGTTGGGGGATTATTTGTTATATTCTGGTAATTTCATGAGAATTGTCCATCAACTGAGCTCAGCCCTGAGGAGGTCATGAAGCTGGAAGAGGGTCATAACTGTCTGCTGATCCTACTTACAGTATACTCACAAAATCTCTTCTGATTATTTGTATTTCACCAGCCACTTTTACTTCAATTATTCATTACAGAGCAAGGACCACTATGCAAACACAACAAACAATGTCTTTTCAAAGAGCTTTTCTGAAAGCACAGGGCCTGACCTGTCCAACACTCAGAACAGCCCCATTCTTCCATAAAAACTCACTCTAAAAGCAGAACAAAAAGGTATAAGGTGCAATTTTCTTTAGCCTGATGAAATTTGAAGCAATGTTCCTAAAAAATATGTTCTGAAAACAAACCTTCAGCCTCTAATGGCATCTGGCATTGTGCATAGACTTTTTATTTTATTGTTTCTCTCCGGTTGTTTTTTTTTTCCAATTCATAGACATTTTCTCCTGAACAAACATTTTAGAGCATAACTGAGATCATCACCGTGGAACAGTTTCCTTTTGAATCTCATCATCAGTCCTGATCAATCTATCCACTGTCCGTTCCAAACACAAATCCTTACCAGAAAAGCCTACAAGTCCTACACCTACACGCTGCAAAGAGCTAAAGCATCAGCCAGAAGATTCAGCAGCCCAGACTGGTTTGCCTGAATGCCATCAGTGGCCTCTCACCGTGTGAATAATCTTCCTGCCAGCTTCACCTCTCATCTCAGTGCTTGAGCATCACAGGGAATAACAATACCTCAGTACCTCAGGCTGAACACACCTGACATGGTGTCACCCCCGTTTATCACACTAATAGAGTTTGTGCCAACATCTGGACACAGCTGTGTCTTTCCAAAGAAGCTATAATTTGGATACTGCCCCTCGGGAATGCTACAAAACACACACAAAGCATTCACCTTTATGGTAATGCTACAACAAACACAGCAAAGTGAAGGACCTAAAGTTGAAGACTGAACTTGAGTTCCCGCCTCTCAAGGCCACAAAAACTCCATAATTTATAGATGTAGTGAGCATATCTTGACAATCTTTCTGGGTATTTGTCTGTCAGCTTATTGCATCGAACGAGTCCAAAGAGTCACAAGTCAAGTCTCCAGCCTCACATTGTCATGTTGACTGGAGACACAGGAATACAAGAGGAGGTACAGCAACACTGAAAAGGCAAGGAAAGCTCCAAACTGTTACAAGTGGGTGGCATGGCATGAAAAATGTTGTTTAGAAAACTGATATGAGTCTTCTATGTATAATGCCAAGTTGTTTGTGAGCTTCAGAAAGCAGCTCTGTAGAAAGGCAGTAGTCTGGTTTCAAATGTAAAGGGATGGCAAAATACCTGAAAGTATTTGTTTCATGTAGATAATCTAGCATTGAGAAGTTTTGACTGGGGATTTTAGCTCCTATTGTAGTGTTGAGAAGGAGTTTAACTAGCACTGGGGGGAAAAAAATCTATAAGCATTCAAAAACTAAGGTGTCATTGAGAATAAATCATCATGACGTAACAAAAATCTCAGCAGATTGCGACAGGTTTGTTAAATTTTAATGCAAACATAGAACTGTGAGAATATCAAAACACTGTTCTCTCTACTACAGGTCAAATCTTTAATTAAATATAGAATTACTGAGAGTGTTGGTGGGCGTGTTATTTTGTAGTCAGAGTCTTACAAATTATTCAATTATTTTGCATTCCACTTTGTGCTGGATACAAAGATGATATTTAGCACCAAAAGGAAAAATGAGAAGGAATGAAATACACATCAAGCTCATGGATTTTAAAAATAAGATAAAACCTCTGTAAGAAATCCAAAAGCGATTGAAATATTTTTTCTTGTATTCTCAGTCAAAAGCTTCCAACAAAATGCAGGAAGCAAACAAAAATCTGGTATCAAGAAGACTGCAGACAACAGCAGTTTAGAAGGCAAATGCTTCCGAAAGTTTCCCCATCTTCAATTTGCTGATAGCTGCCAGTCAATTTTCAGCTGGAAAAGGAGGAAAGAAAAAGGGATTTCAGAAATCCCTCCTATTTTTCTCACTATTAAAACTCTCTTTCAAAAGACATGATGAATTTGGCTGAATGGTTTGACAGTTTAATGGGTCTTTTCTAAGCAGACAGGAATCATTAGCACCTGGTATCAAGCATGAAATCTCCGCATGAGAGAAAGCCAATTCTCACTGAAGCCGCCCTGTGTATGTGAAAATATGAGTGTGTTTTATACCATCTCATTTTTCATATTCGGGATATACGTAATCATAACCTAAGCAATGCTGAACATAAATATTATTCTTGAGTTTTGTGTTTGCATTTCTCATTAGCAGAATGAGGCAACAATTTTCAGAGTCCTCATGTTATTTTTCCTCAGCTTTTGGATGCAAACACTGAGATACCCCATGGCTCTCAAGAAATCAAGACCTCAGGGTAAATTTCCATTAAAACTGCATGTGTCAGATACCTGGCATGATGGTAAGATTGCTGGCAGCTTCAGGGAGTCAAGATTTTACTTGAGATGACTCAGGCTAGGCTGGGCATGTGAAGAGAATTAATTGGCAGTTCAGAAAAAAAAAATCTTTGAAAAAATCAAATAGAGACAGAATTACCACTGAGAATGTTTTCTAACCCATTTCCCCATTTTTCATAGGAGAATTCTTCACAGTAGATAAAAAGCTTGTAATGTGAAGAAAACATACAACAACTGCATAGATTGTCAAATTTAACCTTGGCTCTTTAGCAACTCCATATTCAATTTTATTGTATTTTTCATACAGTTTATGCAGTATCATTTTCCATTTGCATTACTCTTCTATTTGATCAGGTGCTGAACTTTCTGTGAATCATGGTTTTCCACTACAAATCCAATCTGTCTTTTTTTAAAAAGGGTTAATGATACTTATCCCAGTTCACGTGTGACTGGTAGATTCAGCTGCAGAATTCTGTTATGAGAAGAATCTATGCAAAATCTTGGAGAGGAGAATTCAAGAAGCAAAGTTTTAATTTACTGACCACTAACTGGAGAAATCTTTCAGGTCCCTTGTCATAATCTGTAGCCCAGTTCCTTACTTCCACCCTTAACAGAAGGTTACCTGTCTATCCCCTTCTGCTGCATATGACTTAGACTACATAGAGAATATATCCAAAGTCATTTAATTTTTCTTAAGCAGAAAACTACACTCTTACCCAAGAATAATTGTAATGGGAATAGTAGGTCCCATTTTGTTCTCATTCCTGTCTCAATTGCCACATGCAGCAATACTTGCACCCATGGTTTTCCCTTTTGGTTCATTTAATGTAGATTTTTTTTTTTTGTCTGGAGACCAAATCTTGGTTGGGACATTGTACAGGTTATCAATGCAGCAAGGTCAGGCTTCAGTCTATGAGCTCTGGGGTGGTCAGGGCTTCTTTAGCAGCAATGGCACAACATCTCCATCAAAANAGTTTAGCACTGAAATGCACTGAAATGCAGCCTGTGGATCCTACATGGAATCATTTTATTTGCATCTGAATATACATACTATGTCTTCTTGAAGTATTAAAATCTCCATCAGAAAAAGCACTTGCTTGGAGCATGGCCAAGGTGCTTCAGCAGTTTGTACTAGTGCAGCTCCATATATTATTCTCACAGGAGCATTTTAGTGTTGAGGTCAGCCTCTGTTTTTACTTTGAAAACAAAGTTCCTATTTTCCACATTCACAATCTATTCTTCAGAGATGCTGTCTATTAAAGCATAGCAATTTTATCATGTTTTGTGACATTTAGTAAGAAGATTAAGAAGCCAATGTATGGCAGATGGACACAGTGTGTGGGTTTGATGAGAGTATCTCTGACTTGCCTTTTCTAGACTTTAAAATTTTGTGCAAAAATCTAGGATCTAGGTACAGTTTACCTAGATCCTGAGAAGTTCAGTCTCCAGGACAACAAAAAGTACTGACATGGATTTCTAAGCACATTTCAAACTCATGCTTCGCATATAAAGCTGCAAACAGCCAACAGCCCGACCCCCTCTGTGCATAAAGCACCACTTCCAGCATTTTTCCATCCCTTCCACCTTTAATCTAGCCCAAAGATTAAGAGAGGAGGCTTCCCTATCAAATGTTTCTACTCTTATCATAGGTTCTTTTACAACAAAATGGACACTAACCTCAGAGTTTTATTCTTCTTTGTTAACACCTTGCTTGCACTTCAAAGAGGAGAGTTGAGAGGACTCCATAAGAGAGCACAATTTGAGGGCTCTTGCCTTAAAATAAATGGATATAATCAGTATTGTTCACACTTTTCTAGAGGCTTCAGGGTCCTAACAGTCCCCTCACAGGAGATGGTAACAGAGAGGGATTCAATGGGATAAAAGATTCTCACTCCTCTTTAACACACATACACACACACAGAGACCTGAAATTTGGAGCTAATACACAGAGTAGAAAACATATCTAGTCAGCTGTGTCTATAGCTAAAGCAAATCCTTCCCACTGCATAACCTGTCCCACACTGAAGTGGCCCTCCCCTTGAGTATGCAACCCTGAATGCATAGATATCTCCTTTTACTGGGTACCCGTCTGCTGAATCAAAATACAAATTGTACTTGAGTTAAAACAGCACACCAAGTCAACTGTGGTCATTTTCGAATAGTACAACACCTCCCTGTAAAAGGTATTCCCATGGTAGACAGAAGGCTTGAAGAGAGGGAGTACAGAAAGATGCTGCACTGTAAATCATGTGAACACTTACTGCAGAATAGGTCAAAATACCACAGAAATTTAAGTTGGGGGAAACTTGAGCTGCTCCTGTATCAATTTCTCTTCAGATTACACAATGTAGGTTTTTATTTATTCTTAATTTAAACAACAAATAAATGTTTACTTGGACAGGAGTATAGGTTAAGCAGAGAGATTATATTAATCATCTGAGTGTACTTTTTATTAATAATTATCTTCAATTTATAAAACGCTTCAGATTAACTAAGGAAAATAGCTGAATTCAGCCTTCTGAAAACAACATATATTTAAAGGCCTCTCCTCAGACATGACAGCAATGAATCTGCTACATAAGGGATATCCTGCCATTAATAGTTGCTTTATTTTAATTTTTGATCTTTATTTCTCACCCTTTTTTTTTCCCCTGAAAGCACCACACTCTATAAAGGCTGAACTAAAGTAGGAGCCATTCTCAAATGAATTTCTTCTTACTTTCCATATTTTTTCACGCCCCTTTCCAGGGGGCAGTGAATGCCCAACAACTTAATCCAGAGCTTTTCACTGTCCTGCCTGCCCCTCAGGCTATGCCAGTTCTGCACACTGGAGGAGGAGGAGGAGATGACCAGCCAGCTGAACCAGCTTTGTGTGTGTCCACACCAGTGCACAGACAAGCAGAAATCTTGGTGAGGAGACAGCAGTTCCCAGATTGCCTTTTGGCATTGCTGCCATTCCTGCTTCCCACCAGAGCAGAGTCAACTCAGAGTCCAAAGATGGGAATTTCTATTTTTCTCTAAGCAAAGCAAGAATGTGCAATATAATTAAAATAAGAACTACTCCATTAGAGGTAATTAGGGAGTAATTTCACTGAGTCTCCTCTTCCACTGGTCCTCCCCTTCCAAATGGGAAAGTCTTCATTGCTCCTTTATCATGAAGGGAGAATAGAAAAGGCACTAACCCAGCAGTTCCAACAAATCCCATAACCAGAGTAGAGAGCTTTTTGAAGTGCTCTCCTCTTTGTATGGACAGCCTTGCTATTCTTCACAGAATGGAGGAAATCACCATGAAGCATGGTGTAAAAGACTGAAAGGTCAAAGTAATGAAAGGAATGAGGGACTTGTCTTTACAAACAAGCTGTGGGCCTGCTGGTAGATAAAACTAGCACTGAGAGATAAAAGAAACAATGGGAAGGATTCCACTGATTGATGAATGGAAAGAGAGAGATTTGTCTTTACAAACAAACTGTAGGTCTGCTAATAAATGAAATTGGATATTGAGAGATGAAAGAAACAATGGGAAGAACCATAAATTCCATAGGAATTTAAAAAAGGAGGGGGGTATACATTAGAAGGGAGTCTTAGGTATTAGGCGTTCCGGGAAGTCTGTACCTCTCAAGTACCTCAGCCAATGGGGAAAGAGAGAGAGAAATGCGGCCGGGAAATTAGGATAAATAGGAGGCTGCCTCCTCCAAAAATTTGAGAGACCCCAGGGGAATGCCCCATGCCCTCTCCCTTTATTCGAACAAAGTAACAGGACTCCTCTGTCTCCTTTTTGGACATACACCTCTGGTGTTTGTGGATTAATTTTCCTGACAGTAGTAAAGAATTTTATTTTCTATAATGTATTTCTCATTATATTTCTAATATTGCTTCTCCTGACAAGAGCTATTCTGAACACACTGGGCAACAAAATTGAAATTCTACCTCCTGACAATTGTTCTGTCAGAAAACTGGAAATGGGAAACGACGATCTGAGTCACAGTCCATCCTCCTAACTCTCCTTTCATCTCCCCATGAAGGGTACAAAGACCAGTTTTTCTGCAAGTGTTCCCTTTCCTCTTGGCTTCTGCACGGCAGCCACGTATTTGGGAACCTATGCAAATTTCAGAGATCGTTTTACATACACTTTTTTATTTTTATCTTCTGAGCTTATTCTACCTTATCTATCCAGATATGCAAAATCCACTGGCATAAACTTCAGGATCTCCTAATAAGTGAATTCATCTTGGAGTAAAAGACTCATACATTTTTATTTCTACTTGCATGACCTTGCATTTAACTCCTCTTCTTCCCTTCTGATAATTAATGACTTGGGAGTGTGGAGAGCAGAGGGAAAGGTGAGGAGAAAAGCCAGGAATTGTGCCAACCTCAGGTTTGAAAAAGTCGTTTTCTTCTCTATTTTGGCAGCAAAGTTTCACAGTAGTTGTTTTGCATTCCTTACCTGTAGCTGTTACTATGCTTTGTTTATAAGAGGAAATTGTCAGAGTATGCAAAAGTAATTCCAAAGCTAAAAAGCAGGAATGGTTCAGCCTCTGTGTTCTGGATTTTCATATGTCTGTTGGCAGTTTCTGTAACTGAAGCAGCAGATTCATAGCTCAGCACCACAAAATGCATAATGAGGTGTAACTACTAAAGTTTACTGGGTTAAAACGAAACCTGCAACTCTTTTGTTCAGAAAATAAGTCCTGAAAGTTAAAAAAAAAAAATAAATCTGGGAACAAAACCAAATATGCATTGGTTTGTTTCTTCCCTGAAAATAAATGTCCACGTGCTTAACTATCACCCAGAGAGTGAAATTTTGGCACACCAGGGAGTGTGCAACTGTGAAGGAAGAAAGTTCTGGTTTCTTCCTCTGCAACTTGCTGACAGGCTGCTCTGTATATTTTAACAGAGTAGGGATGATGTGCCCTTGTCCCTGATCAGGAATGAAAAGAGCTAGCCATATCTATATGGCAATATCCATCACATTGAGAAAAGGATGCTTTTTCCCTTGGGACAAGACAGATGTGCAGTTTAAACCTCTCAGTTACCACCATATCCTTCTTACCTAGGTGCCAGCTGAACCAGTCAGATTTGCACAGTAGCCTGATAACATGAAGTGCAGCACATCTCTGGTATTTGAAATTAAGTTGTCTTTACAGTCATGCTCAGTACTTAACTTTCTCTGCATGGCTTTTCTGCTTC
This sequence comes from Mohoua ochrocephala, assembly GCA_013398855.1. NCBI lineage: Eukaryota > Metazoa > Chordata > Aves > Passeriformes > Acanthizidae > Mohoua > Mohoua ochrocephala. The sequence continues at coordinate 9,848 of VZTA01022490.1, forward strand.
CATGCTCCTCTTCTGATCTCAAATTACAGAAATTTATTTGCATTCAGGGCTCCTCAATATACTCTTGGTTCTTTTTTCTGTTCATCAGAAGGATAATTTCATCTTCTAGAGTCTGATGCCATCTTGAAGAGCAAACATTAGAAATAGATTACAAGCAGTGTGCATTCAAATAAATTACATATTTAAATGCGTCAGCTAAATTATAATGCTCAATTAGACAGTTAATTATGTTGAAAATGCAGTTGTGTGCATAAATTGATGGCCACGCCCCCAGCCTGCCTGGCTGCTTCCATTCATATATTGTCCCTTTTTAAGTTTTATCCTTCATATATCACTTGCTTGAAGGTTTATCTAAGTGCAGTCAGACACTGCTTTACTGTTAGTTCATTTTAAAATATAATTTCAAATACAATTCAACCTTTGCACTGAGTTTTACTACCTGCCATCAGAAATTTAGTGGCAGTAGGATTTGTGGTCCAGGATCCCAGACTTCTCAAGGTCATATTCCCAAAGTGCTTTTCTTCTGTTTATGATGTCTCACTTTCCAGGATGCTTTTTAATCACTCTCACTGGAGCATTTAACAAGGAAAAACTAAATTTCTTTTAAATTTACATGCACATGTGAATTTTTAAGATGACCTTTTCAGCTGATAGAGAAGCAGTACATGAAACCAGAGATGACACACTTACATTTAAAAAACACAGTCTTAAAATTGTCGCTGAATTCATTAACATTAGTTAGGACCTGGAAATCAATTAGGAAGAAGAAAGAGTCTGTCAGCATGAACTAAAAGGTTTCATTTAAGAATATCTTAAATATCTTGGTATGACAAAATACATCCTTGTACTTAATTCATGACATATCGTCTCACAACCATCCCACAAAATAGATCTTTTCATATATATTTTCCATGTTTTACCCTTCATTCAGTTTCTATAGGTTTACCAGGTTTACTGGCAACCAATCTGACTGAAGCATTTATACACAGAAAAACCCAAGCTCTCATAATTGATGACATCTGAGAAAAGATAAATTATTTGTTTGGTGTTTCCAGACAGCTACATATTTAATTTCTCACAATATGAAAGGAATCATACAACATGAAATTTTATCAGTATCAGTGTGTTAAAAATTTAGTTGAAATAAAGACAGCATGATAGCACCAAAAGGATAAAAATAAACTTCACTTGAGCTCAGCATAAAATACCATTTCAAGCAGACAGCTGTTCTCTTCCGTTCTTATGCCTAGATAATGCAGAAAAATTAATGGTGAAATAAAAACCCCAAACCTGACCATTTTCTTTCTTTCCTAGGTTGTTCTTTCCTCTGAATTATGAAAGGTAATAGTTGCATTTTAAGGTCTAAAACCATTGTCATACAGTTAATCCATACAGTTAGACCATATGAGCCATATGGTCTCACATTATTAGTGTCCTCAGTCAGCCCACCTTTCCTAGTAATATATTTAGGATCCCTCCCAGTAAAGAAAAACTGAAATAACCCCATGTCTGTAGCTCTGGGCATATATGGTAGCAAAATCCAGCTCCTCAAGACAACCAAAATTAATCTGGATAAGTACCGAAAATAACAATGTATGAGCCTACTCCAACTTTGACAATGTAAGAGACAAAGTGATCTATTGTATTACACCTTCTTTTATTTTTTTTTTAAATTTGTTACCTCTATAGTCATTCAAGAGGGAAAGCTTTCAGCATTATGTTCTGCTTTGTCCTGAACTACCTTAACAGCTGAAATCAGGGAATTCCAGGGCATGGTTTTTTGGCACACACTACAAATTATTAAATTCCACTTCGAAAATAAAAATTCTGTTCAAGTCTCTTTTAAAAAATGGCATTAAAATCCACACATCAATTTCTGACATGTCATTTTCAACCAGTAGTCCTGGAATAGACTGCTTGATGTATATAGAAGCAGGGTTAGTATTTATCATTTGGTCCCAGTCTCTGAGCAGTGCTGGGCTGCCAGCCTAGAGAGTCAGAGAGTGACACTGAGAGGGGCTAGAAACTGCTCGGGGATTTTTAAAGGTTCTTATGACTGTCACTAAGCTAGCTGCTTCACAACAGATTGAAAAATGTGAGAGGTGTTCCAGCTGAGGTCACGTGTGTCTTAAAGAGGATTAACATGAACAGCTAACTAATAAATGGTTTTTTGCTTTCCATTTTTTAAATCCTCCTTTCTTTCTATCCTGTAATGAAACTTTTTTTTTTTAATTTTTTTTTTTTTGCCTTTTATTCTATATATTCCCCCCCTTTTGGCATCGCACATAAAGAAAACTGCAAGTCATTTAATAGATGCATCTAGCACAACAAAATTCTGTGTTCCAGACTCTGAGGATGCAGACTGCAAAGTGAATCTCACTCGAAGCAGAGAGTATGAAATCACATAACCAATGAAACAGTTCAGGATCTCAAGTGCTCATTTACACATTTCAGCTGTGGCATGCTTATTCTCTCCATTCTCTACTATCCCCACTCTGTATATCAACAAAATCTGCTCAGTCTTAAAAACACCTTTGGCTCAACATCCAAAGTCTTTGCAGACAGAAATAAAATAGAAATGCTTTGGATGAATCACACGAAAAGGCAGCCTTCAAAGCGACACCCACATCAAGGCAGAACACAGCACCTTTGTGCAGCCTCATCCCATCAGCTGGCGAGTTTTCATCTACATCTCCAAAACATTAAAGGCACTACAGTTTGGCCCAGTTCTACAATTATTGTTCACACACAGTATGTTGGCTGAGTATGGTAAGAAAATCAGAGAAACAAACATTGTAACTAGCAGATGTCACCATTTTTGCAGATCTGAGTAGTTTAATCAATAGTCTCATACTTATTCATGTTGAAGTCTTTCCATGATAACCTGATGTTCTCTTGGTGCACTCTCAACTAAAAGCTAGGAGAAAGAAAAAATGCCACAATTTATTTTTTGGTGGAGAAAAGTGGGACAAGAGGTTAATACTGAGCTGGTATTATTCACCTTTTTCTCCTAGGATCATCTCTTTTCATAACAAAGAAGTTATTTCTGGTTCCCTCATTAACTGCTGTACACTAGCTTAATGTCATCATAGCCTTCTCATCATAGCAGTGCTTCAAAGCCTGGCAAATTGGATTCTCCAACAAACACCATCCACCTATAGGACATAGGCTTGACTCCAGTTGCAGTCCCAAGAGTTCTTGACATAAAAATTGCCTCTTAATTACCCCTATTTTAATTGCCAGAACACACCTCCACCATGAATTTGCCTAAATCCTTTTGAGACACACTTAACTCTGGAGAAAACAAACAAAAAAATGTTTCCTTTATTTCTGCTTAAAACATCTTTTATTTTAGGCCATCCACTCATATTAGAACTTCACACTGTCCTGCTCTTTTATTTGCTTCCTTTCAGTTTAGAGGGAAGTTTTCTTAGATGTATTTTTAAACCACTTTAAGGAAACCTATGAAAAAAGAAAGAGGAAAAAAAACCCAAATCTCGATCTTCACCAATATCTATCATAGGACTTTTTCCCCTCGTTAACATGGCTGAATATCATTCACAAAGCAATTAGACATCTGTATGCACCTAAACTATGAACATCTCAACATTTCCTTTTTAAATTCCTCAGGAAGTAATGGTCAGGCTCAAATGCTAAACAAGAGGAAGGTAAATTTCTGAATGGGACCTCTGAGAGACAGATTATAGCACATTTCACTATTACATTAAGTTTTCTCCAGGTGGTAAAAAAAAAAAAAAACAAAGGTAAAGGAGACCTCTGAGTCTCTTATACTGTTCATTTAGGTCAGAAAACTCTGTAGTGCTTAAATATTTCAAACTAATTCCTCCAGAAAAACCTCGAACAAGTAATATTTCACTTTTTTTGGTAAAACTCTCAAAGTACAAAGTTTGGCTGGGCCAATCTGAGCTGTACACAGGAAGAAATGGTACATTAGTACAGTGAGAGACTGATCTCACTATAGTTGTTAGTCAACAGATTAATGCTCTAGTGCAATACCTTCCTCTCTTGTCCTTCTCTCTGCAAGTGAACTATATTTGGAACAATTCCGTTCTCAGATCAGGCTCCAAAAATTTGGATGTCATAATAAACAATATTTTTCTCTACTACAGGTGTTTCATTTCTTATAATTAATACATTCTTCATTCAATTCCTTACACCAGAGAATCTATCTGTTCGGACCTTGATGAGCACAAAATACCCTTCAAGAGATACTTGTTGGGTGTGCTTAAAGCTTTAACTATTTGAATTCAGTTCTCACAGAGATCTTTAGCTCCTTATTCAGGTAGAGTTTTCCACATATAAGAAGCACCATTTCAGCAGATTATCAGCCATGAACTTTTTCAATATATATCCAACATCAAATTAAATAACAACAAAAAATCAGACAGATTATATGGATCAAAGTAAATTTAGCAGTTCCTCATTTTGAAGCTAATGATGTTTGTATATTTAAATAGCTAAATCTACTATTATTCCTAATATGTGGGTAAGAAAAATTCAGCTTTATGTTGTCTTGGAAGGAGGCAGGGATAGAGGTTCATAAGCAGCTTCTTTCATCCAGTTGTTCAGAGAAATGTACACTGGCACCATGACAATCTCTGTCATGAACCATCAAGAAAATGCTAAACCTGGTTATATAAACCACCTCCTCTGTGAAAGTGACTCCACCAGCTGGCAGCAGTAACCAGGAGCACCATAAATTTATCATACCACACAAGCTGCATGGAAGAAAAGGGAAGTAATCACTATGTTTACATTCTGCACAGCAGTGCAGAAAGAAATGCCTGTATGAGTCTATGTGATTTAACTGTGCTTACTCCAAAATCTCATCCAGTGAAATAATCATTGACTAATCTCAGCACATAGCTGCAGAGACACTGATGGCACTGATCATTGATTTTACGTGACTATCAAGCAATTGATTTTGGTTTGAATAGAAAGCAGTCCACCCTCCTTTGTCTGTTGGCTTTGGTTATGCCCATTATCAATAAGTTGCTTACATTGCTTTTCTCATAAATTTCATCATAATCTTGCACTTGTGGCATCATTTTTGTTGCGAGCATCATTACATCTTAGTGAATTATAAATGGCAAAAGAGGCTTCTTTTAGAGCACATCCAGTTTTCTAATGCAAAATTGTTGCAATTTTCTCAAAACTTCCCTAATACAAGTAACAAGCAAAAGGGAATTTTTCACTCTGCTTTTAAAATGAGGAAAACACTTATTAGCCTCCAAATGACTGTGGACCATAGGAGGAGGATCCTTCAACTTCTCTTTCCACCACCTGCCACATCCTCTTTCTTGTATTTATAGCCAACATCTCCAGTCCCACTGCCTGCCCAGTGACTCCTATACTTAACTTTATTCCACTAGGTAATACCATATATATTTCAGTAGTATTAAGAATCATCAAATCATTTAGGTTGGAAAAGGCCTCTAAGGTCACCAGTCCAACAATCCAGCACTGCCATCTCCATCTTTAAACCATGTCAGTAAGTGCCACACCTAGATGTTTTTTGAACACTTCCAGGGGAGTGACTTCACCACTCCCCTGGGCAGCCTTTTCCAATTCTCGACAATACTTCCTGTGAGGAAATTTCTCCTAATATCCAATTTAAACCTCCCCTGGTGCAATTTGAGGCCATCTCTTCTTGTTACCCAGGAGAAAAGACCAACTTCCACCTGACTACAACTTTCCATTCCTCTCACCCAAGCCTCCTTTTCTCCGGACTGAACATCCCCGCCTCCCTCAGCCACTCCTCATCCATCATGTGCTCCAGACCCTTCCCCAGCTCTGTTGCCCTTCCCTGGGCATGCTCCAGCACCTCAATGTCTTTGCCTCAAGGCAAAGGGCCCAAAACTGAACACAGAATTTGAGGCTGCAAAGCCTTTAAGGCAGGGACTGGGTCTTTAATTTACAAATATAAACCAATCAACGCAACAGAAATTCCTCAGACTGCTCTGTACGCACGCACACACACAGGCATCTTCTCATCCTGGTATACACATTCCTGTGGCTGCTCCAGTGCAAGTGTCCATCCCAGCTGTTCACTGATTTGGCAGACATCTTTCCCATCCATAATATACACACACCAACAAGACTTGGTCAGTTCTCAAAATCCAGCTGGACCTGAGGCTATGGAAAATAAAGCCACAACATTTCTTGTCCAGCTCTACTGACCAACCCTAACCAAAGACTTCCTCATAACATGGGAAGCTGAGCAAGACCATCACCTCTTCACTAAAATTGGTGCAATCTGCTATGTAAAGAGTGGTGACCACTAAAGCCCGTGTCACCTGCTCTCTTCCCTCAAATATTTTGCAAAAGGGGCTCTTTAGACCACTGCAATTCCAGTACTTTTGAGAGGAACCTACTGTTCTTCTCAGAGGACACTAGCCGTACAACAAAGTTTTCAATTACAACCACACCCATTGGCAGTGGAGAGGAGAACAAATCAGCCCAGGTATGGATAGCAAAATCGCCAATGTAGAAAGAGATTCACTAAGAGCCGAGTACTTTTGCAGGCTTACGGTATGTCATTTGTTATTTTTTGTACTATAGAAACACTCTGCACCTCTGCTAGAAAACATCTCCACCTCCACCATGTTAATATCATGACATATGTCAACACATGGTACTTTAGCCATTCCAGTGTTGGCAAGGTCAGCAGGAATGCTCAGCAACTCCAGCTCTTTTTTTTCATTTGCATGTTTTTTACAAGAAATAAAATTTCTCCTGCCTGGAGAAAGCGGATTCATTACAATACTTCTCCTTTTCTTCTTTCAGGTATGGGTCATTGGAGGCAGACAGAGGTTAGACTGGGCTCATAAAAAGATGCAGAACATGTAGAGTGTGCTCCAAGAACCGTCTTGTTTTCAACCTTTGCCCTGTTCTGAGTTAATATGAAAACTATGAGTGATTGATTTTGTAAAACTTGGAAAAGATGATGTTTAAGGCATCTCTAATCAACTCACTGGTGAGGCACATAGAATTCTGCTGAGTCCTACATGGCAAATAAGTTATGTAGAATTTTAATACAGCAATTACCATCTGCCAGTTCAAGATAATGATTAGCTAACGACCCATTTAAGATGCATGTGCAAGCACATCAGTGCGGGGGGTAAGCTGCAAGCTACAGAAGAGGCAGCAGAACGAGGTGTTTGCCAGATGAACTACCCCTTAATGCTTCAAGGAGGGTAAAAATAGAGTGTATCCACTACAAAGCTTCAGCATTAGCTAATAGTGGCACAAGAAAAACTAGAAAAAGAATGACCAACCGACATAAGAACTCCTATCCTTAAACTGAATCCAGTAGTCTGACAAATAGACTGGCATGGGCATATCTTTGGGCAGAGAAAGCATTAACAACCAGAGAAACAAACACAGGGAAAAGTGGAAAGGAGACTTTTGGAGAGCATGAATAATTCAGGAAAAAGAGGAACTTGAAAACATGTCATCATTTTCCTGTCCTCTACCTGTCTTTCTGACCAGTCCCTTAGCTCCTCTAGTTTTCAGGCATATCCACATAACCCTTCTGGACCACAAAAGGCTCTGACAACAAAAGGTGATGTAGTTCCTCCACTTATCTAGCATTACACAGCCCAGCTTTAAACCAGAGTCAGAAGTCACTGGCTATTTTTAAGCTCCATCTCTCCAGGAAAAGTTTTTCCCATAGTGGCTAACTATCAGTGGAAGTAATTGTATGCACTCTAGTGAATGTCAACACACTGTTATGCTAGATCAAATCTATGGCAAGCTTCTCTGTAGCTACACAAAAGTATCACTATGTATTATTATGACAAAGTGATGGACAAAATTTGGTGGAAAGTCTTTTTTAAGGAAAAAAAAATGCAGGAAGCTACCCTTGGTGGTGAAGGACAATCCAAAACAAAATTACCCATAAAAGCATGCCAAGGCATAATTTGCTCATACTTGGTATTAGTGGACCATGGGAACATAAAAGGAATCACAGAAGAAACAACTGATTGCTGCATGCCTATGCCCCAGCCATGGGAGAGGCTTTGAAAAACAGTCCAGGTTTCTAATGAGTTTCACAACAGAACATAGGTGTATTCAGAAAAACAAGAGGTGACAGTGAGAAACGTTGTAATGCATCAGAAAACTGCAGGGTTTTCACCTAGGGGTAGATGCTGAGATAAATTTGTTGCAGTGAATCCTCTCTGGTTTTGTCTTAGAATATGAACCAAACATGTCCACAAAATTCTATCCAAACTTTCAATCCCTGGTATTTTATATAGGAGATATATCTATAAAAAAAACAACAACAACGCCACACTGCTGAACCTATAGATAGCATGAAAATTTCTATATAAGAATTCTCACTAGAAATTTCTGAACGATTACTGGTTAAGTGAGAAATGGTGTAAAACAGGAAAATTGAACAGAAGTAGTACAAATTATAAGAAAAAACAATTTCCAAAGTCCAAGTAGTACTAAAGTATGAGGCAATCACACACTAACAGAAGCTGAGACAACTTAGCACCTTACTCCTCAGGTTTTTACCGTATGGCTTTGCAGAACAGATCTTCTCCTTAAAGCTTGGCTCATCCTGTGTTTAAAGTTTACTTTAAAACCAATACATAAAACAGGCCAGCAGTGGAAGTCTACAATCCAATGCACACCTTCTGTACTGCTCCTCTGCTGAAAACCCTCTACATGAGTAAGCAAGGAAGATGGACATTTTATAAGGCTGGAGCATAACATGATACATTCCTCATTTTGCCTTGACAAATGCCTCATACTTGGGTCCTTTTTCTGGAAATTGCCTATCATTGCATGTAAGGTCAAGAAGATTTGTGGTCCAAGAGGAAGCATTTCTACCTGTTCCAGCTTTGCTGTTAGCAGTTCTTTGTCCATCACACATTCAAACACACAAATTAAAATCAAAATGAAGATGCTACAGGATTACTCATCATATTTATGGATGACTAAATAATATTGTACATGCATTTTTTAGTTTTACCTCCACATCAGCTAAAGATTAATATTTTCATTTTCACATAAATCTCTTCACTAGTTTAAAGAATACCTCAAGAAAAATCTGAAGCACTGTCACATTCCCATTTCTTGACCTTTTGGTACTTAAAATTGCCTCCCCAAACCCAGTCGTATACCAAAAGAAGAGTAAATATTACCAGAATAAAATGTAAAGAAAGAGGATCAGCTTAGGCTGCAACTGAGGTGAAAACATTCAGCAACTTCTAGAAGTGTAATAATTACAGTAAGAAAAGAGACAGACAAATCTATTGTACAAGGGAATCTTTAGCCCCATGTGAATGACCAGAGCCAAAGGCTAAGATGGGCAGGCACTTTGCTGCTCTGGCAGGGGATTCCAGGGCTACATTTTTTGGAACAAAAAACTGTTAAAGCACAACCATTGCAATGAGGCCATGGCAATAAAGACTTGTAATCTTGTGTCCTGTGGATAGCTTTTGGTAGTGCAGTCTCTAAGACACTTGGCCGTTTTTTATTTTTAAATTATTTTTATTTTCGTTATGTCAGGCAGTAATATTTTGTGCTAAGAGTAATGTCAGGCAATACTGGCACCACAATTTCAAGCTGTAGGAAAAGGAAAAACTGTAAAGCCATCTACACTCTGCTTCAATATAGTGTTAAGATTAGTGCTAGACAGTTGACACCAGCAGCAGTTTCATCAAAGCCAAATAATTATACAGCTAGCTTTTCTTCAAAATACATTTCATACCTGCTATAACCTGCTAATAAGCTTCTGTAATGTGTGGAGTTTCTCTGGAATTCACACACTAGGCAAAATAGGTTTGGTTTCCTTTTAACCCCACTGATAAGTTTCCAAAATTATGTTCTAGTTCAATTACACTATTCTTCTGGTAATATACCAGGACATGAGAGTGGATGCAAAGTCATTACTCGAGCCTGCAGTTACACCTCAGTTATAACTTGCTTTTTTATCACTGATTCAAGGGAAAGATGGTATCGCTTTTCAAACCCAAGAGAGAAAGATGGAAAATTTCCACCCTGTACAGCTAGCTGCTTTGGGAAGACATGACTCACCAAATATCCAGCTCTGAGCGTACTCTTGGGTTCAGGGCTCTGGTAACAGGTGCCGGCCCTCAACCTGTCTGCTGTTCTACCTCCTTCACCCAGGCAAGGCACCTCTTGGGAAGAGACATGTTTGCAATGGAGACATCTAGATTCCAGTCCTTGAACAGCTACTGGGACATCTTGCCCTTTTCCAATCTTCAGAGGAACAGACTAGATATCCTGCTTTGTTTGCTCTGTATCATTCTTCCATAAGCAAAAAGTAACAGAAGTAGTGGCGGGTTGCATCCCTCCACACACAGACATCTCCTGATAAGTTTGCTTCTCTTCCTGACCTCCTTTCCCCTCCAGCTACTTCCCGTGTCATCTCAGCTGTCATTTTGCTCCAGAAGCTGAGCTGAAGCTCTCCTGAAGCCACAGAAACACAGAATGGGTCAGCAAGGGACCACAGTGGGTCATCTGGTCCCACCTCCCTGCTCAAGCAGGTTTATCCCAGAGCACACGGCACAGGATTGTGTCCGGACAGTTCTTAACTATCTCCAGTGAAGGAGACTCCACACCCTCTCTGAACAATCTGTCACAGTACTTGGTCACTGCATTGTAAAGAAGTTCTTCCTCATGTTCAGGTGGAACCTCCCGCACATCAGTTTCTGCCCATTGCTTCTTGTCCTGTTGCTCAGTACCACCAAGCAGTCTGGTCCATCCTCCCTGTAGACACTGACAGACATTGATAAGGACCTTGCTCAGTCCTCTCTTCTCGAGGCTGAACAGGATCAACTCTAAACCTTCCCACATAAGGGAGATGCTCCAGTCCTTTCATCATCTTCATGTCAGCCTTCTGCTGGACATGCTCCAGGAGCTCCATGTCCCTCTTGTCCTGAGGAGGCCAGACCTGGACACAGCACTCCAGATGTGCCTCACCAGGGCTGAGGAGAGGGGCAGGACCACCTCCCTCGACCTGCTGGCATTGCTCATTCTAATGCACCCCAGGACACCATTGGCCTTCTTGGCCACTAGGTCACTGCTGGCTCATGGACAGCTTGTTGTCCACCAGGTCCCTCAGGTCCTTCTCTGCAGAGCTGCTTTCCAGCAGGTCACTCCCAGCCTGTGCTGGTGCAGGGGGTTATTTCTCCCCAGGTGCAGGACCCTGCACTTGCCTTTGTTGAATTTCAGATGGTTCTTTTCTGCCCATCTCTCCAGCCTGTCAAGGTCCTTCTGAAGGGCTAATAGCCCTCTGGAGTATTGGTCGCTCCTCACAGATTTGTGCCATCAGTGAACTTACTGAGGAGGCACCTGCCCTTTCATCCAAGTCATCGATGAATAAGTTAATGCAGAGTCCAGGATCTGTTCTCTACTGCTCTCCTTCCTCCTTCTTTTCAGGATATTGAACCCCACTGTTTTGTGGATCCCGCAGCCATTGTCCAGAGAAACTGTGGATGCCTCATCCCTGGAAGTGTTCAAGATCAGGCTGTATGGGGTTTTGAGCAGCCTGGTCTAGTGGAAGGTGTCCCTGCCCATGGTAGGGGTGTTGGAACAAGATGATCTTCAAGGTCCCTTTGAATCCAAACCATTCTATGACTGATTACCACATCCCAAAGCCATGTCTTCCAGGTTAACAATGGGCAGATCTACCTGTCCATCACCCTAGCTGCTTGTTCCAGTGCTTGGAGCAAGAAGTTATTCCTGATGCCCTCTAGAAATCTCCTTGACTGTTTGCGTCCTGCCATCTTGAAAGAAGGTCTCAGGATGAGTTAATAAGCTTGCTGGTAAAACTTTGTGGTTTAATAGTGAAGACAGCAGTGTTAGGTTAATGGTTGAACTCTATGCTCCTAAAGTCCTTTCCAACCTAAATGATTCTATGATTCTTTCAAAGAAACAATAAATTCAGTGTCCAGTTGGGATCAATAAAGATCAGGTAGCAACTTTATAAAATTAACTGTGTTAGCGACAGTGCCATAATTAAATTTCTACTCAGATCACGATCAGCAGCTCCTGCAGGCCCCCTCCTCCCCTCCCTCCCTGCCTCCCTCCTTCCCTCCCTTCTCCATTTCCTCTGTGAAACCTGTCAATGCAGTCACACACTCTTAAGAGACTATTGCATTTCAGGAGTGGCCAAGTTGACTTCCTACAGCTCAGTCTTTCCACGTGCTGTGGAGACTCAGTAAATTACAAAATGGACACCAATAGGACATGTTTCTCTCAGAAGGCACCATAAACACTTGAAGGAATGATTTTATTATCTTCAGACTGTCCTGTGGACAACTGTTCTCTTTCTAAATTCAAAGCTTTCAATATAAGAAGCAAAATTCCCAATAAGACAACTTGCATTGATTTCTACTGTATATTTTTCCTACTATTGCCTGACTTATATTACAAATAGCCTTTCTTGGGCTCCAGGTAGAAGAGCTCATGAGCTCCTAACACATCCCAGCCAGTAGGCTTCACAAATCATTCATATCTACACACCTCCTCGTATCGACCAACTAAACATCACCACAGACATGCTAAAGAAAGACACATTAAAGTGAAGAAGTTTAACTGTAACACACAAAACCCAGGTTTACTGATACTCTGTTGTTCTGCAGCTGCTTTCTTTTACTGCTGGTTTCTTTGTATTATATTTGTTTTGGTCTGCTGGACAAAAGTCCTTTCCTACATTGAATTTCTTCTGAATAAATCCAGACAAATCCGTGGGGACATAGCACCTCCCGATCTGCAATCAGATTTAGGCACAAAGTCAGGATTTATAACTCTGGTGGCAAAATTTATGAGAGCACTTAAAAATGACAGAGTTTAATTAAAATGAGAGATGTTAGGGTGATTTTCTTTTCCCCTTATTATAGTTTCATGCCAGGCTGCTGTGGTAATTGAGGATTCATCTTCTTCTTATGACCTTCATCATAATTATTTTTCTTTGTTTATTGTTCAAACTGAGTTTTGTTTCCATCTTTCGGTTAATTTTACAGATTTTGATCTTACTAGCAGCCTGGAGAGCCTTGTTTAATTCTTCTACATGTTAGGACCAAAGAAGAGAACTACTTAAAAAGAAAAACTGAGGAGTACAAAGAAGGTTCAAGATGGGATGATTGGGTGGGGTGGAAGCAGCACAACAACAATAATCGCCATAGAGCACAAACTTTATCAGCAAGCAGAGTTATTGAGGTATTATTCCAAGCAGGATTCTCTTACCCCGGTAGTTCTGCCTTTCCTTACTTGGTCTGGAAGTGAGTTTCCAATTGTATTTTCACGAGGCACTCGCAGATCCAAATTTCCTGTGTAATAACTTTAGGTCACATCGTGCCCAGCAGGGATCCTCACATTACAAGTTTGTCTAAAACCAGAAATTATTTATGCCACAGGCTCCCCTCTTTCCCTCATTTTCACTGAAAAATTTCGCCCACTTTACAGAGTGTTACAAGACTAAATGCTTATGTCCAAAGACAGAAAATTATGCTGTAACCAGGGACGCAATAGATTTGCTGGTTTTATTTGACTATGATACAATTAATTTGAAAACCAGCATAAATTTATGCATTATTTCTCTGAAAATTAAATGGAGTTATTTGCTTTGACTGGACAAAGGCACAAATGATCATGTTGGCCATACACTTAAACCCCTCTGTGGCAGACAGTTGTTCTTGGCCAGTACTTAACTATTGTATGGGTATAAGGTATCTTATGTCCTTTTTTCTGTATCATAGCTTTTGCATTTTTATCAGCTGTAGCAGCTGTCATTTTTTAAGACAGATTTGATACAACATGAAACCAAAGAGGCACCCATTTAAACAGCTTCTCAAAACATTGCTGTGATGTTTTCATATTTGTTCCCTTACACTTATCCTAAGAAAATCCATAGAACAATTTAAAGAACACAGTCCCTCTTTATGAGCTGAAAACCAATACAACATTAATATCTTCTATTTATTAAAGAAATTATGAGTTCTGATTTTGAAGTGGGCTACAGTTAAAATGTGTCCGCCAAGGTATTCTTCCCTTATGATGGTGGTAGCCAAATTGTCATCCCCAGATTTGGCCTTGCTGATGTTTTAAAACTTTTTTTAAAGTGCTAGCAGACATAAAATACTATTCCATCACTACGAGAAGATCAGAATCTGTAATACTAAAGACCTGAATAAAGCAGAAGGGCCAAGAGGTCACAGTTAAATTCTCACTGCTTTAAGAGAAATTCATGTGCCTAGACCCTGATGTCTCATCTATTTGCAATGTTTTCAGGTATCTTCCTGCCTCAGCTGGATGTTCCAGCAGGGCACGGGTATCCCAGAGATCCTGTATCACATCTGCCAACCATGCAGACGTTTTTTATGCAGGTTGTCCTGTCCCGCTGTAAAAGGGGGAGTCGGGGAGGATTCTTTTTGATAGATTTCTTGGACAAAAATAAAGACCGAATGCAGCAATATTATATGTTAGAACTGTTTATTGATAAAGAAGGGTGAGTGTTCCTACCGAAAGGGAATAGAAAAGAGAGCAGAGAGGGAAAAAGGGAGACGGAGAGAGAAACAGACGACAGGGACAGATCGTTACCGCTGTACCCCGGGCACCCTGTTCGCGTCAACTCAGCAGATGGAGAGTGCGTGCCGCAAGCTGCGACGTGTCTGCGTGGCTCCTGTAGCGGGCTGGCGCAATTTCCAAACAGCAGCAGGCCGCGTGTCTCTTCCATCACAAAGAACAGGCTGCCATGGCTATGGGCGCAGTCCTGGAGTAGCTGCAGGCTGTCGGGGTCGGGGCCCGGCAGCTACGGGCTGGTGCCGCAGGCCGGCTGCTGCAGGCTCGTGCTGCAGCACTGGCGGCTGTGAGCTGGCCACCATGGGCCGGTACCGTGGGCAATGCGGGGAACACTGCGGCAGCGACGACGGCCACGGCTGGGTGCAGGCAGCATCCGCTCCGTCGGGGAAACAGCAGAGCACTGGGCTGTCGCAGCGACGAGCTGCCTCAGGGAAGCAGTGAAGCAGGGCATGACAGGTGCGGAGAGGGAAGCAGGACCGCAGAGAGGGAAAGACAAGGGGGGGCAGTGGGGCCTGACCCTACAGGCGACCTCCCGCTCCCTCCAAGAAACCCAAAGAAAATGGCGCCCGTTGTGTTGCTTTTATGTGCTAAAGCTCCTCCCATAGCCCTGTTTCCCGGGCATTTTTTTCCCGGGCGTCCCTGGAGTTCTGCTTTGCCGGCAAGTGGAGGATTGCTTGCAGCCTGATCATGGAAGATCTCTCTCCCCTGATCAGCTGCCAGGCAGTCTCCCCAGGGACAGGGTTGCCAGCACATGTACAGCCCTCTATAGGAATTCTTCACTTCATGTATAACATATGTTGAGGCATAAATAAAAATCAGATTGGTTCCTCTCACAGGTGTAGGTGTCTACTGCAGTTAAGTACCTGAATCACTTCTATTTTATCTCTTTCACTGCCTGTAAACTGTAAGCTTGTAAAAACATTCCTTGTGGCAGTACTATTGGAACTGGGACACTCAATATATTGTCTTAGAAAAATGCGAGATTTCCTTCTCTTGCCCTTGTATAATGCAACATACCAAAACAGCAGCAGATCTCAGCAGATGGAAGTGAGACTGCCCTTTAGCTTGAGCATGTTTGTTCCTCAAATTTATGTATCTAATGGACAAGACTGGACAGATCTCATTGCAAAGTGCTTCAGAACAAGGCACAATTTAAAGAATCAGACTGCAACTTCCATGGCCATGGTCCAGCTGTATCCCAACCCCAACAAAAGTGAATCCAGGCACCTGGACTAGACAGCAGCTGTGGCATGTTCCCCCAGGCATCTGGAAAGGGGATCCACGACTCCAAGGCACACTGCAGAGTTCCTCTGCAAGTTACCTACATGCCACTGCTTATAACATTCAAAGTTAATTTCCTGCCCAAAATTAACCCCGACTCCTCTGTTCAGAAGAAATAAGAAGAAAGAAAGATTAGAATTTAGAAAACAGAATTATTCTCTCTAACTATTGGGGTTTCAGGAGACTGTGGCAGAAATTACCAGCAAAGACACTTGCTTTGAATTACAAAGAGCATCAGTGGAATAGATTTGTTAAGCTTTCAAAATTGCTTTCATTCCATCTACACCAAAGAAATCACACAGTGCTCAACACTTCTAATTTTCAATCATAGCTAGCCAACCTTGATCCCATAGTCTCTTATTAATTTTTCCTTCTCACCATCCCAAGCAGATATATTAGTTCTCCATTTTTAACATGTCTTCGTCCTGCATGATCTAGATTCCAATGGCCAAACTGAGAACTTCTGTTACAAGTATCATTTGGATGAAGTTCTTCATACTGCTTCTATTAACAGAGAACAGTTGATCATTTATTAGTGATGTGTTTTCAGCTTGAGACCCTGCTGCTGTTTTTCATCTCAGAGGAAATTCTACCTCTCAGACATTTTTACGCCTCTTTTATTTTGGCCTCTTAGACATCTTTTACGTTGCCCAAAGTCAAAAGGTCAAGACACTAGAGCTGAATTATAACACAAATAAGACACAGATGCAAATCTTATTCCACAGCTGCATCCTGAAAGAGTTCCCCACAGCATTTTTCTTTAGTTGGAGCTATTTATGACCAATCCACACACACACTTTCAAAGAGAGTGAAGGGAAAGAGGGACCAAATATTCTTTTTACAGAATAAGGGTATATTCAGAAATAGCTATTGTAGTAATTAATATTCACTTATCTTGTAGGTGTAGATGTAATACACATGAAAATCAGGGTTAATAGTCAGGGTTTGTATCAAGTTATCATTAATGCCATACCTTCATGGTCTATTTCTTATATGACTGTGGTCATAGGCCTGGTTTTCCTTATGGAGAGTACAAAATTGTTTGCCATTAAAAAGCAGTATTGTTATACTTTACAAGATGGCAAATGAAGAAAGGCCAACATTTTCAAGCAAGCCTTGAATGTTGAACCTGTGAATGTTCGTATTCACAGCTTTCAGCTCCTCAGGCTACTACTTCTGGTTTTATGACCATTCTGAATTTCCAAAAAACATATAAATTATCTGTCAACATTTAAGTTTAGATAACTAAGCTTCAGCATGTTACGTAAGGTAAAATTCATGATACTCAACTATATACTGTATCATAGGCTCTGTTAAACAGATAACAGAGAAAAGGGCATTTTTAGGGCCATGGCCATTTGACCTTTTTCACATATCCGCCTTTAGAATGAAATCAGTTGTGCCCCAGACATTCATCCCTTTTTTTCACTGCTTGCAAATGTAGTCTAGAAGTTTATTCACATGGAGACATACAACAGAGGGTCTACATTTGAGCAAATGAATCCCAACCAAAGTGGCAAACTCCCACTGCCCCATGGAGGGTTGGGTGAAGGTCCCTGAGCTGGCAGTGACCAAGATGTACAGAGAGCCATAGAGCAAAATTATTAAATCCTGGGACCCAGGAGTGGCGGAGTGCTGCACTCAGAACAGTAAATTCTTCTTTCCGGACAGCTCTGCTGAAGCCACCTTCACAAGGAATGCTCCTCCAGATGAAAAAAATGGCATCTTATTCCCATTTGTTGAATATAAACAATCCAATACCATTTAGCTTCAAGCGAGGCCCACTATTTATAGAGAGTAATTGCTGCCAGAATGCTTCCAAGCATATCGTCAAGATTCAAGTATATTTTACATGTTTAGGAAAAAAAGGTTATTATTAACAATGCTAAAAAAATATTCAACAATATAAAGTAGATAAATGTTCATTGAAATGTGGAATTGGATTTAAAAAACCTGGTACAAAACTTGTATTTCAGTATCTCTGGGTAGTTAAGGGTAAGCCATTTTTTCATTTTTTAAGATTCTTGACAGCTTGTTAACTTCACAGCTATAGATCATTATACTTCATTTCTAAAATAGAGGTCTGCAGTCCTACATACCACTTTATGAAAACACAGGTTAGTTTACAAGACCTCGCATTTAAAGGTTTCCGTAAAGAATTTCAAAAATCCTACCAAAAGTACAACTCCCAACTTTCCTGCTATAAACATCCCTATAAATAAGTATTGAAAAGTAACAAATCACCCTCTAACAGTATGTAATTAAAGTCTTTCAAATGAAAAAAGGTTACTTAACCTTTTGAGAAAGGAACTACTGTTATGTTTGGTTGTGATTTCAAAGGAAAACATTTTGCAATTGGTGACTTCAACAGAAAATGTTTTGCTGATTTCTCTCTCTGGCATTTATGAGATTCACTTCTTTCTCCTTTAGGCACTTATGGGTGTAGGAACCCAAGAAAGACTTACTGGATGATAATTATTGAAGATCTTTACTTTTTCTTTTTTTAAAACATACCTGACATTTGAGGTTAAAATTTTTAATAACTGGTGAGCAAAAAACAGTTCTCTGCATTTATGTCCTCTACTTAAGAGTGTATCCATTTTCCAGGAACATATTTTGGATGTGACATCATGTGAAAACAGACTGCAGGTACTTTGAGAGTGTCTCCAAACTGTAACAAATTCATTGGAAGTTAAAAATCCCTTTGGAAGTTCATGGCTCTTGCAGTTACGTCGAGACTTTCCTCAGAAAATTAACTTCATGTCAGTAGTTTCCAGAGCAAGTCTTGATCACTCTGCAAACAGCACTACATCTATAGCAACTGTCAGCCCTGTAAACTTATCCTTGGGCATCAGAACTCAAACACACAAGTAATGTATTTTGTTCCCAGAACACCATGAAAAAGAAAGGATTGAACGTACTTGTTGTGTCCTGAGGAAGGACACAGTCGTCCTCATCAAGGTCTAACATCACACGTCATATAATGCCTGATCCTTCAGATGTCCACTAGGATTGACTACTCCTGTGTGTAAGGATTAGATTTCAAGAAGTAATGAGAAATGGGGGAGAATAACGGGATGAATTGGAGAACAGGAAAATGCATTAAACTTCCTGCCCATAGCTCACATGCTCAGGTGAGGCTGGTTGACTTCTTCATTTTGCTTAGCTCATTCTGCTCTCACAGAGGAGCTAGGGGTGACCACACTTACAGACTTGCATGGTCCTTGCTGGAAGCTTCACTCATTCAGCTATTAAATTCCATAACTAAGTATAACATTTGTTCTGGAAAAAATCCTCACCTGGCAGGAGCAGTAATTTTACTTCTTTATAGATCTCATGCCCTTATAATTATCAGAGCTATAGCAAACTAACTCCTGCCCTAAAACACAAGGCATGCAACATGTCAGTGCTCAGCAAAACACTCTGAGTTAGGAACATTGTAAACAAATAAATGCATAATCCTATAACAGCTTTATCTCATCTGCTTTAGAATTCATCAGATATTACTCATTTGTTTTGCTTCTGCGAGCATCACAAGGGGAGGAATTTAAAGAATATCTTCTATAGAAAATTAGGGTAATTTAAAACCTGAAAATTCTTTTAGACAAGAATTTTCATTTTCCTGCAGCTGTTTCACGCCTGGGATTTTCTTTCTTACATGAACAATACATGATAGAATAGTTTTCTTAAAAGTAAGTAAATCAGTTACTCTTATCCATATTTATATGCTCTTCTCCATTTCTTTGAGATATGGATGATCAGCCTAGGATGTAGTTCAATATGTGCAACTTATGGACCATATTTTATAACAGGATCCATTCAAACCCAGAAAACTTAAAAAAAAAAAAGCAAATTTTTATCTCTTTCTGTTCCTTCTATCATAATTTCCTGAACTTACCCCTGTCTATAAAAGGTGAGCAGCTAGAAAATACAGCAGGTGACAATTGGAATTTTTAAGTAATTATAATAGGAAATATGCCACAGCAAGTCAAGCATTAAGCACTTGCTGGATTTTCTTTTTCTCTAGGTAATTCCCTTGCTCTGGAGTACATGAAGGATTTTGGTTTTATTAAGAAGAGCAGTTAATTTTGCTGTTTTGATCACTGATGACATAATAGCAAATTTGATGATTTTGTTATTATTTATGTATCTTTTATTGCCCATCAATATCTTCAAGCAAACAGAGTTCAAATAATTTAACATTTAATTTTAATAGAGAGGAACAAAGTGGTTGCCTAATCGGGACTACAGAGATACAAACATCTGAGTGAAAAATTTCCAAACTTCCAAAACAGGGTTAGTTTAGTTGAAGGACAATCAGAGTTCTGACATACTTCTCCTTTCACCAATGTGTCCTTAATAAGGCACATATCAAGACTGCCACCTGGCCGACACATTTTTGAGTTGGGCATGATATCTGCATGCAGAGAAAGCTCCCAGTCACTGAGTGACAGCAGATATTGCAGCCACTCATCCTTAAAGAAAACACATTTTCAGTTAATACCCGCAGTGCTCTGCTAACAGGAATTTCCAAAATCTGGATTATAATGACTTCGACATGCTTTATTGATCCATTTTATTTCTTTATTGGAACATGGATAGAAGAAGCTGGTGTGTTTTATATAATGCCCTGACCTTCCCCCAAGCTTGGCAAAACCTCAGGCACAGCTGAAAGTCTGGATGTCATGTTAAAATAGAGTTTGAAAAGGCTTTCGAAAAATCATTCTCTAGCTAAAGGTCACTGAATGCTGTTTAAATTAGATAAAGGTACTGGGAATTAGGATTATTCACCTTTGGCTGTTTTCCTGCTTCACAGAATGTGAGGACAATTAATAATGCCAAGAGTTTACAGTATTTATTGATGCAACATGCTTAGCAGAAATACCCTTTTTATTTCCAGGACACCGCAACAGAGACTGAACAGGTTTGCTGTTCTGCCTGTGCAGGATACTATCTTGTTCCTTCATGATTTTTGAAAGCACTACATTCACAACTTCTTTCCTGAAGAAGACAAACACAGTCTAAATTCCTCCCACTCAATTATCTTGGAATCATAGAATAATTTGGGTTAGAAGGCAGTTTTAAAGGTCACCTAGTCCAGCTTCTCTGCAATGAGCTGGGACACCTTTCACTATACCAGGTTGCTCAATGCCCCATCCAACCTGGCCTTGAACACTTCCAGGGATGGGTCATCCACAACTTCTCTGGGCAACCTGTGCCAGTGTTTTACAACCCTCATCATAAAAATGCTTTCCCAATATCTAATCTAAACCTGCCCTCTTTCACTTTAAAGCCCAAAGTTGGATGGCTCCATGCACACTGCCTGAGTCTCACACTCATGTATGTGCTTGTTGGAGAAAGAGAGGCAGGAGCTGCAGAATTAAATGTTATTGTAATGCTTCCCTGAGGCACACACTCAGAATAAGAGATCAGAATGAGAAAAAGGATG
Source organism: Mohoua ochrocephala (assembly GCA_013398855.1). Taxonomy (NCBI): domain Eukaryota; kingdom Metazoa; phylum Chordata; class Aves; order Passeriformes; family Acanthizidae; genus Mohoua; species Mohoua ochrocephala. Next base: position 31,161 of record VZTA01022490.1, read on the forward strand.
GAGCACAAGAAATAACAAATCTTCAAAGGTGATAACGAAAGCATTTGGTTGACAAATTCAGTTACAGCCCCTCAGTAACAGTTCTTACGGAGGAAGCTGAAAGAATTTAAAGCTGAATGTATGAAAACGGAAGTTGAGGAAGACCGGCTAGGAGAAAAGGGGTCAGAATAGCCAGGCACTTCAGGACTTTGAAATAGCGATGCCTTCCCTTTTCCCCACTCTCCTCCCAAGGTAGGTCATTGTTGTGGATTTTAATCACTTGGTATGGTGTAATTAGACACATTGGGACATGCTGTGTAGCAAGGGTTATGTGGAAAAGAGTCTTGTAGCAGTCTGCTAGGAGTCTAGTCCAAGTCTATCCACGGCTATGTGCCTTTTCCATCCTAGACTTCATGCAAGCCCACAGGAGACACCAGATGTTTTCTATCTTCATCGAGTAATCTGAAACCGAACAAGAGAGAGACAATTTAATTGGAAGGATGCGGGTAAGGAATGCAGTGGAAAAAGTAAGAACACACCCAACACCACACCTGACTAATTCAGTGTCTAGCACTCACTTCAGAGAGATAGAAACAGATTGAATACCTGATGAGCTTTATTCACAACTTTTGTACTAAATAAAAAACCAAAACCAAAACTCTAAAATAAAATTTGGTACAAACCAATGCCAACTCCTACATTAAATGGATATTTTCCTGAGCTATACATATCAACCTCATCAAATTTTTCTTATGCTAGAAGCTAAGTGATTCATTAAATTTGGGATAAAAAAAATCTTGTTAATAGTTTCAATTAACTGACAACAAACAATCCCTTATGTATTTAGGGGTTCTGCAAAAGAGAGAGAAAGTGAGCAAATTAAATGAGAAGTGGAACATTTATTTCACAGAACTAGCACAGATTTTTCCGATCATGCAAGTGTACTTAGTATATAACTAATCTGAATCTAGTCCTGCACTTCTATTTGTCTCATTCTGAGCAGACTAAAAATGAGTGAAGGTATACATCAGGTATACCCCTGCTAAGGTATATATCTGATTTGGCATCTTAAAAGAATAATAATCTTGTAACTTTAAAATATCAGGATATGAATTAGCTGTAAGGAAAGCATGGGGCTTTTGACAGAATAAAGTTTTAGAGTATAAAGATGTGCTTCACTGGGACTATTGCTATTTCCCACACTCCCCTCTTGCCTCCACATTCTGGCCATCTGCATCTTTATGCTCAGACTGTGCTCAGACTGACTGGGAGTTGAGAGGAGATCCTCTCTAGATTTTATACTCTGGCAGGGGCTGAACACCAGCAGTGTTTCTTCTGTGTTTCTCACTAACTAATACATATAAAGAAGAGGCAATGACTGGAAAACAATTTTTAAAATATTAAGAGAACCAAGAAGAAAAATTTCAGTTTCTGTTGAAACCTTTCACAATATGCTTGTCCCATTTACTCATATCTCCTCTGTTTTCTGATGTTCTTCCTCATTGTTCATGTTTGCTGAGCATGTACTTCCACAACATCCTACAGCTGTAAGATGCCAGAAGATTCTTTCAGCTCCACTTCCAGTGCAAGTAGCTTCTTCAGCATAAAAGAACAAGTGTCTGTCTTTTGAATGGATTTCATACCAGGAGGAAAGGCAGTACTATTTAGCAATACTATTTTTGTCATCGTAAGCAGAAATAGAAGAGGTTTGAGCTACATCTGTATTACCAGGCTTGGCAGGAGTGCATACCCTCTCCCAGTTCTGCTTCTGCATGCATCCCAAGTGATCTTTTGCTCCTGAAATCCCATTTCTATACATAAAACACCTGCATACACCATAGTTGAACCTAGTATGTAGTCTAGATATAATTTAGGTAAAATCCTAAAGTATGCCAACAGATAAATTTCATCAGGCAAATCAATTTCTGTCTTACTTGAATTTGGGAAGTTGATCAAGAAAAATGCAAGCATAATTAACAAATGTCAGCAACTTCTTCTTTACCAATGAAGACCTTGGCTGTGCCTGAAATTTCTGAGGCTGGCAAGACTTTTCAGATGGTCAGGAATCCTCAGCCTGTAATCTGCAAGACATCTGTAAATCATTCATTTATCATTTTTAATAAAACAACATAGAGACTACTACAGATAAAAGCAAGCCACCAAACAAACTCAAATTACAGCTAAATTTTTTAAGTTAACTATTTTGCTTACAGTGTCCAGGACTGACTGCAAATTTTTGTCCATGACAGCTGATCCTTAGATTGAGAACAATTGGGATACCCTAAAACTGGGTGACCAGGCCAACCTTGTAGCATTTGGATGGTTCACTGGTGCCTGCAGCTGAATGAGCACCGTCTTTAAGATATGAACAGGGAAAAGATTTCCTGAAACACGTTAGAAAACTGCAGTGCCAACCCAGTAAGGTGGGGAAGATGTCAGAAAAACTGAAAAAGCAGGAAGGAAACGAGTTTCAAACTGCAGCCCTCCCTCTCCATGTGCTGAGGGCTGGAGAAAGCATTGCACAGCTCAGGCTCATCCGGTAGGAAGAGTTCACTTTTGCAGTAAGCAAATATGACCTGTGACCATATGTCAAGCAAAGCTAAAACCTTTGATCCTGTAAACCTTAATCTCACTGAGAACAACGAGCAGCAGCTCTCAGTCCAGGAAGGACATTTTAATGAAGGGCAACCAGTGACCACAGGACTCCAGCAGACATGCAGCCACAGAGAAAAATCAGACAGCTGAAGCTGCTGCCACTCCCTGCCTTCCTCCCTCACCTGCCTAACAGATGTTACTGCCCCCAAGGCAGGGATGTCTGATCCACTCATGAATCAACTCCTAACTCATCCTACTTTAGCATATTAAGGTAACCTGACATCAAAGTTAGTTGACAAAGTTGGGATGAAGCAGATACAGGCAGTAACAGCTCTAGTGATGCTAATTCACCTCTGCATTCCTTACAAAGCCTGAGCTGACAGCTGAAAGAGGAGGATGGCAGTGCTTCATCCTGGAAGCAAGCCCCAGCAGAGGGGGGTGGTTTGGCTCTCTCTACCTACCTGCAAATTTCCTACAGGCTTCAAATAGGTCAGCGATTTGGGGGAGAATTCACAAGCGCAGGGAGATTTAAGCTCCACAGAGATGCTGAGTCCTTCCTTTACGCACAAACTCAGCCCTAAACATGTGTCCTTTTATGCTATAATTCAGTGTTTTGGTGGGTTTCTAAGGCTAATCAGAAATAATAAATGTAATGCTTACTAATCAATGTCCACACATCACCTAGAGGTCCAATAAGCATGTTCCAGATAACAGTTATTTTTACATAATATTTCAACTATAAATTCACAGATTATTTAAATTATTATGAAGCTATTTAAAATAACTGCTTCGGTAGGGCCTTTTTTTTTCAATTTACATTTGTGAGTATGTACATGAGGTCTTCTTTATGCATGCAAGAGCTTGGGCAAATTTTGCATGATAATATGCAAAATTTCCTCTGCCTGTATTGACTACTAACTCCTCCTTCAGCACAGACTCTTCTTTTAGTCTTTCCTTTCTAATTATTGCCCTTGGGACTATAGTTTTATAAGTAGCTCCCTTCAGAAGCCAGCCTGGACAGTTAGAGACAGGATACTGCCAGAAAACTAGTCAGTAATACAATGTAATTAAATTAGCACTCAGGATGCTTTATATTTAGATCTAATTGACAAACTAAAAACACAAAGGTTAGGGGATGTGGATCTAACAGTGTCCATATAAATCCTAAATAGATCCAACATCAATGTGAAAATACACCAAATGAACAATAATGTATAGAAAACAGCTAAAGAAGCTGTGCTTCATCTCTGGAAAAATTTTCCAGAGTGAGTTTTGCAACTTCTTCTCTGAGCCCCTGTGTTGGGTTTGCATGGCCAGGTTTTGGAAGCAGAGGGGCTAGAGGGGTGGCTTTCTGTGAGAAGCTGCCAGGAGCTTTTCCCATGTCTGACAGAGCCAGTGCCAGCTAGCTTCAGGACAAGGCAGAGTCCATCAGAGATGGTGGTTGAGCCTCTGGATAACATATGTAAGAAGGGGGCAAAAAAAATATTGCACAGAGAAGAAAGGAGTAAGAATATGTGAGAGGAACAGCTCTGCAGACACCAAGGTCAGTGAAGAAGGAGGGGCAGGAGGTTCTCCAGGCACCATAGCTGAGATTCCCCCATGGTGCAGCCAATGGTGAGGCAGCTGTGCCCCTGCAGCCCACAGAGGTCCATGGGGATGCAGAAATCCACCTGCAGCTTGTGCAGGAGACCAGGCTGAAGCAGGTGGGTGACCAAAGAATGCTGTGACCCCATGAGAAGCCGGTGCAGGAGTAGGTTTCTGACAGGGACCTGTGGGCCCACAGAGAGAGGAGCCCACATTAGAGCAGGTTTCCTGGTGGGACTTGTGATTCAGTGGGGGACCCACCCTGAGCAGCCTGTTCCTGAAGGACTTCACCCCGTGGAAGAGTGACCCACGTTGGAGCAGTTAGTGAAGAAGTATAGCCCATGGGAAGAACTCACTTTGGAGAAGTTCATGGAGAACGCTTTCCCATGGGAGGGACCCAGGACAAGGACTCCTTTCCCTGAGCAGCAGCAGCAGGAAGAATAGGTGATGAACAGACCATAACCCCCATTCCCCGTCTCCCTGCCCGGCTTGTAGGGGAGAAGGTAGAGCATGGGAAGAAAGGAGGGTTGTTTTTAAGATTTATTATATTTCTCATTATCCTGCTCTGATTTGATTGGTAATAAATGCAACTAATTTCCCCAAGTCAACTCTGTTTTGCTTGTCACAGTAATCAGTGATTGATTTCTCCTTGTCCTTATCTCAACTCATGAACCCTTTGTCATATTTTCTCTCCTCTGCCGAGTTGTGGAGGGGACCTGGTGTCCAGCCAAGGTCAACCCACTGCAGTCTTTTGACACTGGTAGCTCTTGGGAAACCACACTGAGTTAGACTGACCACTGCCTTGTGAAACATTTCAACACCTGAAACAAGTTGATGTGGAACAAATAACGACTTCTTCACTTCCATCCTGCCTGAAAACTCCCTGTGCTTTTAAATGGATGGACTGGAGCCAGAATTTCTACTCCCAGGCCCAGGGAGGTGGTAAGAGTTCTGGTCTTGGTGGCTATAAAAAAACTCAGGTGGCTCCAACCCCCCTGCTGTCTGTCTCACTATAAATCTAACTGAAAAAATAGTTTTGTAGCTCTCCCAGGCACTGTATCCCTGCTGAGCTCTAAAGGAATATTCTGAAGACAAGATGCTGTTCTTTACTCATATCTATCTGAACAACAGCCAAAAAAGTAACCCTAGAAAAGACAGCCATCCCCCCAAAAAAGGAGGTAAATAGTTTTCGTGGGGAAAAACCCAACACCATTAGGATATGGAAATATGCAGAACTGATACACAGACAACAAAAACTTTAGCACATTGAACTCAAATTCTGCTCCTTAAAGAGCTCCTGTTCTGTTTGCATGTGGGCCCAATATTAAGGACAAAATTATTTATAACATTTAATAAAAGCACAACTTCAGGTCCTTCTAAAAAGTTAGTGATATTGATCTTAGGTTCTCTATGCAAGACAATATCTGTTGCTTTCCTACAACATTATTCTCTTCCTTCTCTATCAGATCTACTGTCAAATAACTCAGTTCCTCTTTTTATTCTCACTTTTCAAACACCCTCAGCATTTCAGTTACACTAAGATCATCAGATTTCATTGGAAAGATGAGTGGACATCAGAAGTCTGAGAGCACTTACTGGAGTCAACAAGAAACACTGTCTTCCTTTAGACTGGCTCAATATTAAGCTCCAAGTATTTATTGCCACTTCTAGTGATCACATGCCAGAGCTTTCAATAAGTCATTATAATGAAGCGTTTACTGGAAAGGGGCAACAGTAAATAAGTGAAAATATGTCCAAAGAGAACATTTAATATTCATAACACTTCTCCTATCTAGGATTGCTAGAAGAGCAAAACAAGTATTTCTTTCCCTTTTTCCATCTAAAAAAAAGATTCACAAAAGACTTCAAACAAAGCTCAGGAAAAGCATTGGGAAAGGAACATCATCCAGCAGAGCTAGGATAATCCTGCAGTTGTTATTCTGATCTGGAATTCCCAGCAGGTTGACAGCTACCTTTCAAGAAACACTGTACAATCAGGTAGTCATCCGCTTCCTATAGAAAAAAAAAGCAAACCTCAACAAGCTATGCTTAGATTCAATGGCACAAGAAAATTTCTAGCTGTCACCCCAAACATTTCTCCAGAGAAAGCCTTTGTGTTTACATTTCTCTGATCCCTTCTTGGATGAAGCAGGGGCTTGTGCTGGTTAGTTGATTGGTTATGGGCTCCCGTTCCCACTTTGTTTCTCCTATATCATGGACTAGCCTTGTTTGGAATTCTGATGCAAACCACAGCACTATGCCAAAGCTCAACATTTCAGGCATCTGCCTTTAGCCGTAATTATATGACCACCTTTGTGCTCTCCACTTTCAAGGGCGGCAGCCACTATAAATCACCACAGGTAGAAAAAAAAGTCACAAAATAACGGCAGCATTCTTGACGGGGCACCGAACAAGATACAAGTTTGCCCACTGACATTTTCTTGCTATATAACCCAGACCAGGAGGTAAAAACAATTGCTGGCTAACAAGATAGCATACAGGGAAAAGGTTTCCATGAATAATGCAAGAGAAGAGCACTGTGTGGACAAGTAATGTAGGAAAAACACACCAAGATGACCAGTAGGATACAGGGGTCATGCAAGAAATGACCAGATGCTAGTCAGAGAAATTATTTTCTGAAAAGAATGTGATTTTGTTAGCTAAACATCCTTCTGAGTGGTCAGTAACTTCTGCTCCCTACCTATTTCCTTCAGAGGTAGAAAATATAGATCTACTGATGTCCTTACTTTGTTATTAACATAAGTCAGTTCTTTGATGATCTTGCCAGGTGACTTTCCTTAAGGGCCCCCAGTTTGTGCAATCAAAACAGACAACTTGAGAAAAAGGAAAAGAGAAAAGAAAGGGGAGCATCTGATCTGTGTTGCTCAGGCAGATCTGAAGTAGAGAATTCCCTGTCCGTGGCAACAGCACAAGCAGTGGCAGGTTAGCATGTGGTGCCACCCATCTCATGCAGTATTCCCAAGCAGTTTTTCCAGCCTAATTCAATCTTTAGTCTAACAGATAGATACTGACACTACCAAAAATATTCATGAAGGACTTCCGTAGGAAGCTCATGTCCACTGACAAAGTCAACTTCAGTGGTAGCTGAGAAAAGACTACATCCCACCTTTTCCAGATCTACAAAGAACTGAGTCCTGTACAAAACAAATACAATCTCATTCTCATAAGCAATATTGGCACATGACAACTTTGTGTCCAGTTTGGCAATCAGCTGTACATCTCAGTTTCCTTTCTTTGAACACTGACGTGGAAACCTTGGTAGTGGAAATCCAAAGCCCCTAAAGCACGCAGTATAGGCTAAAAGAAAAAAATGTATTCTCCAGACACAACTGCACTTCAAATCCACTGTGGCAGAGAGTTGGAAGTTTACCATTTGTATGGTGTGGATTCCTGATTTCTAAAACTAATTCCATCAGGAGCATTCTGACCAAGAAAATGCCTTCCTACAAAACACACATAAATTTAAGGCTCTAGGAATGACAGGTATTAGTGAATTGCAAACCTGTTCCATTTTCTTAAAGCTAACTATTCTCTGACCCTTCTCTTACAGTACTGTAAATCAGGAATAACTTCAGTGAATTCCCATGAGTTACAGCTATCTAAGATAGAGACAGTGTGAAGGTAATCATTATTGTTAAACAACCCCATCTCTTACCCTGGCAAAATAAAAAGCAATTTCAGCGTGTCTTTTGCCTGCTTAACAAAAATATACTTCCAAAGAGGCTTTCAATCACTGTCTTCAAGTACAAAAACAATTAAAGTTATTTCAGAACTGCCTTTGGTGAGGTAAGCAGGAAAAGCAGCCTCAGCAGGGTATCCTTCCCTGTGAGCTCTGTAGTACTGAGGGAGATAAAAAAAGTTTCCATTTCCTAATATTCTTTCTAATTCTGACCCCGGTCTTGTGATTTCAGTTGATCTCTATTGCAGGCTCCTGAAATAAAGACTTAATGGGACTTTAAGTGGGGCTTACTAAAAATAGCTGAGTGTTACCTACTTCATCAAGAACTATCATAAAAGATGTATTAGGTCAGAAGCCTATCTTGCTGTAATTGATGATGAATTGTTGATAATTGAAGAACAAAGCAAGTTTCTTCCTTGCAAATGTGTCTGAGGTGTAAGGATGAAAGCTGAAGAGAGAAACAGAAAACAGTTTTTTAAAAAAATAAACATATTAGAAACAACTGTACTTACTTTAAGGATATAACCACTTCAAAAGTGATAAAAAATTAATATGAATGTGACAACATGCACAAATCAATTGTGTTGCTTTGTCTGCAAGATCCCCTAGTCAACACGCAGAAGAAGATTTCTTGCATTTTGTATTACTTCTTTCTTTGAAATGTCAAACATTTTCTTCAAAAGCACAAGGACTATACAACAGGGACAGATGAGATGCTCATACTCAAACTGATTCATTTCTAGCAATATCAAGCCATATCCCAAGACCCTTGGAACCTCATTGGTTTTATACATAGACTTAAATCCACTGTATGTGAAGGCACAAATCCAAAATTTTCTGGACTTAGCATTCTCAACCAGGGATGTTCCTACTGCACTCCCCCTCCTGACAGTGCAATGTCTGAGGAGAAAAGATGAAGGAAGAGATGGTGCCAGCCGAGGAGCCAATGGACATTAATCCATCACTCTTCAAGAACAAGGAACAGTTTTGCATAAAGCTGAGCTTCCTTCTAACCATCTGGATATTTAATCTCTGTATCACAGCCATACCAATGAGATCAAACCAGGGTACAAAGACAATGAGTTTTGCTAGACTTGGCATGTATGTCAAACTACCTTGGGGTTACAAATCCAAAGCAATGAGGAAGCCAAGCTGTGGGCAAGTAAAAGTGGTTTTCCTGTAACCTAAAGATTTCCTGAAAAGCACACAGAGAAATAAGCAATAGAGCACCCAAGGCTCTACAAACATGGCAATTTAAGTTTGGACTGGCATGCATTTTTGATCACTTATTTAATGACCAAGTGAATTCAGGCTGGTGTTAAAGCACACTATTTGTGTCTTGAATGCTCTGTTACACTGTCAGAGTTTATTCACACCATTTGAGTAATAAAACTGACAGAAATCAAAGTTTATCTGAGCACAAACAAGGAAATGATACAGTGCCATTTGTGATTCTAATCAGGCCAGTTGTCCATTTTCTCTTCTCACACAAGCCGATACCCTTAAAAAAGCCGAAAAAAGAGATGCGGAGAGGACAAGCCAGTGAAAGAATACTGATCTACCTTAAAGGCACCTAACAAAGAGGGTGACAGGGTACAAAGGAGGCCTGTGCTCCTTCACAAGCCTCTATCTGTGCAAGTCAGTGTGAGCAGCTGTTCTGTGCTGGGGACCAGGGACTAGTGAGGGTAGCTGGGGAAGGGTATGACAGCAGCCCTGAGGGCTCTTTGCAAAAGAGACTGAGGCCAAGAACAGCCTCATCTACCACCGGACCACACATCTGTGAGTATTAAGCCTACATCTGGACTACGGTGAAACACACCATAGAATCCTAGAATGGTTCAAGTTGGAAGAGGACCTTGAAGACCATCTCTTTCCAACCCCCCTGCTGTGGACAGGGACACCTTCAACTAGACCAGGTTGCTCAGAGTCCCATCCAACCTGGCCTTAAATGTCCAGATCCCATCTCTCCCAGTCCACTTTTCCCCTCTCATGCATACCTGCCCAAGTTTTACACACTGGTATAAAAGATAAAACAGTCAGAAGAGGCCATGGTTGTTCTCAAGACTGTTTTACATGAAGCCTTAGATGTGAGATGCTTTTAACTGAGATAAATGTGAAATACTGCCCATTTGGTAAACTAAATGCCCTTTGTCTGGTAGGTGGTGAGATGTAGGGAGCTGTTCAGCTGGAGCTGCAGCACAGCTGTGGTATCTGGCCTTGGAAATGAGGGCTAAGAAACAAGTTCCTCCTTTGATAATACAGCTACAGAAACACACAAACAGTGGGAGGTTCAGAGTAATTGTCTTGCAAGCACAGGAGCTTTCTGTTCCTGTAATCCACTAACCAGGAAAAGCAGCTGACCTACACAGCAAACATAGAAGATTAAATTGTTAGCTGTCACAGGCAAGATAAAAGGGAGAAGTCATTTCTGTGCCTCCACTTGCACAGGTTAAGTTCAGCTCCAGAATACAGTCAGTCTTGTCAGTTCCTGGCTTTTAAATTCATTAATCAGCCTTTACCCCTCCTGAACAATCCCTTTCCTCAAATGCCTTTTAAAAACAATTTTTTCTTCTGATAGATCCCTTTTTATTGTGTTGTCTAGGCACTAGGGAGGAATTAAGCTCATATTTTCAGGCTTTCCCATGCAAAAGAGATGAGCCAAGAGATCTAAAACACATTCTTCTCTTTTTCTAATAAAAAATTAGGGACTTCCCTCCAGAAGTCAGGGCTTCCAGAAAACTGTAAAAGTTTCTGATGAAACTTTGGCACTAGTTAACAGCTCATAAAATTCTCTGACATGGTGGAGAGAAACTAGTGGTGAAGTTACTTTTGACACAAGATGACATTATGAATGACATTTACAATAAGCATTAATTAGCTTATAGTTTTTTAAAGTTCTTATATGAATCCATGTTTAAAACACAAGAAACTGGTTATTCTGCATGACAGAGAAAAATGTGGAGAACTGAAGAGAATTGCATCCTTAAAGGAATTTGGCACTAGCCAGTCAGAACCAGCCACAACAAATTTTACCACCATTCAAAACCTGTAAATACCTCTAAATTCAAGCATGAACTATTGGGCTCATTGCAGGCACAAAGAGTAAATCTCCGTGGCCTGAAATGTTGGGTTTATAAATATAAAAATACTTTTATTTTTATAAAATTTATATTTCATTTAAATTTATAAATATAGAAATATAAATTAAAAAATAAAAAATAATTATTAATATTCATTGTTTAGATTAGCTCAGGAAGTTTCAGTGCTGAGACAGTATTTCCTCAGCGTTGCCTGATTTACCGCTTCTTTAAAATTCTGTTCTAATTCTATAGCTCGCAACAGGCATGGAAGCTTTGATTTTCCTTAATTGAAGCAAAAAAGTACAGAGCAATCCTGTTCATCTGCACTCACTAGAAAATTTCAGCCATCCCGACCCAGTTCCATTTTGTGGCTATAGTTCCTATCTGTAGGGTACCCTGAACTTCTGAACTTCTCAGAACCTGTACTTTGTAGCTGAGAAAACCCCAAATAAAGAAGAAAATCTGGCCAACACAAACACATAAAAATTGAACTTGTAGGATTTTATTTTTTATGCCATTTTTGTACGCATTAATGTGTTTGTAAATGTGCCTAGAAGCAGCACTTCATTGAGAAACAGCACAAGCCAAGATAGTTGTGTTTGAAAACTTCAATTTCAAATTAAATTCTAGGGGAAACTTTTGTTTTACCTATATATTCAGATGATCTCATTTCCTCCCCAGTGTTGTAAGTTCACTCCTCTACTCCACTCTCCTGTATTAGTGAAATAAAGCAGTTTGTGAAATATGCATGGACAACACTCTTTAAAAATGTCAGTTACTATACCGAAATGCATCGTTCCTCTGATGAGGAACGATGCATTTCTGCTATCCTGTATGCTCCTGGACTTTAAAGTTAGAATCAATGGATAGAAAGAGAACACAGCATTGAAGAGACTGTAAAACAGATCAGGAGAATCACATATTTGTATCAGAGAAGTCCCAGATTCCAGCAATCATAAAGGTATACACAGAGAAGATAAAACAAAGGGAAAAAATAAAATAACCAGATGGAATACTGCTGCTGAGAGCTCCTAGCTTTGTCAGCTGACATTTGACTTACAAGATCAATTTTATTTTTTTTTTTTTACAAGTTCTGTATTATATTTACGATATATTCAGATTTTAGAGGGACAGGCTCCCTACAAAACTTAATCAAGTTTTTTTCACCTGTTCTCCTGCAGGAAAGATGTCCTTCCTCCATAACTCTGTTTATTATTTTCCTCCATTTTTCAATTTAAAGTCATCTAAGCATGTCATTGAAATTCCACGCCCTTATTTTTAAATGAAGGATGTGTGCTATAATTTTTAAGAAGATCTGTACTAAACTGTGTCCTATAGAATAATTTTGTATGACTAGATACTTCACCAGCAATCTAAAAGATATCTTAAATTGCCTCTCTAAAAATGCACTTCAAACTCAGAAGGGTATATAGTTCATAAATTTTGAGCAGCTACTAAACTGTTATGCAAATGTCTTTGCAGAATGGGGACTTTAAACTATAAAGAAAGAGAGCATTGATTTTATTCTCCTAGGGATTTGTTTAAAAAAAACCCCAACACATAATTAGATAAATTTCAAGAACTGCATGTTACTCTAAGCTATTCAGATCCCAGGTTTCTCAGGGAATACAGAATACTTCACATTTGTTTTAATCTCCACTACAGATTCTACTTCCTAATAATTTGCCATGAAGAAATGGAAATTAATTAAAGTCAACCTATAGTACCGGGAGAGAAGAGAAGAAAATTTAACAAAAGGTAAGCATTCTGAAAGAACACTGAAAGGAGAAGAACAAACTTTTCTTCTATTTTAATTTAATTTAAAAGTTCTTTGTTTTTTCCTTAAAAAAAAAAGTGAAAACAAAGACTTTGCAAAATTATAATATAGATAATTATAATTCAAAAGCCATCCAAAACTACAGTGTATTATTTAGTGAACTGCATTTCAGGTAGTGACGGTTTAGCTGGGGATTTATCATACCCTCCATTAACCCACCTAAAATTAACAGTAGAACACATCTTACGGATTTGCCTAGAGTGAAAGGTTAGTTCCAGACCAGTCTTTCCTGTGATCTCATTATAATTCCTGAAAGAAGACTATATAACCCCTTTCTTTCTGCTAAAGGTGTTCTTCCCTGTCCTAGGACATTCATTGCTGGTACTGCTGTTCCCGACTGGAATGTTTTGCACACGGGTGGTGGGAGTATCGCCATGCACAGGTCTGGAAGCACTTTTCAAAGTAGGGTAGGTGTTTCTTATACCTCTCCTTCATTATGAAAGGTCCGTAGTAAGATTTGCCCTACACTGTAAATTATGTTATCTAGAAAGCCAAGAAGTTTGAATGTAGGTTTGGGATGGAGTAACGACCCACCCTAAATCACTCTTTAGAAGAAAATCTCTATTGTAAAAGGCTACTCATGGGGCTGTCCAGCTTACTGTTTCAGTCTCATGAAATTACCATTTTAATCTCATGCTCCAGTCTGTAGCTGCTCACTGCAACACATCCCCCCAGTTCCTCCCTCCTGAAATGGAAGGACATATAAATCCAATTTTAGCATATGAAATCTTCCGGCTATTTTATCTTTACCAGGACTTGAGTCTATTTTCCACCATTCAAAGCACATCCTAACGAAGACCCAGCCCTCTGGGAAATGAGGCCCAAATATGCCCATCACAGCTGTCATTCACCCAGGTACTCAGCACATACCATCCCCCAAGAAAGGTCCAGGTCATGAAGGAATAGTAGAGAGAGCAGCCTACAAGTGCCAATTAGTGTTCAGATTCAAGCTGACTCAGTGTCAATAATGAGGCATAAGCCAAATATTTTGTGTACCAGCAATTTTCTGCTTTCTTGTGCCTAACCTGTAGCTATTACCATGCTTCACAATTAAGATCGGGTTTTTTTTCCTCAACTCCAAAAATAATTACTGCTTCCTTAGGCTCCTACCTTTTCTTACTTTTTGTCTTACAGGCTAATGATCTGTCAACTAATATTAAATTATTTGCTCTCCTAATTGCCTATTTTCAAATAATAGATTGTGGAGAAAGGCAGCTACCTTGGCGCTTTCTCTGTACATTTCAAAAGAAGAAAGAATTGATAGATTAGAAATGAAAGTCTCAAATCCCAAGATAGCTCTAGTCCTACTTATAACTCAATATATATTTCATCCACAATATTAAAATATTTAACAAAATTTCTGCAGTATTTATTTTTCCTTTTCCTTCCAGTATCAGTTACTTTCATTCCAAAGCCTAAGAGTTTTTCTCATTTTCAGATCAAACATTCAAGGCATCCTGAAAATTTAATACTGCCATAATGCTGCACTTAAAAAAAAAAAAAAAGAAAAAAAAATATGATTGAATCCACTGATATTTTTTCCACCTTGTAAGAATTCTTCCTGTATTCCAATACAAAAAAGGAAATCCAAACCACAGATGGCTGACCAGGTTACCAGTTTGAGATGAGTTCAGCTGTGTGACACAGGAGCTACACAGATTATAAGCTTGAGAACACAAACCTTCCAAAAGTTAAAGTGACTCAACTGATGAGGCTCTCCCTGGAGAGTTTTTAGGGATGTTAGACATTAAACACGTAAACGTATTACGCATAGCATGTTCATTTATGCCTAACATTGATTTATCAAGATAGGCAGAAAAATAAAGCACAAAATAACCGGTAAGACCTTAAGACAACCTGAAACCTTTAACAAATTTTAAAAATCCTAAAATAACTTTCATGTTAGAAAAATTGAGAACTTCAAATAGATAACTTTAAATTTCCTTTTGTATGACAGTTAATTGCTTATAAAAACATCATCTGTCAGCAATTAACAGTAAGTGAATGTAACTTCCCACAAACTTAATTACAAGATGCTTCATCTCTAACCTAATGACCTAATCAAAAGATGACAGAGAAACACTTGCATTACTTGCACCAGCCACTTTGTCCTTTAATCCGTCAGTGTGACAAATGATCACCAAATAACCATCTTTATATGCCTGCATTCCCAGTAGCATATAACACTTTCCCATTCTCCCTGTAATCATACTTCAGTCTGAATCATGGACTTACGATTCTTCCACAGTACCTACTGTGAGGGAAACTCTTGGTGAAAAATAAGCACTTTTTAAGGCAGTGCCTTGCTGACACCCTTAGACTCACATTTTCCAAGTGGCTAACAATAAAACCAGATAACATTAATATTTCATACATTACCTACTAAACTCAGAAAAGCACATCCCATTCTCTTGGAAACTCCAAATTTGCTATAGTTACTGGGGAGTCACAAAATCAGAGGTGCCAATGGAAAAACATATTCTTTCTTTCATCTCCTCAAAGCTCCCTTAATTTAGGGTTTAGAGGGGAGTTTAATGGATTCCTTCCCTCCACACAAGCATTCTAGTCCATGTTCTACAGTTTTTGTGGATTGCCCCTTTAGAGCACATTTCCTTTAAAGAAGGAAAGAGCTTGAAGTATAGTTCTTCCAAACAGAGGACGGTACTGCACAAAGGCAATGGATAATAATTATTTTAAAATTTTATTCCACTCCAGCCTCAGTGAATGAGTTAAAATTTCACTAAGAATTAAGTGATTCCAATATAAATTCGACTTTGGGCAGAGCATCAGGTAATCACCAAAAGCAGGAGGTCACCATGCTCTGTCCTTGTATTTCTGCAACAGATTTTCAAGTCACATCACCCTTTCCCTGTGAGCCAAAGCCAGATGTAATCCTGTTTTTACTGCCATGGCAAATAATAAAAGAGAGGCCATTAGTCTTTAATTTAAGGTTTATGACAGAGAAAATTTTAATGGAAGTTAAATTAACTATTGACATTTATCACAATAATTTGTTCCACAGCCTCTGACCTGCAAGATAATAGCAGGATAATAAAGACTTCAGGACAAGACTGAGCTGGGAGAAGAATCCAGGTAAGCAGCCTGCCAAAAGTGAGACTTCTTGTTTAACAGACACAGAAAATCCAGTGGTGACTATTTTACCTTTGAAATATATTCACACACTAGCAATCCAAACAATATTCATATCTGTTCACTTCATGACTATATGCAAAATGAGGTCCTGAAAAGTCTTTTTAAAGGAAGAAAGCTAAATTGCTACTGTAATTGACCATCACAGCATACAAAACAGCCAGAATGATCCTTATGAGAAAAATGCTTAAAAACTTTCAAAATGATTTACAGGTCTAAGCTTAACTTCAAAAATACTCTACCATATGAAGGAGTTATGTTTTAAACATTAGGCAGGATATTATAAACGAGATCTGAGATAGTAAGAGACAGTCTTTTTGACTTAATGGTTTGTTCCAATTATACTGAGAAAAACTGGAATATTGCAGCTTTCCTTTCAAAATAATTTTTAACACTAGCTATTAATAACACACTGCGGGCAGGCAGTTCTATATTCATCCAATGTAATTCCACTGTATTTTGCGTCAGATAATTGTAAATGTATTTTTTTATATTAATAAAAGGATAATACCAGAGCATATAATTGCTAAAAGTCTCCATTCCAGAATTTTGTAATTAAAATGCTGGTATCATATCAACATGACAGAGCTTGTGCAGCCCAGGAGCAAAAATATGCTAATAAACACTCTCCATCTACCATACAACCCCTGTGGCTTTGCATTCCTGCAGGAAGCCTCATCTAGTAGCAGGAATCAACTCTGGACTTTATAACCAGATCCTTGCCCAAAACTCTTCTGAAGCTATGAGTGTAAATTGGCTTTAACATCACAGGGCAGCATAACTCCAGCATGTCAAGCTAAACATAAGCTGACTTTTTCACAAGAATATTTTCCTAAGGAAAGGACGCAGAAGAGGCAGATTAGCACCAAATCCTGTGTTTAGGCACTGAGCAGTATTTATTTAAATATACTTTTTTTTGCAATTATGCAGTCCTGCGGAGAGGGTGGGACAATTAAGACACAGGCCTTTGTTAGACCAAATTCTACTGAATTTAAGAGGTTTGCCTCTTTAGAACTCAAGGCTCAGATATTTCTTCGAACACCCAGCAGTTGATCATTGATTTTCCCTTGAAGCCTGATTAATTGCTCATATAATGTAACTTTTTTCCTGGCTTGTGTAACTGAATTCCTTTTCAAATGTGTCTCATCTTTTTTATTACCTAAATCAAGCTATTGGCAACAGAATCGTCCTGCCTTGGCAACTTCAATAGATTAAATAAATGTTGCATGAAAATGTGTTTATCTATTTTAAATTTGTTGCCTTTAATTTCAATATCCCTTTGTACTTTTGTAATGAGAAAAAGCAAAAAGCTAAGAACTTGACCAAGCCTCTCCACACCAGTTCATCTTCCATACAGCACTAACATATTTTACTGCATCCACCTTCCTTAAGTAGGTCAGGCAAGCCTTAGAAATATCTCTCTGTTTGGTAGTCCCTCAGTCTCTAATAATTTCCATCAGTGAGGGTCATATTTACTTCTTTTCCACAATTTTTAACTACCTACTTGTTCCTATGCTCTGGTCTTTTTGAATCACTTCCTAAGGTATTGGTCATGTCTCTTATATGGGTGCCCACTTCTCATATGCATAGGTTATCTTTTTTACACTAATAAGGTAAAAATGTTGCCAATCATTACAGCTTCTCTGCCAAAAGTTATTTATCACTCTCAAGAGCCTGTTGGCTTTGGGGTTATGAAAAAAATGTTGTTTACCTAATGAAGGAGAGGTTTATGTCATGTCAGTAGTTTTCAACACAGATTTAATTTTTAAAATCCAATACTTTCACAGCATTTGCTGTTCTCTCTTAAAGACAATATGATGTCATATTTACATTCAGCACACCATTGCCCTTAAACCTGCTCCAGAGTTTAGGGCATAGCCTAAAAGATCAGTAAGGTGGGTCTAGCGGTGAGCCCAGCACTAAACTTCAGGGTGGAAATGGTGTCAGCAGTAGCAGCTGCCCTTTGGCCTGACCACTGGATTCACAGCTGGTCACAGCTGGTCCATGTGGATCTGAAGTTCCTTTACACTGGCCAATTTTCAAAATGCCAGAAGACTTTCTAAGCAATATTACAATAAAACTGTTACATACAAATACGTATTTTTTTAAATTTTAAAACCTTTTTTTAAATTCCTCTCCTCAGGAGAGGATTTGGAAGGGGAGGCTACTCTAGTATTTTTGCATCAGCCAATCCAGACACACAATCACACTTCTTAGAGATCCTACAGCTGGAGAAGATCAGATGTTCATCATCTGATGACAGGTCATTTGTAGAAGCAGAACCTTAGCTATTGAACAATCTGCCAAGATCTCACTGGGCTCTATGGCACTTCATTCTCAGAGACCAAACTCCACACAACAAGCAAAATATAATATTTTATACAAAGTAAGTGCAAGTTGTTGACCTCATTATACTGTTAGTTCTCATGGCTCTTCCTCACATCTAGTTGTATAACGTATTTCAAATACTTCAGTGAGAAATTCTTTTGAAATATCATGGACTGGATTAGATTTGCAATATGTGATTAAAGATGAAAGATAGATGCCTAAAGAGAAAAAAAATGAAATTAGACACATGTGCCCAGCACATGCCTGAGGACTGAGGGCATGTATTATTTGGGCAGTAGACAGCAAAGCAACATCAAAACCCCTCCAACAGGACGAGATGTGAATGACTTACAGTACCAAAACCACTTTTCTTCTCTCCTACATCCTCACTTTGTTCAGGTTTCAGGGGCAGAAAATCAAGACACTTGGATTAGGAATAAGCAGTGGCACTCCCTGGCCAGTTTGACTGTGCACATCATGAGGAAAGAGATTGCGGAGTGCACCAGGAATGTTTTAAAATATTTTTAGATACACTTTTTGAACTCATAGAATATTTTTTTCCTTTGGGAACAAAAAAAAAAAGTGTGTTGGCCAGCTAGGAATGAAACAGAGGTTGTTTTGTGGTTTCCTACCTGCTGATGCTTGCTTGAGTTTTTCATAAATATTCATAAACCATTAAAGATCTCTTTGTAGATCTAAGAGAGGAATTCTGGGATTTGTGTATTAAAAACATAGATTTGGTCTCTACAGAAAACAGAAGAGACCTCTCAGAGTGCTGTCTATGGCAGCTGTCACCTTCATTTTTGTTTCTGGAAAAGAAAAAAAGATATCTGCCTTTTGTGGAAATAAAATTGCCATTCAGAAACAAAGAGGTATCAAAGTAATGAAACTTGGCTTTCTGGGGCAAGTTCACACTGACACAGCAAGGTGTGTGTAGAGGTTTCCTTTAAATCATATAAGCAAAGTGAAATGGTGTTGATGAGTTGAACTAATTAGCTCTGGTTCAGTAATAGGCATCTACACACATGGTGCATTGCATGAGGCAGTCACTTCCTAGAAAAATGTTCAGGGGAGAGGCTGCACTAGGATGATTTACCAGGCAGCTTAACTGTTTCTACCAGTGCCACTATGAAAGCTTCATCACTGGTTTCGGTGGGAGCCAGTTTATGCCAATACTTGAAATTTCTAATCAATACAACCTACAAACACATCCACTAAACATACAAAACCCAAAGAGAACACAAACACTAATGATCTAGTAATCACTTCTGCACTAACACCCCCATAACAAAATGGATAAATCTATATTATTTGTTTGGACTACTGAAAATGAAGAATATCTTACCATCTCTCCCTGCCTTGCAACAAATAACTATGTTTTGCTTTATTTTTTCTGAATAGGCTGGAAAATTACTTTGTGGCAACATTCTTTCATTTACATCTCACCTCTTTAGAAACACTCCATTGACCAGATTTTACTTGTAAATATTGATTTAAGATGAAAAAAAGAAAAACAACAAAATCCCAATAACCATGGTCATTAAAGCCATCCAACTTGGGGAGAAACAGACTTCTTGAGAAAGAGTTATTTTAATGAAGAAGGGTATGACAGGGGAAAAAATATTTTGTAGAGTTAAAACATGCTTGCTGCTAAATAACCTCTTTGTATAATTAGGACTTGCAAAGTGGCAAAACACAATCCAATTAAGGCAGTTAGGTTCATGTGATTAACATCAGTCCGGCAGTATTGCTCTCATAGTTCAGCAGCAGCTTTACTAATTAGGACTTCACTAAGCAGAGACATCTGACCTTGCCTCAGCCAGTTCAGATTATTGTTTACCCTTCTGAACTCTCACTGCTTGCTTCTTTCCTTCCTTTCCTTACTGGTGGACCCTTTCCTGTGATATTCTGTTCCATTTGAAATTATTTCTAGTAATCATCAATATCAAATTATTAGCGCCTCTCTGCTCACTTGATGAACACAAAAGAAAATGAAGATGAAAGAGCTTTCAACAGGCATATTTTTCTGCTCATACTTTAAATTCTCTACAATATCAAAATCAGTGCAGGATGCATAGAAAAGCAGCCAGGAAGCAATTATAAGTTTCAAGTAGCAAAAAATGGAAATTATCTTTGCTCACCAAATACTAACAAGGGAAAATAGTGTTGAGTGGAAACAGTGTCACAAATGTTGCTCAAAAGACCAGAAGACTTTCTAGATACTGTCGTGTCCATTATAGCTCTGTGGTTAAGTGCCCTTAAAATGACAACTAACAGAATAAAAGAGTTTGGCAAGTACACATGACTTTGTGATGGTGATGAAGCAGCAACTGATAAGCATTATATTGGAGTTCTAAGTATCAAGAGAAAATATTATAAATTTAAATTTTTTCCACAGCAATTCATCAACTCAAACAGAATTGCTTTATAATATGTAGAACTTATAGAGCACAAAGAACTCATAAATGAATAATTTTTTTCCATTTGACATCAGAATTCTTCTCTATATATCTCCTAGCAATAACTGCTATGTTCCAGAAATAAAAATGATGAATAAAAATTAACTGTAGATGTCTGAGGATAAACCTTTTCAGCCTGATGCCAGTTACAGCAAAAATGTATCTATGATATTAAAAAGACATTAATAAATGTGTTAGGGACAGGGATACAAACAATAAATTAAACAAATTAGTGGGAAAATGAAATTTCTAAATACAAAAGAATGCTAATTACAGTATTAGAAAGAACTAAGTGACAGAGCCTATGGTGACAGGGGACTTTACTTCATAGTCCTTGACATCTCTTTTTGTCCTGCATTTCTAAACTTTCTAGGAAAGCAAATTTCACTGCTGCATAAATCTCTCAGTGGTCTGTTTAGTTTCTCGTCTAACCAAACTGGTTTACAGCTGATGCAAATAATTTTCAAAAGAAAATACAAGCATTACACCTTGCTCACCACTCCATTCCTTCCTCTGATTTATCTTCTTGTTTCCTCTGCTCTTTGATCTATGTCACTTTAGCTATTAGAAATGCAAATGCCAAGGATGCTAACTAAACCTTTCATCGACCTTGTAGCTTAGTTCCCAACCAACTCGATGTCAGTGAGTTAATCTTCACTTGTTCCCTAGACCAAGGCATATTTTCAGATACCATGCCCATGTCTGAGAATATTGCTGCAGTAGTGAAGCTTGGAGTGGATCTCTGCAGGAAAAACAGATTAAAAAAAAAAAAAATCCATTCCCTTTGCTCTCCAGTAATATCCAAAAAGCACAATAAAAGCTAATTATAATTCTAGCTAACATCTGGATACAGAATTCAAGTGCAACAAGTTGTACTTCATTCACATTTCAGTGAATGAAGAAACCACTTAATCTAATATGCTTCACTTGCACTCTATCAGTTTCTCTAATAAATAACTCAGAACAAATCACTCTGCTTTTCAGATACTTGACTATACATTTTGAGCGTATTCAATAGATTAATTTTCAGTGGGGGAAATGTCTTCCTAAACTGTATACTCACAAACATATATCTGCAAAATATATCTTGTGATGATGATGAAAAGAAAATTAAATGCAGGCTGGAGATAGAATGATAGAATGGTTTGGGTTAGAAGGAACCTTAAAGATCATCTAGTTCCAATCCCCCTGCCATAGGCAGGAACACCTTCCTCTAGATCAGGTTGCTCAGAGCCCCATCCAACCTGGCCTTGAACTCATCCAGGGATGGATGAAGAGATGGACATAGGTAATATGGTATACAAAACTGCTTATTATTCAGAGTGGGGATTTTTTAAACATTGTCAGTGCTCTATATACCAGTTCATGCTTACTGTCCTAAATGCTGTCAGGTGCTGCTGTTGGGTGAGTGAACTGATCCAGAAGCTTCCCTTCCCACAGAAACCCAGGCACAGGTGTTACTGGGCAATTGTTTTACTGTGCTTCTTTGATTGCAAGTTCTTTAAAGGATCACAGCATTTACTGTATGACAAGAACATTGTGGCTACTGCATTTGCCACCAAAGAGCAGAATTAAGGTTGTGGGGGTGCATTTATAGTATGTTTTAACCTCAGATTTCATTTCAGTTATACCTGAAGCCGCATCATTTAAACTCACATCTATATAATTTATAATGGATTTTGTTTAGGATACTTAAACCTAGACATACAACTAAATTTAGGACATAAGCCAGTCTAAGAGGTTTTGAATTGATATTTCCAGGATACTGATCCTAAGACTATTGACCCACCTCATTTCCAAAAGGCTTCAGGTCAGGCTTACAGCCATCAGTATTTCAATTACTTCACCAGAGACAGCTCAAGAAATGAGGGATTTAAAGGCTACCACAGATCTAGCTTTGGCTGAGGAAGCTGTACACACAAATTCAAGCCAGCTCAGGTGGGCCTTCATGAAAGATGGAAAATATTAGTAGGAAAAAAGTGACTCACTTTTTGGGATACCTTTCAAGAGATATCCTTACAACTAACTGAATCCAAGTAGGATGAAAGCCTACTTGCTTGTATCTAAAAGTATGCATGTAATTCAATTAGACATAATACAACCAAGTTTTAGATTATCAAGAAAATTCAACACCTCAGTTGGGATCCAGATAAATCAGTCCTTCCTGTACTGTGTCCCTGGGATTCCTCTGTTTCTGCTCTTCTGAGCACAGTGGTGACTCCTCACCTTCTGCTTCTCTCTTCTATGCTCACATTATCCATTACTTTCTTGCTGTAACTTTTTCTCCTTCTATAAAAAGCAGGATTTCGAAAGTTTGGTGGAAAAAGTCTAGTCCCTCTTTGTCCCCTAGTGTCCCACTGCCATCTGTGACCAGGTGTAACCACATGCCATCGTGACTGATCACCTCACACCACCACCTTCCCACTCTTACCAGGCCATGGGAGGGTACCTGGCACAGACTGGGAATGCTGGTCAGAATTACAGTTTCCAGGAACCCAATTGCACCAAATCTCGCATAAACCTGCTTGAAAAGGGCTCCAGAATAAGAGGGTACTGCCAGAAAGAGAAAAGGGAAAAAAAAGAGAACTGCTAGTAACCCTAACCATGTGCAGTTTCCTATCATGGGTGACACTAATAAATAAAGACTTGCATCTGAAAATGAACTGTTCAGTTAATTTTCACAATATACAGCACCTAGTGCAGACACCCCTGACCTTTCACCAGGATATTAACTTCACAGAGAAATAGTTCTTTGATACCACATCTTGAGATAACAGAGAAAATCTCATCTTTTTCTTGTCATATTGTCTCTTGAAATTTTTTGCCCACAGATGCAACTCATATCCATAGATCTTGCGGGAAATAAGTGAATGTGTCTTTATTGTATTGTCAGAAAACAGCCATTTCAAGGTTAGTTAAGTGGTTTATATGGATTACAAGAAATAATTTATTGTATTCCTCAAATTCAGATGACCTAGACAAAAAAAAAGTCTTATCTTAATGAAAAATCAGCTCACTGAAAGCATTGTAAGTGAAGATGCCTAAAATAAATCTTTACCTTAATTTTATCCAGCAACACTACATTACTTCATGCATTCTATTGCATGCATGCAAATTTAATCTATGCTACTTTACAGTATGTGCATGTGACACATTTCAGATTTTTCTTAAGGCACTTTCTGTGTTAATATGGAATACAGATGCCTTTGTAATTTATGGTATATAAGTCATTAATTATAGGGTAAGAATTATGATTATTGGATGGACATTTGTTTTAATATTTTCCCAATGAAAATGATAAAGAGATCAATTTCATAACAAACAGTTAGTAATAGAAATCTTCAGCATTTTACAAGCTGAAAATACACTTTCTTGGAGAAATATGAATCTGTAGTGTTGTCGCATTCCACTGAGGGAAACTGAGAGGAGTTCTTTTAAAATTAGATGGTTAGGAATGAAATTAGCCAAATGAGGCAAACCTTGTATCTGAGGATACAGTTTATTTGTAACAAAAAACAAAACGAAAAAAGGAGTTGCCCAAATGAAAGAGGGCTGGAAAAGACAGAAAAGAAGGAAGGAAAATGGAAAAGGAATACGGGGGGGAGGAGAGAGAAAGAGAGAGGGGAGAAAGAGAGAAAAAGCGAGTGTTACCACTGCCAGATCAGGGAGTGCCATCGACGTCCACGCGACAGGGGACGAGCATGCTGCCTGCTAACGGGCCTGCACAGCTCTCAGAGAGGCAGGGCTCCACAGGCACAGCTCCCACAGCGACAGGCGACCGGACACACAGTGAGTGGGCGCTCGGGCAGGAGGTCCAGAACCCTGGACAGGGTTGCAACAAGGATCACGGCGTCGGGCTGGACCAGAGGTGGGCAGGGCTGGACACAGGGACACAGAGAGGCAGGACAGGCACGAGGGAGATGACCAGCGAGGGCAGGAGAGCCAAAAGACAGGCTGGGGCCAGGGCAAAGGAACAAGCAAGCCAGCAAGTGAGCAGCAGTGAGCGAGCCAGTGAGCAGCAGTTAGTTTTTATACCCCCTAGCCCCTCCCAAAGTCTGCCTGCTGACCGGAGACCATTGGTCCAGTCCAACCTTTCTCTGCCGTCCACTGGTGGAGACCTTTCGCCATCTGATTGGAGAAGCCCCTCTGAGGAGTACAGTGTCTCCTACCGACTGCCTGTCCCATGTGAGGTGTTGCCAGGCAAAGTCTCCCAAGAGACAAGGCTTTCTCCCATCTTCTAGTTGACTCCTGTATGGGGCACATGTGCACCCCCTCCCCCACATGCCTCTGACAACCAATGTTGAGGCAAATCAAAACTAAATTGGCTCCTCACAAGTGTTTAGAACAAAATACAACCACCAGTGTATCTGATTCAGCATCATTTTACACCACAAAAAAAAAAAAAATCACATTCTTCTTGGTTTTGACCAAATGGATGCAAAATCTTTACCTTTTTATAGAGCTTTTTGTTTCAAAAAGTTAAAAAAATTAGCAGCAAAAAGAAGATGAAAATGTCAAATTTTCTCTCCTGCTTTCCCTTCCCCTTTCTATGACCATTTTATACACAGTTGTGATGAAATCTCAAAAAAAGTCAAGACTCATCTTAAATATTTTTTTATGAAGCCCAGGAGAGAATGCATTCATGTTTTCAGCTCATAAGAAGTATTTCACACAATAATTTCATAATTAGTTTAACATATATTTGGCTTATATTTATCTTTCTGGAGAAACCGCAACTTGCCTTTTTTTGTTGTTAAATATTCTTTCCACAACAGCAGATCCTACTCATTAAGGAGTTTAGATAAGATCATCCAAGGTCCCTTGGAGTAGGGGAATTTCACACAGTGTTAGTATAACACCTAGAAGAATGCCCTTCTAATCTTTATTAGAGGCTCTGTTGAGCAAATAAAAGTGATATATACAGAGAACCATAGGCTAGAAGCAACCTTAAAAATCATCTAGTTCCAACTGCACTTCCATGGTCAGGGATGCCACCCACTAGGTAAGGTTGCTCAGGGCCCCATCCAACCTGCCCTTGAACACTTCCAGGGACTGGGCATAATATGTATCTCTCACTAGTGGGAGAAATATATATATTGTTGTTATTATTACAGATATCTCCCACTATATTTTTCTATGTTATCCATAGACAGATAGATCTTGAACATATATTTTAACATATTAAAAATTCATTTGAGTTAAGCCCCCTGTATTTAAGCAAATGTAATATAAAGTGCATTGTGTGCTTTCCTCTTCCACTTGAAGAACAATATAACATAAGCAAGTGTAATGTCATGGATTAGTGAACCGAATCCCTGCATTGTGCCAGAGGTAGATCACATTTGCTATTAATAGCAGAAATCTGGCTTTTATAATGCCTTTCATAAAGAAGAAACCTAAATGCTAGTCAGTTTTAGAGCGATAACAGCAGCCAAACCCAGTGTGTTGGACTTGCTCTGTTCAGGGTTGAAATGTGAGAAGGCAAAGACACCGGCAGTGCAAAACAATCTCATACAACCAGAGCATTCTTTACGCAACTGGGGTATTGTGCACAGTCCTGACCAAGGAGTAAGAAGAAATAATTCTTTTGCCTCTGGACAATTTTTCCTGCAACTGCAGGATCCTGTAATCAAGCAGAATTTGCATACAATGCACTCAAAAAGACATGAAGAGCTAATGCAGGGATGAAAAATAAATGCCAGCCCCATCATCCTGAGCTGACGTTAGCCCCTCTATCAGTATCAATGTTTTTGTAATAAGTAGGTTTGCCCTCCATACAAAAGATTCAGAATCCACCCAAGTGGTGGAATGGGAGAGACACCTCGTTTTGAAAACATTTCGGTGAATGATTGTTTTTGGAAAATGTACATGCTACAGAACCCTGTCCTATGTCTGTGAGCAAGAACAAAACCTCAAGGCAGTTCAGCAGGAAAGGAAAAATATTAGCTCTTCAGTTACCATTATTACAGGCACAATCTGGTACTAAGGTTATCCAGTGACTCTCAGGAGGATGTCATACAAGGGATTCTTTTCCACTCTTGCTTGCTCTCATCCCTCTAGAGAAATTACATCTGTAATTCCTTATCCAGCCCCCTCTCCATTCCCCATCTTTATGAATATCTGCCCATCATACTAAAAGAGTTCACATGTATTTTTTATACAATTTCAGGTTCCTGACTTCTCTTTAGCACCCAGACTGGGAACCTTACCTAAATCAGAAGAAAAGTAATGCAAAGAAAATTTCTAAAGCAGGTATGCATGCTACAGGATTAACTGGGGGAACTCAAAACAATGTGAATTACTGTTCTGAAATTTTCCCTAAATCCATTGATGACCAGAGCATCTTCAGTCATCATATCATCATGCTCCTAGCCTTGCCAAGACTGAGCTCAACCACTCAAAAAGTCCCATAGGATTTCCAAGTGCATTTATCACTTATGTTAAGTCATCAGGAATAGAATACTAATCCCCAGAAAATAATAAACTGAGCTGTCCTGTCAAATCTTTATTTAGGCAGCCAGTAGTGCTATGCTGTAAGATCTTAAGAGGATTTGAAACTGTCCTCTCAGCAGGCTGCCATGAATGTTTTGCTTCACTTTGAGAGCTGACTGCTATAGCTTATACGAGCTAAGTCAAACCAGCACACTCAAGGACAATTCTTCCGTGCACTAGATGCCAGAAAGGAGTATATGCTCTGGAACTGAAGCTTTGCCTATTTGAATACTATCAAAAAAAAAAATGCAACAAACAAACAACCCTCCACCCAGCACTTTCCCTTCTTTTTTCAAGTGTTGATTTAGTCCTTTCAATCTTTTGATCAGTGATCCAAAACATACACTAAAAACAAAGGGGTAGCAGGTACAGTAAAGAGACAGAGGCCTTGGAAGTATTAGACAAATACCTTTTCATGGAAAACACATTTTTCTATAGAGATTAAGGGATGTGGTTTGAAGAGAGATGCCAGTCAGCACAACACATCTGTCTATTTGCTAAGTCTCAAAGAACAGCATCATCAGTCCAGCTCAAAAAATGGTAAAATGAAAACAACTTCATCCAGTTCTACAGAGAAAGATCAAATCAGGGGAAATGCAATGTCTGTCACAAATAACAGAAAAGATTAATAGCCATCTCCAGCTTTTGAAGCTCTGTAGCTTCTAAGAACAAGCACTAGAAAGACAAACATTTTGCTGCTTAATTGCTGAGTAACTTAAAAACCAAAGTAATTGGAATTCTTTTTTCCTAATTAGCAACAAGAACAAAAGTTGTTGTAAGGCAACATTAATATCTTGATATATATGACAAAACAAAAGTCACACTTGCTTCCAGAAACTGGGAAATGTGAAAATTGTTACAATGAGCATAGGAGAGAGAGACTGTCATGCACTGAAGTTTCTTTGGGAAAGTTTTAACAAGAAAAACAACAAACATTTTCTTGCATGATCTTCCTAGTAGGCTAATTTTCACATCTTGTCACTGAGCGAGCTCCAGTCTCCAAGTACATCCAATGCAGAAGTGGAATTTTCCTTGGAGAAAGGTAGGACACACTCCTCTATGTGCTGAGGGACACAGTACCTTTGCACAACGTGAGGGTCACATTACTGAACCGCTCTGGGTTGGCTTCTAGGCTGGAACCTATATGACCTGTGGGGAAGAATCAGTCAAGCACAAGCTCAATAGTGGGGATGTGAATGTGCCAAAGTGGTCAATATAATCTTAAACACATGAATTTAGGAATACTAAGACTGGATTACAGAGGAACAATGTTATATTTGCATTATTTGCATTAGGAACTGGAAAAATTATTACTGAGTTGGCATGCATGTTGGTAACATCAATCTGCAGAGCCAGTTTGCAGACTAAAGATGGATAATAATTTTATCAAGTCATAATAAAAACAAACCTGGACTTACTTTCTCTATGGATAGTAAAAGGGCCAGATTTTACCACTTTACATGAATTTAATAGTATGGTTTAGAAAAAAACCCCTGATTTTTAAGATAGGAAAGAACTCAGGTTTGTTTTCATTTTAAAAAAATCCCAAGTTTCAACAGGGACACCTTTCAGTAGACCAGGTTGCTCAGAGCCCCATCCAACATGGCACTGAACACTTTCAGAGATGGGGTGGCAGGATGGGAAGGCAGGACTGAGAAGTAAAGGGAGTGAAAGGACCCATATCAAAATCTGTAACCTCTGCCCTTCCCAAGCCACTTACCTTACGTGATGCTGCATGCACGAGCATTCAACCATTTGACTTTCTCTAACGGAATTTACTATCATTAATGGCTTTCTAAACATCTCTCATTATATTTCATTTAGTGCTCAGTCATCATTCAGACTGGTTTATGACTTGGTTGAGGGTGGGGGGGTTGTTTAGCATGAAAAAATGGAACATATTAGCACTGATAGGAGTGACAATCACTTAAATTAATATTTGATTTTTTAACTTCCACAGTGCTTATACCCTTCTGTTTGGTACTCCTTTAAACACGTATCAAGACTATTCTGTATTATTTTTCATTTATTTTGAGGAGGATAAAGAAGTACTGAAGCTTCCAGAAGGCTCGTAATTTTGAATATCTCTGCAACTGTACCTCTTTAAGCAACTTCCCCTCTTGAAGTCTGCTCTTTAAAGACAGAAAGACCATATAGCCTATTAGAATATAAAGTAGGGAATAAACTGAATAGAGTAACTGCCAGATAAAGCATTCCAGGAATTAAATAAGATGAGAATGTTTCTTTCTGAATTCCTTTCAAATTAATCCTCTGCAGAAGAAAGAATTCAAAACAGAATCATTTGTTGAAAATTCTGGTAGCTGCCATCTAACAAGTTTGTAAATCTTTATAAATTCGCTAGTTAAAAGGAATGTGTCGTTTATATTTGACGCTGGCAGAGTTCCAGGTACTCTTAACCAGGCAATCCATTAACACCTGGGGAAAAAAAAGAAAAGAGAAAAACCAGCACAAAATAAACACCCAGAAAAAATTATGCCCAGGCTTGCATTGTTCGAAAAAAAGATTTAACTAGGGTTTATATGCACAATTATAATCTGATCTGTTTCTCCTAGTGTAATATGATATTTGTATAAAACACAATTTAAGTAACCATTCCAATAGCCACTAAAACCTTCACCTAAATATCAGCCTCTACACAGGTTTAAGACATGCAGCTCCAAAAACACACCAAAAGGTCAAAAAGGAATTTTCAAAAACTTCTGCCATCAAAAGAGTTAATCTACCCTTTGAAGATCTACCCTTGCACAAGAACAACAGAACACATTAATGGCAAGTTCCTTCTCCTTCAGCTTTCCTTCTCTTTCTAAAAAATACCCATGACTGTGAACCACCATGACTCTGTAAGGTCCTCATGATTCCACACTGCCACTGTAACAGCCATGTGAACTACCAGACCTGCTTGTGCATATTTCAGGCAGAACCC
This sequence comes from Mohoua ochrocephala, assembly GCA_013398855.1. Lineage (NCBI taxonomy): Eukaryota > Metazoa > Chordata > Aves > Passeriformes > Acanthizidae > Mohoua > Mohoua ochrocephala. The sequence continues at coordinate 61,309 of VZTA01022490.1, forward strand.
TGAGTTATTACACCACACTAAACAGAACCTTGACCCCAGAAAGCAAAAATAATTTAGCAGGAGGCAGAAGTGGGAAGGTGGCAACCGTTTCCTCTCACCATCCTCCACAGCATATTAAGACTGCATCAGTTCCTATGGGGTACATGAAAATATGACATCTCCTCCCAAAACGACTTTTCCATAATATTTTACTATATCTGGTCTGAAAAGAGAAATTTATTATCTTCTGTAATAAATGACCATTGTCTTCAAGATGTCAAAAACATTTTAAATATTTGTGGGTGTTGGGGGAGTCTCAGTAAAAGGTAGCTAAATTTTCAGGGGAAACACTTTAAATTGTCTGTGTACCACCAACCATGGCTATTAAAGCTGTTAATTTTACTAATCATTTGCCTGGGGAAATGTGGAGGTGTCTGTGCATGTGTGCATGTCTGTGTTCATAATTCTTCATAAAGAAGTCACAGTGCTAATAGCCTAGAAACACTTTATCTTTTTTTCCATGATTAACTGATCGTCAGCAAGGCAAGTTTCCGACATTGCTCCCCTTCAAAATACTGCAATTACAACAGTTCTTAAATATTTATGGATTTTGAAGGCAAACAGATTATTCAAATCCACCTCAGCTTTTATTTTTCCACTGTTGAATAATAGTTTGGGGAGCATGCAGTCCTTTCTTATGTGCTCCCAGCAATGAAAAAAATGGAAATAAGTGACTGTTACTTGCTCTGGATAAGCTGTGTTTCTTGAAAGCCATGCAAAAATCAGAGAACCGGAAGTGCATTAGAGGAGTCAGTGGCAATCTCAAGTGATGGATCTCAAGGTCACATTTGGCCCTGTGCCTCAGAAGGCTAACCAAGAAAGGCTGAGAGTATTACCTTGGAAGTACGTAATGAAGTGATAACATCCTTGCCCCTGTGATTTGCAGAACAATTCACTTGTGATGAACAATTTCTTCTCCAGCCTCATAACTGAGTCTCTGAACATTCAATTATTCTATCATAAAACAAATGAGCAACAATATTACTGTTGTTGGAATTGCTAGACAAAAAAAAAAAAAGGTAATACTTGCCAAGTGAACAACTAACTACCCCCCACCTCATGATGAAATTGTAGCAGGTAAGAAGATTAATTAAGTCATTTCAGTCTTATACTTCGATACAATCTTGTGTAAATTACAGAAAATAATAAAAATCATTACTTTTCAAAGCTTTCTTGACCTTTCTTCCAACAGAAATTGGACCACTCAGAAGACATTGCTCCCACACCAGCTCTTCTGCATCCCTAGGAGCACCTCATTTAACCAGGTCTGAGCAAAACCACGGAACTGGTGCTCAAGACTGCGGCTATATTGCCTCAACTTTGCCCTTCAAAATAAAATACAACATATTCTGACCCAACTTACACAGGGTCAGAACAACAAGATTTTAACTGGAACACAGGGAAAAGGCAAAGCTCCTTCAACACAGCATCACTTGATTTTTGTCCCTATATTGCCTTTCTAAAGTTCTCCTTTTGTAAGGAAGACATTCATGTTCCCACACATATATAGGATGTCACTTCTTTACTGTTTCTAGATATTTATATGCCAGTTTGGTGGTGCTGAAATTTTCATTGTATAGAATATAAAACGATGCATAAATTAGCAAAACTGAGGGTATCATCACCTCAGCAGTCTTGTCTTGCCAACCCAAGCCATGTGAAATGTATTCATTGTGTGTGGCCTGAGAGCAGGGATTTTAGTTGGGTAGTCTGCTATGAGAGCTAAGAAAAAAGATGGCAGTCCAGTCATACAGCATGGTCCAGCTCTCAATTAATAATTAAATTTTTCTAAGTTTCATTCTCGGTCCCCACATGTAAGATTAGTTTATCTGTGGAATAAGAAGTGAAGCAAAGCACAAAGTCCCAGTCCCCCCTCAAACAACACACTGTTACTGCTAAAACATTTATGCCCTCATTATGCTACTTGCTAGTACCATAACTTGCTTTCTGTACCACTATAATGAAAAAACACTCCTAGAGTCTTGAAAGAGCCAATTTCATCTTCTTGAGTTCAACATGTGGGCAAACCTAAGTTACACCAGATCCAAAATGATACCCAAATACTCTCATAATTCCAAAATTACCCCGATCAATGGCAATGAGAGGATGGGGTATGAAATTTTCTATACATGAGCAAATATAGTTTGCAGCCTATAAAATCCCATGAGAATCTTAATAACAAAACTGGGCATTACATACTGGCTTTCAAGCACAACTCTGGTCTCATAAGAACTGAGGCAATCTCAGCAAAACCAAAGTAAATATTTAGCACAAATCTGGTCAAGTTCTAAACATTTAAAACAAAGTTAGAGTCTCAATCGTTGGCAATGTTGGAGCAAAATTTGATATATTTGCAAAATTGCGTAAGAGGTTATAGAGCAGAATCTGACAACAAAAAGTAGCTACTGGCCCTTTATAGTGGTGTTTGTTCTAAAATTTAAGTGGACAACTATTTCGGTGAGAAAGTCCTACCAAGATGAGACAACTATAGCTTTCAAAGATATTTTCTCCTGTTATTTTGGACCTTTGGCATTTGTTTTGAAGTTTGAATGCAAAGCAGTAACACAGAGAGGGAACAAAAACACCCCACATCTCAGTGCGTAACATCACACTGACTTGGTGGAGCAATATAAACACCATGTTGACCTCACATTCTTGTTGCAGGGAGAGAGCTAAAAATATATCCATGTGTTTCACAAACCAGGAAATATTTATGTGAAAGATGGGCAGTGAAAGAAGATGAAATAGGAGCACATTAGAAAAAGAATTTCTGCACAAATTTTTGTTTTATTGATAGCTGGAAATACAAGAATTGCTGTATGCACATCATGAACACATGTAGAAAATCCTACCAAGCACCTAAGATCAGCCCTTTATTGGATGGTATTTAAAAATTATTTATTCTTATGATTGATAAAATTCACAGCATACCCATTTCTGACACTTCAACCTCCAGTCTGTGAAGCTTTGTCAACATAACACAGGTTTTATCACCTGAGATTTATACATAAACACAATTTCAGATCAAGCCAGGAAAACTACATTTTTGAATTTTTTTACATCATCTCCTTAAAAGCCACAAGCCCTCAGCTAACAGGAACCAACACTCCACAGCAGTCACAGCTGTTTGTCTGCATTGGGTAGTGGATGAATTCTGCAGTCCTGCCCTGCCTGTCATCAGAGCAACTGGAGTCACTGAATATGATTCAGGTGTGCAATGACTCCTTGCCCATCCACTGGCTGGCATTTCATTCCCAAGAGAACCACAGCACAGGGAGGGGAAGGCATCAGGCGTAGGTGTTTGGAAACAGTTCTCTGGCCCCACACTTCAGTTATAGGCTCTATCTTTTTTGCTGAAGGCCCGTTGCACCCCCGTTTTAACCCCACAGCACCCACACTTTCACAGTGTCATGATTTCAAACTCCTCAGACCAGGTCTTCTGCACTGGGGGTGAGGTGGGAGAGAGATGCCACAGGGCTCCTTTTTAGCAAGGTCTTAGCAAGAAAGTCTAACGACAAGTGGCTTAGTAAAATATCAAGTTTGATAAGATTAAACAGAAAAAAAATAGATAACAAGTGGTTCTCATGGCCCTTCCCACACTGAGAACCCCACATTCATGCGGCATCAGACACACCCTGGATGGATGATGCACAGTGTCATCTGTGGAGAGTGGTTCCTCCTTTCCAGTCATTTGAGCTACTATATAATTTTCTCACAAGAAAACAATCCTCTTCAACATTTCTGCTGTCAAACAGAAAGGATGTTGTCTTGAGAACTCACTGTTTGCACTGTTACAAAAAGGCCAGGCCTGACAGGTAGCTGCGAGTGGAAGATGCCCACAGGCTCCTCTGCTGCCATGAGTGGGCTGAGGTGATGCTGAAGCAAATAGGCTATAAAATCACAGAATCATTTAGGTTAGAGAAGATCCTTAAGAACATTGAATCCAACCGTAAACCTAGCATTGCCAAGTTCACTGACGCTCCATCCAAAATAAAAGTCCCCACTACATATTATCCTCCTACCTGCAGAATCCAAGGGTGTCTCAGCATGATGGGGGGGGGGAACAGAGGCAGGCAAGGACAGCTCAACCCCAGTTGTCGGGCAGAAAAGGATGGGAACACTGCTGAAAGCATCTCAGGGAAGGCTGAGAGCCATGGGCTTTGACAATCAGTAGCTTTCAAGAAGAGGACTCTGAAGTTGGGTTACCACAAGAGAAGGTCACACAACAAAACACCAGGAGCTAGCCCAGCAATCTTCCCTTTCATACTTGGGGGGAAACCATCTACACTTTGCCCCACACCACAGTGTTCCATGTGAACTGAGTCACATGCACTTTCAAGTACACAGCAGGGGAGAGAGGAAGGCAATGCCAAGGGTGATGTCGACCCATCTGAGAGAGTCTGGAGCTCTCAGAAACACAGCAGGTCTGCAACCACCCAAGTAACAAAGAGCAGTCAGGAAAGACGAATGTCAGAGATGTTAATTTTTCTTCACTTTCATGCACATTCTTAACTGAAGGTCGCAATTCTCGCTAATTTCTGATGTTTTTCATTTTTGTTTCACAAACATGGGATTACTAATATTAGGTAAATCCAGAGGCACTAGGCATTATTTTAATTCTAAGGTCTTAGAAAGTCATTTTCAATGCAAAGCATGTTACAAGGAATAGAAAGGAAAAGTAAGTTAATCATCTACTAAAAATAGTGAGAGAGGGAGAAAAAACCAAATATCTCTTTGCAAGGGTTTGGATTCCTGCTGATAGGAAAGAATGAAGCATAAAAGGAGCTGTAAGATTTATCCCTTGCAAAAATTCTGGGCTGCAAAAACACTGAGAAGGGGGGAAAAGCAAATACATGGCTTGTTTTTCCTTAGTATTACAAATACTTTCACGCTAATCCAGTATTGGACAACAAACTTCAGTGTTCCATGATTTTGCACCAAAGCATTGAAAGGAGGTCTCTGCTTTTTCTATCAGAGAATACATCAGCCTCAACTGCTACAGTAGTCAGCTACAAGGTGATATGTGATCAGCATTAGCATCCTGATGTCACTGTGTCACCCATGCATGCATCTGATAACTGCTACTTGATAACGAAAGCTGGATCAGCACAATTTCGCAGTGCAGATCTGTTTCCCCTGAGCATTCCTAATGACTTCTGCAGGACCCATAGAGGAATGGACTCAGCACAAGTGAACATATAAGATGTAACACAAATATTGGAAGTCACAAAATGCAGAAAATAAATCCAAAGTGTTGCACTATCTCTATTCATTGTAGAAAATATTAAAGCATAGTGTTAAAAACCAGCATAGTTTTGCCTCTTGACAAAAGTCTACAGGAAGCCTGTGCTTTTTAAGGAAAACATTAATAGTAGCTGAAAAGTGAACCCCAGCCACATTTCTGCTTGCGAGTGTAAGTGCTGCATCCTTGTCTTCTGCCAAAATTCAAAGCATGCATTCATTTAAAGAGAATGCTGGCTCCTATGTCCTTCTTCCTTTGAAGCGTCTGTCTGCATGGGCATCAAAGGAGGCCACTTTTGTTGTTGTTGTTGTTGTGGCAGATGTAACAAATTCTGTGCTTCTGAAATATTCTAAAAGCTCACAAAAGGTCATAACAGTACATGTAAGAGCTGGATGGGAGGAGAACATCAGCCTATCTTTCTGCAACTCCTACAGGTGAGGCAGGATGGAGTGTGGAGGGGACATGCTGTTTGTAAATTAGCACTAAGAAGACTGGGATGGTTCCAAGTGTGGCTGAAGGATGAAGGAGTCTGTAGATATTTACAAGCTCTTAAGAAAGCACAGGTTTGGTGGAGACCGTACCAGAGGGCTTGAAACTGAGACATCCAGGGGAGCTGCAGAGATGCAAGGTTGCTTTATTTCTCTGCTGCAGCAGGAGCCCTTTGCCTGTTTTCGTGCCAGTTCACAGTGCTGCCACAGGGACTGGAATATTAATATTCAGGGAAAGACCAGAATCTGACTTTTGTGTTGTTCTTATCTCTTGTAGGGAAAAAAAAAAGGCAAAAATTATTTTGCATCATTTTCATGGAAGCTTTTCTAAGCTCAACAGATTACACTAAAGCATTAAAGAGTATCCTTTATTTGCCAAAGCTGTAAGGTGAGGTGGTCAAATTTGAGAACATAACAACAACACATGCCAGAGATATAGTCTAATTTAATAAATTAATTAATCTAAATTAATAACATTTATTTTCTTCATTTTTGTCAAATAAAAGAATGCAGTAAAAGGCTGACTACATACCTCTGTGCTAGGCTCTCTCTGTTAGACTCTTAGCTATAACATCTGATGGCAGGGATCTAAAGAGATATCTCTTAATAAATCTAAATACATCTAGATGTCTGATCATGACCTGCTTAGCTTGTTAACAGAACCTGAATCATTGTATTGATAGTGGTTTAAATAAGTAATTTTTGCTCATATAAATGAAGCCTGTTAAATATCATGACAGGTTTTCTCAGAGGATTTGAAACTGACCCACATCTTACACACTAGAAGAAGTCATTATGCACCACTTTTAACAAGAGTCACACTAATTGCCTTTGCAGGGCAAAACAAAGAGGGAATTTTTAAAATAAAACAAAACCAACAAAATAAAAAGAAAGAAAAGCAGACCACAGGCTCAGACTTGAGGTGGAATCCAAGCTCTTGCTCTGACAATATTAAGTATTACACCTCCAGGGCCGAGTAAAACCACAAATAGAAATGACCCTAACATCAGATATTAAAAACACTTTTTAAAAGCACCTTACTTGAAAATATATTTATAACCCCAGCACAGGGGAACAGATTCCCTCCAATTTTTATGAGAAAAATGAAGCTGATGTCCTTCAGGTTCTGCTAAAAAAACCACCTCATTTTAAGCATCTGTTTCTCCTGAAACATATTAGATCTTAATTTATTCAATCTATTCAATGCATGGCTTTTGCACTACTGGTGCCCTACCACTGTAGAAGTATTAATATTTTGGAGGGTGCTGAACAATAGAATGAAGTTCAGGAGGCAAAAATGCAGCAGGGCCATTACCTTAATTCATGGGAGCTACATCAATTGAAGTCAATTGAGAACTTCACCCGGACAGCCTACACTGCATTAAACCCCCAAGTGAAAATCTGCCACTCCTTTGAAGCCAAAGGCAGAAAGAAACTACTGAAAATCCAGAATTCTTCACATATGAAAGAGCTAGGTTAGAAAAACATGCTAAGTCCTGAGTTGGAAAATCACTCCTGGTTAAATGGGCGGCTTTGACAGACATATTAAACCAGAAAGCTGGTTTCCCTCCAAACATCTCCTTCCTGCCTACCTTATTTATTGCAATTTCCAGCAGGTTCAGATCACCCTAAATCCATACAGCACCCTGCAATTTCCCCTGGAGCTTCCCCATAAAGCAGGTCCTGAAAGCTATTGAGAAGTCACAGGACAAAAAGTACAAGTCACACAAGGCTTTCCCCACCAATGATAACCTAACCTTAAAACAAGTCTGAGAGGGATCTCCCAGCTTCTTCATGGGAGGGAAAATCCCAGCCCCTGCTGGAGTGAGTTCCACGTCAGCATCATCTAGCTTGGTTATTTCCACACATGATAACATTCTGTTTGAACTCCTGTCACCCTTGTGGCTGACAGGGACTGTTTACCAGTTGGATGTACTGTCCTTGGGCCAGGTTTCAAAGTTTTGCCCTGAGAGTCACTTCCCGGAGTGGCTACACAGACCAGTAACAAACAGGAGAGAGAGCAGCAGCACAACAGCACAATTTAGGAGAGGGATGAAAGGCTCATGGCAGGGAACAGAACTGTCCCTGATGGAGTGATGTAGATTTACAAGGACTTATACTTTGTTTCCAATTACCTGTGCTCTTGCTTCTTCTGCCCACTTCTGTATTTGTGGGGAAGAGAAGCTTGCTCCCTTGATTTTAGCATACTCCAGTTCTCTCTATTTGTCCTCATTTCATTTGAAGCCTCCAGCTCCCTCCCAGGAGTTATCCCATGCCCAGGAGAACATAGCAATCAGTGCACACCGGTGCCACTGGAGGTGGTAGCCAGCTGATAGACATTGTCCTAGCCATGCATGTCCTCACTGGCCTCAAAATCCTTTTTTCTACTGCTTTTCAGGTGACAGGCTTCTTTGAGAGAATGATTAAAACCACTAGAAAATACAGCTGCTTCTCCTGCTTCAAACTGGTCTGGTGAAAGGTGTCCCTTCCCATGGCGGGGCTTGGGAACTAGATGGTCTTTAAGGTCCCTCCCAACCCAAATCCTTCTGTGATTCTATGTCCTAAACAGATCCCATTGCTTGCAAGCCAAGCAACTGATTACTAAAAAAACTTGCTTTGGAGTTGTGTCTGTACAAGGTAAATAAATGGTCACCAGAGTCAGGGGTGCAAATCTGTGCATTTAGTGTGTTCTGTGAAAACTGTGCTACATGGCCCACCCTCTGTTCCCTCCAAAAAAATACCAAAAACAGAACAAAAAACCATACCTTTCATTTGCATCTGAAGAAATGAAAAGTAAAGGAAGAGCCTGATACTAAAGGTTTAAGTAAGAAGCAGCGCTGAGTGCCTAGTTAAAAGAGGGTCCTCAAATGCAGTACATCAAGAGATTAGAATCTGAAGCACATTCTACATTTGTGCCATGTAAAGAAATTTTCTGGCTGGTTATAGGTAGACTGTGATATTACTGTGCTTTCTGCATTCGAGTACCTTCTGTTCAGGAAGTGACAAGAAGACTGGATTTGATGCAGGGCACTGGAAGTGGAACAGTCCGTAATCCACACTGCTGAATCCCTCTCTATCTGATTCACATCACAGCATTTTCCTTAAACAGAGATTACAAGAGAAAAGCAAAGAAAGACAACTTCATCATTTGAATTTCAAATGTGATACAGTGGGTGGCAGAAGTTAGTATCACTCATTTTACAGCACACTAATTGCATGACAAGCACTTCGATGTCTTTTCAGAATTGTTTTTCCCCCTTGCATTTAACCCCCTTTCCTTGCCTTCATGTGCATCAGCATTTCTTCCAGATTCTTCTCTTTTTCCATATTTTATCAAATTAATATCCCCTCTTCCCTCCTTATCACTTCCCCTCCTAATCCCTGGCTGCAGTTATCCACCCAAACAGTCTGTCAGATGGATTTTTGTTTCTCCTCTCTGAGGCAAAGAAAGACTTTGTTTTCTTTGTTTTCTTGCTCTTCTTTCTCTGGCCATACAGGCAACATTGAAATCCAAAGCCATTGCATAGTCTAAAGGACATCTTGTACGAACAACTCTCAGATATATGTTCATGGATATTTCTTCTACCATTGCCTTAAAGTCATGTTCTCCTTTTACTTTTCCAGCCTTTCACCATACATTTTAACTGTTTTTCCCTTTGAGTCAGAGCAGATTTGTAGGCCATATGCAAACACTGAGTTGGGGGAAAGAAAAGGGGATGTTATGACTGGGTGTGCCTGCCTGAAGCCACTGTGGAATTAATCCAGACCCAGCAAAACCAGGTTTAGAAGCCAATGTTTCTCAAGCTGGGGAATGTTCAAGGACTATTTTTAGTGTTTAAGTTTAATGCCACACCTGAAAGGACTTAAAAGAAAAAATACTTCTGAGAATCTAGAATCTTCATGCAAACAAGATCCTAATACAGTTCTCCATCAGCTTCCAGGGAGCAGCATGCTTGAATCCAGAAGTTCAGACACCTACACATACACTCATCTGCTGCCTGTTAGCACTCACAATTCAAGTGCTTTTGTCACCGACAGCAGCACTTGAGTGCAATATAAAAATATACTCTCTTTCATGATAAAAAGTAAGCCGGGATAGCTATAAACAGCAGCTTACATTAGTGCCAATGCTGTTTTAATCACTTCAAACACCACCTCAATCGTCTTTCTTTCATAAGACTGCCAGTAGTCTGGAGCTACTCCGGATTTAGCAATTAAGAAGAGACAAGCACTCTTTCAGAAAGAGTAGTAGTCTGGCTTCCTGCTACGAAACCACAAAAACGCCCACTTCTTCTCTGAGTCACCACACATCACAGTGAAAGTCAGCCTTTGATTTTGCAAACTCAAAGATGTTCAACATCAGTTTTCAGAAATTACCACATGTCCCTGTTGTGAATGAGATACCTCAACATGGTCACAGATGTTTTGGTGAATGCAGGATGTGGATCAGTTAACTGCACAGCCTCATGTACTGAGGGAAGTCATAAGACTAAAACTTGAAATGAGGAAGTGACAAAAACTGAAGAATATTCTTCTTCCACTTAGGCACACCCACACAGATTCATGACTGAATCTCAGAGGCACAAATTATGACTAATTTCAGAAGAAGAGGCAAAGGGGAACAGGACAGCTCAACAAAAGCCACGAGATACACTCCACTGTGCACACTCTCACCGGAAAGCCTATTTCCCACCCCAACACACACTGCAGCTTTATCTAGCAATGCTGTACCAGCCTGGCAAGATGTATCAACCTGGCTAATTGTGGAAATTAGCTTTACTGACACAGATAAAGCATATTTAAATACTGTAGAACAAACTGTGACTACCATACCATGATTTAGGATGAAAAGGAGAAGAGATACCAACAGATAATACTGTGGTGTAATACTTCATGTAGCCACAATGTAATTATCCAAACTGAATTTAGTGTAAACATCAGAGTTAATAAATGCCCTACTGTGAAAAGTACTAAGAAATGTTTAGTGACAACAGGTGATTAGGACCATGGCTTAAGTCTCACACTGCAGTAGCTCAGAGGCCTTTGCTTCAAGATTGCTGCCAAACACTGATGAAAACAGTTTTTGGCCACAAGCTCAAACAACTTTTTATTGATGTGCATTTTAATGCTCATATAGCTGCCAAGGTGTTTTAGCACTGAAGTACCAGAATCACCATGGGATTAGGAGTTTGCATCTGTGTAATGCATCTATTACAAAGAGAAAACAATTTTAAGTAAAAATTCAGGACAACTGTCTTGACATAAACCTACGTCAGCATTTTTGCATGTAACCCAGTCTTCAGGACAATAAACTGCTTTTTTCTGCAAGAGCAGGAGCCATATGCAATGTGAGGTGAGTTGTCAGGCTGACTCCAAGCTGCAAATTGCATTCAAGCCAAAGACTGCATTAGATTTAGGACTTTAAAACTGTCTTCAGACTAGCTACTGTACTTTGTTCATTTCATGATCTGTTTGGAGGGATGCAAGAATTGCCCATGTGCCTTCTATTCCACGTATTACAGATATTACTATCTAAATTGTATTACATATTGTCACGTTCCACTATGGGGAACTGCAAGGAGCTCTTTCAAAATTGATGGTCTAGGACAAAATTAAGTCAAATGAGACAATATTGTATCTGAGAACCGTTTATTGGTAACAAAAAGGGAGTTGCCCTACTGAACAACAGTAGAAAAGACAGAAAACGAGGAAGGAAAATGAAAAGGATGGGGGGAGAGAGAGAGAAAAAAAGAGAGGAGACAGAAAAAGCATGTGTTACCACCAGAAGGTCAAGGAGTGCCATCAACATCCAAGCAGCAAGAGGTGTATGCACGCTGCCTGCTGGGGAGCCTGCCCAGCTCTCGAAGAGGAGCGGCTCCACAGGCACAGCTCCCGTGTTGACAGGCAGCTGGACACGCGGTCAGTGAGTGGGCACCCTGGCAGGAGGTGCAGTACCCTGGACAGGATCGTGGTGGGGATCGCAGCAGCAGGCTGGATCGGTGAAACAAGGTTAGAGGCAGGCAGGAACTCAGGGACAAAGCAGGCAGGGTGTCAGACAGGAACACAGGGAGGCAGGACAGGTGGCGGCTGGGACAGGTGAAGGGGTAGGGCAAGACACAGACCACAAACAAGGCTCAGAGGTCAGCCAGTGTCCCACCAAGTGCCCAGCAAGAGGGAGGGCAAGTAAGTGAGGGCAAGCAAGGGCCAGCGAAGGCAGAAGAGCCAAAAAGCAGGCTAGACCCAGCGTAAGAAGCTCAAAAGGTCCCAGGGCTTGTGATGCAGTTAATTTTTATGCCCCCTGGCTCCTCCCAAGGTCCACCTGCTGACCAGAGACCATTGGCCCAGTCCAACGCTCCACGGCAGCCCATTGGTGGAGACCTTTTGCCATCTGATTGGAGAAGCCTCTCTGGAGGGTACAGTGCCCTTGGTGGGCTCCTGCTGACTGCCCATGTGAGATATGAAATGGCTGCCAGCCAAAGTCTCCCCAGAGACAAAGCTTTCTCCCATCTTCTTCCAGTTGCCTCCTGCAAGTGGCACATGTGCAACTCCTCCCTCACATGCCTCTGACAGTGTTGAGACAGATCAGAATTAAATTGGCTCTTCACACATATTCCAGAGGTTTTAAATGAAGGCAGAAGTGTTCATGGCACTCCAAGAAATTAATGAGAAGATATTTAAAATCACATATCCATCCACCTGTGGAGAGCTGCCAAGAGAGGCACACACCAACAGCTGGGCAGAAGCCCTCCCACTCTCCTCAGCCCAGCAACACTTGGGGAAAGAGATAAATGCTAACAGCCTGGGCCTGCCCTGCCTTCCCAGTCAACTGTGCAAACTGTGCAGAAATCCTAAAAAGGTTTTGATCTTGTTCCAACACCCTTTCCCCCAGCCCCATGCAGGCAGACAAGCCAACCCAACCCATCTCCTGCATGCCTCTGCTAAGCCTCACAAGCCCTTTTTTGTGCTTCCGACTGTGTTGCCTGTAGCCTCGTGTTTTTACTTTGGAGACTTGCCTCATAACCGCCCTCTGTACAGTTTTAGTTCTTCATTAAAGGGTTTTCTTTGTCTTCAGTACGTGTTTTTACAAACCCAAAATTGTATTTTTAAAAAGCATATTCCAGGTTTGCAAGTCAGCACAACGATGTGACACCTCATCCTTGATATCTAGTGCAACTGAAGGAAGAAACAGATCTTCACATATTATCAGAATACTCTTCTCACTTCTTCTCTTTGTTTCTAAATCTATTTACTGAAAAAAATCTTACAATGTTACAATGTCAGTTGTTTTGTGACACATGACCAAAAATCAAAATCATGTTTGCCCCAAAATGTGAATATTTATATTCAGAAACATAAGGTCTTACAACAACTGATCTATGCCTGGGAGTAAGACAGAATAATGAGAAAACTTGTATTTTAAACATTAGTCTTTGTGTTACAGTAACTTTGTCTTTCAGCAGCTGGTCTTAGCAGAATTGTCCCTGCACAACTTTGTGACCCAAAGCCACTCAAAATGCAATGGAAACAAAGCAATTATGAATACATCTCTCCCACTCCTACCCTGTGTTGTTGTTTTTTTGAACCAAACGGAGGAAAGGTGTGCATGCAAAATGGGGTCAAGTGCGCTCACGGTTCAGAAAACTGGGGCTGAACATCTTCTAGGTCACTGAGCACAAAAACAAGTTTCAGCCATACACAAAGCTTGTTTCCTCTGCGTACAGAGTGTGCCTCACCTTAGTGAAGCTCAGCCATAACTGAGGTGGTTCCCTCATCTCTGTATTCCAGCACTTTTTGTCAAGAGAATAAAAGAAAAATGTCACAGAACTGTAAGAACTGCAAGGGGCTCATCTATATGATGGGATTTCCTTCAGAGTAACAAGTGGCTGTTCACCAGAGTAGTTAATGCATAAATGCTGACCATATATGCTGATAAGCACTAAAGCAGATGAGAAAACATGGTCTTGGAGTAAGAGGTCTGATTGTCCCAGAGACTCTCCACTCTTCCCATGGCCTTCCAAGCCTCATTTAAACCATACATTTTACTACAGCCCTGAGTGCTCAATGGTCTGGAAAATTGCACAGTAAATAAGATGGCTGCCGATGTCTACTTGTACAGAAATACTTCCTGTGATGGCCACAGAAATGAATAAAGCTTTCATTTGCTGCAGTGTTTCTATTTCCCTAATGCTGCTTAGAATTTGTGGAAAGATCAGTCCTTGGTGAGATGTGAACTTGGCTAAACAAGTACTTACGGGCCCATTTGGAAAAGCTTTTGTCTAGCTGCATTTCCTTTGTTTAAGCTCAGGAAGATCTGTGAGCCCCAAATCTGCCAATACGCCTCTATTAATATTTGGAGAATTAGCTTTTTTTATTACCAAAAAAGTACAGACAGTCTGAAAGAAATTTTTTAAGCTCAGAATAAAAATAGTAGTGAGCATTTATTCATCTGTAAGTCTGTTTGCCTTGGATAGTTTTTCATTGATGTTACTGGGGCTCTTCCAGCACTATCAGCTTGAAAAGCTTTTAACAAAGAAAGGTACTGCTTTGTCAGAGGGGGTGGTTCCAAGGTTTCAAAGCAAGAAGCTCCCTTTAGCTTTTGTGCCAAGCCAATAAATAAAGGAATTCTACCCTTAGCAGTCTAGATCTGTATAATCACATATCCTCAGGGAGTGCAGGCTTCTCTTCCTCACACACATGCAATGGCCAAACAACCACATAGAGAGCAGGACTCATGTATGTGGCAGGTCTGCCACACTGAACTGTGTCCTTGTCTCCTAGGTAAGCAGCACCACCCCAGATTAGTGTAGGAAGAGAAGTGACTTAGAAGATGGAAAATCATACAGAATTAGGTAGCATGCTGCTGGAACCTTACCCCCTTTTGCATTAGACCTAATACTTTTCTAAAGAGCTATACCAAAGCATTAATTTAATTGGTGCTCTAAAACGTCCAAGAGGTCCTTTGGTTGACCGTTTCATAACTAAAATGTAAATTCCTCTGATGTATCAGAAATCATAAATCAGTTGGTAAGAGAAAAGGTGGGGAAGATGGGTAAATGTGCTGCTGTCCTGAGCAGATATTTAGGAGATGGGAAATTTCACCCACAGAACAGCAGCGCTGACCACTCTCAGCTATCAAAGGTCTTGCAGTGCCTTCTGGAGTCTTAAGGCTGCTGTCTTAGGCAAACAGATGGTTATACTTTCCTTTCCTCCGCTCCCTTTACAGCATCCATTACAGAAGTTATCCTCTTGCTTTTGCACCATGCATGTTCCTGCTGGCAGCTGCTGAGTTCCCTCAGATGGGTCAGTAATCCTCTGCAAGGAGAATCAGTCTCTATACACTGTATAAGCAACTCTTAGTGTCCCAGTTGGATCCTCTGGGGTACAGGGCATATCTTAGATGTCCCATGCACCATACGCTGTAGAAGTAGCTTAGCACAGAGTTTAATAACTAAGCTAAAACCACTTTCAGAGCTTAAGAGACTACCTCTGCTTGTGATTTAATGCAGTTTAGTGTGTCCAATCACAAAGCCTATGTCTCACAAAAGAGATCTTGTCGTACTAAACAAAGGATTATCCAGTGAGTGTCAATGGAAATAAACTGGCTGCTTGAAGAAAATCTCCTTAAACATTCTTCTCTATTACCCATTTCCAAAACCGATTGGAAGGTACTGCATTACTCATATGAAGGATGTCACTAATTAACATCCCCATGCAATCTTAACCTCCTTTACCAAAAGTTTCAAGGCCAGAGTTCTGAAGTATAACCACTAATATAAGTGCTGTCATTTCTGGGTAAAAAACCTGAGGGCTTTCAAAGAGAATTGCTTTTAAGAGAGTGCTAAATCTCTTTGATTTTTGAGAATTGGCATTCAATGCCCAGCCCATTGAAGTCAATGAAAAACATTTTGTTCCTTCTAGTCAGGGGACAATTTCACATGCCCACTTTCTAACTTTGTCATAGGAACAGCAACTGAAAGCAGACTGGATCTGGAAAAAAAAAAAGATCTAAATGTCATTACTTGGTGCAGTTTGTTTCAATTTAATTAATAAAAAAAAAAAATCTAAGTGATCCTTTCATAATGTATTCTGATCTCTCATATTTGCCTTCTTCACCACGTGTTGGATAAGACATACAGGTATGTCTACTTTATGGGGTTTTATATAACCAAGTGTATCTTTGTGCTATCTCTAAATTAAATTCAGACCGTGACTTCTCAGTGACTATTATTAAAATGAGAAGCACATAAAAATGACTATCAAATCATAATACATACATAATATTCCTTTGTCTTCACAGAGCAAGATAAAATGTGCATTGGTAGTCATCAACTTCAGTTTCACTTGCATTCCCAGTTTTTTATTTAACACTGCATCTCATAGTGCAGTCTTTTTATTGTCAGCTAGCCCTAATGTCTGTATTTCAGCATTTGGTTATGGATCAGAAGCACACTTTCAAAACAAGTTTCCCAGTCATCTTCCCTTTCATCAAAGTTCAGATTCTGAAGATGAAGTGATAGTGTTTGTTTTTATTTTCTCCCTACTGCTTCACCTCTTTTTCCTTTGCCTCAGGGAATTCTCCCAGAAACGTATTTTTTGCTGTTTGCATTGCAGCTGCTCAGTGGATCCTCTTCACTTGGCATTTGGAGCCCTCATGCTCTGAACAGCCACTCATCACAGCTATAATAAAGCCTACTAAAACATTTCATGTCCGAAGAGCTTACATGCTAAGGCTGTTCAAGCACAGAATGTGGACTACCATTCTGTCCTCTTAAGCATATCATAGGGACATAGAGCTCATCTCATTTCCTAAAGTGACATAAATTGAAAACAAAAATTCTTCTTGAAGAAGAATTGAAGGGTTAGTTCTACCAAGCCACATAACCACTGCGTATCACTTAAAGGCACAGGTTTTAGTACATTTACAGTAATTTTATTCATCAAAGTTTCAAAAATATCCTTCTATAACCCCTGCTTACTTCTCTCTATTAGTATTAGGTACTTTTAAAGTGTCTCAGAATTTACTGGAAAATTATAACAGGCATTTTCATTTTTCATTTATACATATATGCACACACATTTTTCATATGTATGCATATGTTTATGTTTAGAAACACACCTATGTTCAACCCCCAGCGAAAGCATAAAGCAAAAGCTCAATATAACCTTAAAGGGAGAGTGGGCTTTGATAGGCCCTGTTGTTGATATCTATTTCAAACCTGTATCATAAACTAGGAATGGAATATATTTGTCACAGGGTAAAACAAAAATATATCTTTTACCTTCTGTTTTTCATAGATTGTTTCTCTCATTGCTGTACACAATACATAACATTTATTACAGCTTCAAGCAGAAGCACATGGGCATTTTTGGTCTCTGTGACTAAAAAGCACATGAGGAGAAAATGTGATTAAATTATTAGCTGATATGGGTTTACCACCACATCCATCTTTTGTTTTGATAGAATGGGTCAAATGTTCATTTCAAACAGAAAGAAATCCTTTAAAAACGATCATTTTGATTGACTGATATGGAGGCTCAGCATACACATTTCCAGATCCCTTTGAAAGCTGTATTCTGCAATCAGAATAAACTACACACTATAATACAATAAATAACATCTGACCAAAAGCAATGACATTTATCGCTTATTGCTGGTAAACATTTAAAATTCAAGCACAGAACCAGACTATCTGGTTCAGCCCTAACATCCAATACTGTAAGTGATGCTGAAAACAGCCAAAGCAAAGCAAAGCTTGCCACCCAGCAAATCCCTGACTCAGCAAAGCTGCAATGCACGCCCTTGGAGAAACCTCCAGAAACTCTACCAGAAACTTGCTTCTTCACAATATTTTGGCAGACCTCATTCTCCGTTTGATGGGCACAATTGCACCTCGACTCCAGGTTTATAATCACAAGCAATCAAAATCAAAATTTAGGACCGTGAAGTAAAGTTGATATGTAAATTTTCAGAATTTAGAAGTTAATATGGTTGGGTGGTTCTCCATCTCACTGAGGACTTGGGGGCAGAGCCCTGAGAGCATCAAGAGGGTTAAAGCACTTAACAGCCCCAGCAGCCTCATTCAAGAAAAATAACAACAATTATTTTAAAAATTGAACAAAACAAACACCTAGACCTTTTCCTCACTAGGAAAACAAAGTGCTCACAACTGGGTTAGCTCTAGGTGATGATGAGTTGGTGATGAAGCAGACCAGATTAAATCTACTGATTCTTAACACATGGTGGAACAGGACTGGCAGCCCTCCGAAACTGCAGACCTTTTACCTCCTGGTGCCAACTTTTCTGCATCTCCTTACCAATAAGACCATCCTTAAGAGAGGCTTTGACCACCCTGATCTACCTGGGACCTCAGGTCTGCTTTGAGCAAGAGGCTGGACAAGGTAATTTCTAGAGATCTCTTCCAACCTCTTCACCCTTCCCATTTTCACAGGCTTTTCTTAGACAAACTTTACAGAATAACAGTGTTTCAACAACAGCTATACTCATTTACCTTTTCACTACAGGCATCTGTAAAACTAGAATGAAAAAAATACTTTTTGCAGTCTTTAGACAGAGATAATGGTGTAATTCTCCAACCCAGCAAGCCTCAGGATTACATTTCAAAATACACTATCACTTTGAGAAGAACTAGTTAGTGTACAAACAGGAAGAGTAAGAGCAGAAGGCAATGCTCAAGCAATTAAAGCCATTGTTTGGAGGGGGAAGAAATGAATGCAGGTGAACATTTCACTGAGGCAGGTCACAGATATTTCAAGAAATGTGGCAAAAAGGTGCTGTGTTGATTTCTCAGCTATAACCAATATCTCCAAAGTGTTTTGTGAGACTGCAAAGAGCGCTAGAACTCTTTTTGCTCCAATAATACCATTGCAAACAAGTGTGGCGCCAAAGCTCAAATGACCACTGTTTCTAGAACAAAACCTATTTTCTCTCTTTTTTTTTCTCTTTTTTTTGTTGGGGGTGGGGGCGGGAGGGAGAGTTGGTCAGAAGACACAGCTGAAGTCTTCACAAACCACTCCATTCTACTGATCACAGCTTAAATTTCATAAGATCAACTGAAAAAATGTGAATAAAAAAGCCACCCTGCATGAAGCTCCCAGTGATTCCTAAAGCTCTCCTGCCATCTTCCTTTTGCCCGTCCCTTCAGAAAGGTTTTCACACTATCCACTCGAGTTTCATGAGTTCTCTGATAACAAAACTGACATATCCTGGGAAAGGGATCAGAGGTCTCCACCCACAGCTGCCCCATATCACAGTTAAAGCTCTCTCAGTTGTTCCTTTTGAATTATTTGTGATTCATAAACCAAACCACAAATTCCCACTCCATTCCCACTTT
>VZTA01022491.1:0-14102 GCA_013398855.1 Mohoua ochrocephala
CCCACCTGCCTGTGCGAAGGCGGCGGCCGAGGGGGCCGCTCCCGACCTGAAGGGTTTTGTTTTCTCTTTCCCGCCCCGCCTCCCCTTTTTTCTTTCTTTTTTTTCTTCCCTCGGTTCAGAGCCATTTTATATGCTCTTAGACCCGGTATTTCTTAGCTCTGCACATAGCTCCGTTTATTTTCACATACCTCGTGTGCCTTAGAGCTTATGCCTCCGGACCCATCATTTTAGTAATATTTTAGTCAGCAGAAGTGAAATGTCCCAGAAAACAACTCGGAGAAAATAAACACTATTAAATACAGTTTGTGCTGATTCTGTTTCCCTGCAGCTTTGCCTTGATGTCATTTTCATATTATCTCTTGTATCCTTTAAGACATGGCAAAGATTTGAAACCACACGCAGATCTTTATGCTGGCTTTGTGGCACGGTAGTTCTCGGAAATATGTAAAGCAGCGATGTGCCTCACTAGTTGTGGTTTTCTATGCAGAAAACCACATACATCCCTACAGTTTTGGGTTTGTTTGTGTCAGCACTCGCCCAGGGGTGTCCCCACGGCAGAGGGTGGGATGGGTGCTTTCAGATGCTCTCTGAGTTTATAGGACTGTAATGCTTGCAACTGCTTAACGATCTTTTATTTTATTTATTTTGCAAAGGTTGGCTTTTCTTAATAAGGACACTGCTTTAACAACTGAGATAAGTATTAATAAAGGTAGGACAGACTCTTTTTTCAGTCTGTGTTGTTTTTTACCTTCAACTGTTGCTTTGGATTTTGCCTGAGTCCATGTTTAAGCGTGGGTGTTGCATGAAGTTCATTCTCAGGAACCGTGTGTGCTCTTTATTACTTCCATAATTTTAGCTCATACTTTAAAGGATTCTTCAACACATTTTTAATATTTGATCAGGTTTGCTCTTGAGTTCTTTATTCTTCCTGTGTGCTATGACTGAGAATCCCTGGCTTGGGAAGCGTTTGAGCTATAGATAAGGATATCGGTTTTATTTACATGTATGTATTTGTATGTACGTGTTTGAACAGAATAAAATAAATGGATTCTACGTGCATAAGTCATATGTAACCCTAGCTACTTACGGCATTTTAAAAACCCCATTTTATATTGTTAGTGTATCCATTCTCTTTAACATAAAAAGTTTGAGTAGGGATATTTCAGTGCATTATGTGTAGTGTATCATTAAATTACTTTTAGCATAAATGAATGCACACTCATTTAAGGTCGTAAAATATTCCCTAATAACTCCCATAGAGCAGACTGCGTGAGCAAGCGTGTTTTAGTTACATAATAGTTTCACAGTACTTCCTTGGCGTTTTTATAGAATCCATTTGACTTGCCTCCTATAGGTTTTATTTCAGCAGTGTTTCAGACTGAGTAGTCTTTTAAGTGACACTTGGTGTTCTTCCAGATTTGGTTGTGTTTATCTTTTTTTGCCAGTTTGAACATCTGAGTGGACCATAATTTTTTATCAACCTTCTCTGAGTTAATAGAAATCTTATCTTCAGCCCATTGAAATCTGCAGAAACTCCAATGGCTGTGATTTCCTAATGCTGAACCTTTTATAGTTGCTTAATAGTTTTTTAAGTGAGGAGAGAAGCATCATCCCGTTTTGAACATCCCTGTCGTTGTCCATTGGAATTAAATCCTTGCAATGTTCAACATCCATGGTTTGAGGCATGTCTGTTTGTTCAGTTTGTGGAGTGGGCATTTGTCTGAGAGTTGAGCGAGGAGTTTTTGTCTCTGCAACTGTAATGGATTGTGGTATTTTTAGCATTCTGCCTGCATCATATTATATTTAGTAAATTGGAATTAGAATTTCATCATTCGTGTTTTCGTGCATACTCGTGTAGTAGTAATCTGGTGATGAGCTACGTAGCGTAAATATTAATTTGATTAGTGTTTTGTTAGTGTCAGTAACAGCACCTTAGTTTTCAAGCACAGGGTCCCGCCTTAAGGGTTTCTCTCTCTCTTTTTTTTTTTTTTTGAGAGAATGTCTTCATTTGTATAGTCATTAAAGAAATTATGCCATCTCGGAGTACAAGTATATTTTTAGTCATATGGATCAGGCAGGTTACCAAAATAGCAGTTGTTAGTTTAAAAAATAAGAGGAAAGACTTAGTCTCCAATGCAAATTCAGGGAGGGTCTTGGAACACTAAGTGAAATAAATTTCCACTGTTGGCTGGTTTTATTAATTTCTGTTTCATTCGTGTAGTTTCAAAATCTACTGTGATAGACTATTTAGCCACTTAAATCCATTGCATATCAGAAGTTTGGATGCATGTAGCTTAGTTACTGAGTTATGTAAAAAGTTATGGAACTTTGGATAATTACAAAGAAATTAAGACAATCAAAATTTTAATTACTGGGGATTTTTTTTGTTTGTTTTTTTCTAGGAGCTTTTTCACCAGAAATCTGTTTTATACAGAAATTTAGTGACCACGCATATTATCATAAGGAAGAACAGATAAATCCAGTAAGTCCAGCAATGATGATATTTTCTCTAAGCATGTGTAATGATTAATTATTAATAAACCCCCTGGGCCTCCCCTTGATTTTGTGAAAAAGAGTGTGGCGGCTTACAGCTGAATTGAATTTCACCTTGTCACCTCTGTAGCACATAGTCTGCAGGAATGTATCAGAGTCTCTTCTCTGGTATTTCATGAGATTATAACCTTTCGAATTTGAGGAACAAGCCCAGGGCAAAGAAGGATGAAGAAGTTGTGGAGCACAGACTTTTTCATATGTTCCCTTCAGGAGCTGAAGGATAATCATCTGGGCTGACTGTGCCAGAATACACCCTGGGTTACTCATTATGAGATTAGCTGTGATCCAATGATTGATCAATTGTTTCTTTCAAAAGGAAACAGATAATAATCCAAAGTGCAGAATAAAATGTCCACTTGCATGATGATGGGGTAATTATTTTACTCTATGGATAATTCTGTATTTCCTAATCTGCTAATTACGCTATCTTTTAATGTATTTACCGTGGTTGGTAGCTAGCCCATAAACTTCTATTCAGTTGAGCAATTAGCTTTCCACCTGCATATGACAGGGTCATGAAGCAATTAGAGACAAACAGGTTCTCTGCTTTTAATTGTGACTGTTACACTGTCTTTAGCCTGATTGACCAGTCCAAAGCCCACAATATGTGTATCCTTGTTCCAGTAAAAGAGAGGTTGTCTAAAAAGAGCTAGATTGCCTCCTTCACGACAAAAGGTACACTGAAAAAAGACACGCTTTCTACTGAAGTGAATGTTTTTACAGCTCATTTTAGAATTGCACATAAATTTGTCTCAATTGACAGTGTGGGAAACGGTGAACAAAATCCAGAAGATGCTGTTATTTCAAAAACTTTTCTGCATAACTTTATTTTGCTCCTTGCATATATGAGGGTTGTCTTGACTGAAGTTTATTTTCTAAGACTGGAGGGAATGAGAGAAGTGCACATTTGCTCTTTCCCTTTCCCCTCTGGGAGATGATCTGACCAGCTGCTTCTTAACCTTAGTATTTGGCTTCATGGTTCTCACCAGATTAGCCAATCCCAAATCTAAGGACAAAAGCCCAGTCCACTAAAGAAAAAGTCAGAAAAGCAAAGAAACCTAGTACTTTTCACCAAATAGTTTGGGTAATTCTTAGTATTTTTTGTTTTGGTGAGACCTGTGTAGCGAGACACTGGCAGCTTGGTCATGTACAGCTTGGGGACAGTATGAAATTTTAAGTTTTTACGGAATACTCTCAGGAATGGTCTTGGCCTGTTGTCTTTGATACCCACATGTGTGCATTGCACCAATGTGGCTCTTCAACCACTTCAAGAGCCAACATGGAATGTACTTTCATCGAAGCTTTCCTTCTACCATGTCCTCAGAAATGATCCTATATGAATAAAGCATTTGGATGTGATGTGATGTGGTGTTCATGCAGAGCGGATGGCTGTGAATGTTTTCAGGAACTGTAACATCCGTTCCATTGTAACAGTTGTTCCAGAGAGTCTTAGCTTTCTTTGTACCTCACATAGGTTGGGAGAGACTTAGGATATGCAGTCCTGTCTTTGATTCCATCATGTAAGAAATTGTAATTAAGAATTTTCCTCTACCAGAGATGCAGTAGACATATATACAGATTTTGTAGGATCCAGATTCTTTTCAACAAGTCATTTTCATTATCTAATTAACATCCTATTCTATGGCTTGTTCAGACAGGTGTAATGATTGTTAAGTCTGTGCTTTCCCCTTTTTTATACTTTTTTTTCTTACACTGTTTGATGAAGTGCAACAAAAGTTGTTAGGCAACACCTAACAGCTTTTAAGCATTAGTCTTTTTTTGGAAAGCATCCAGAGTCCCCTCATTATAGTTGTCTGTATAAATAAGTTTTCGAGTGAGAAAAATTATTGAGATTTTGCAGGAATTTCTTCACCAACAATGAGGGCAGGACGAAAGGCCACTCCCAGTACGTCAGTCAGTGGCCAAAAATACTGTTTGTGTAATGTATATGGTTTGAGAAGATCTCTCAACTAGTGAGCAATATACTGATTTTGCTTAGAACCTAATTTTTTAGCAGACAAATCAGCTTCTTCTTCTGAGTTATAATGGTAGCTTACGAAGATTTTAAGGCGTCTATCTGAGCAGTGTTAGCCAGATAGGGAGGTTGAGTAGTTGTTCTGTTATTCTGACCTTGCTTGGTCTCTGGATAATGTTCTGTGTAAATATTTAGGCTGACTCACCTGAAGGGTCTATTTAAGCAAAATAAGTAACTTTCTGCAAACTATCTCATTGCCATGGTTTGGAATTACATCAGTCAAAAATTGTTGCACAAACGAAAGAATCTGTTTGGTTCCAGGGAGCCTTTTAGCCATCCTTGCTACTGTGCAATCTCCGCGTGTCGCTCTTGAAGCCATTGTTCAGATGTTTGTTCTTACTGTGTGAGAGAAGTTGTCACTTAGTGTCCACACCAAGGTGTTCTTTCTCAGTCTTCTAGTGCTGTTAATGTTGTCCACTCTTAAGTCAACGATTTGTTTAAAATTGCAGCCAGTATGTGGATAGTTCACCAGTAAAACCCAGTCTTAGCTCATTGGTGAGAGAACCATTCTGCAGTTCACTTGACTCTCTTAATCATTCCTAGTTTGCCTTGACTTTGTATACCGGCTCCTTTTTCCATACTGAAGGAGATCTCTGTTATTGGCAAAGGCACAAAAAGCAGATCCAAGGTCTTTGTAATAAAGAGTTGGAATTTGGCTCCTGCTGTGACATCAGTTCTCTCCTTACCCACCTGCTCTTTGCTGTGTTGGCTTGTGGCTGCCCTGCCACTCAGAACTGGCTGATGTGCAAGTCTTGAAGTTCCTTAAATATGATATTTACAGGGATATTGAGAGCAGTATACCAAACATGACAGTCTTCGGAACAGCACCCTGTTTTATTTAATGAAAAAAAGTAATTCTTACAAAAAAAGATTAAAATGGTGAGTTGAAATTAAAATACCATGTGTTTTGGTCCTTTGATGTATAAAACATCTTAAATTTGAAGCAATTGTGTCTTAATTGCAACAGTTTGTTTTCTTTGTGGGTTAATGTTTTCCTTCTATAGTCTGGATTCATTTTTCAACATTTTTGTCAAATAGTACAAATAAAAAAAAGATTTAAACAGAATGCTTTTGTGTCCTGGTAGTAATGTACGTAATGATTGGATCTCAGATTTCCATTTCCCAGGTAAATTACAGAAGGAAGAAGATAAGCCTACAATAAAACTGAGAAAATAAATAACGAAGTACTTTGTTTACTAACTTGTTTATTTTTTTCTGCTTGCAGGTACTTCAAGAGGCATATACATCTGAGCAGTCTCAGTCTCTACTGAAGTGAGTATAATACATCACACAGGACTTCCAGTCAGGCATAATGTAATTAGATAATTCTATTATACTTATATATATATATGCACAATATACTTTTGCATGTTATTTTATTCCTAGTGGTCTGTTGAGAAACAGTTTTCTTGTTTGCTTAGTGAAGGATCTGTATTTATGTTGGCAGTTGTTTGGTGTCCAATATGGATCAAGCTGTACTTGGATTTATTTTTGTTGATGATACTACCTTAAATGGTTTAAGAACATAACCAACAAGAGTAACAGAACTTGGGGAAAACCATTAGACAAATAAACAAAAACTTGCAATAAATAATAATAGGCATTTGGTTCCTGGAAGCTATGGAAAGATTTCAATAGAAGATAGATTTATAACAGAAATATAGAAAGAAGTAATAAAGAATAGAAAAAGCAATTTTTTTCACTGAGAGAACAAATGTGAAAACATAGCTGGCTCCATGTAGGAAATCCAGAAGTCTTATTTATTGCATGTCCTTGTAAAGAAAAGTATACCTCTAAAATAACTGCAGCTGTTTCCACAGATAGTGGCCAACTCAAAGTACTGTAAAAATTTTTGTAAGATGAGCAAATTACAATTCCTTAAGACCTTTTTTATTGTATTATTTCATTCTAGGGGTTGGATAAACCATTCATCACCTGCTGAAAATATTTCTAAGCCTGGTTTTTCATTGAATTCTGCAGCAGAAGAAGAGCAGAATAATTTCGTAGGTATGTTGCATTTGTACAAAACTAGGAGTTGCTCTAGCTGTGGCAAAATCGTTTGAGAAAATAATTTGAGAAGCTGAAGATGAGTATCCATGTAGGTTTACATAGAATCTGACACATGCTTTTTACAACACTTGTTCAGTTTTTGTGGTCATGGACTGCAAGTTCTGTTTTTGTAAGTAAACTGTTAGAACTGTTTGAAGAATTAACCGTTTTCTCAAGCCAGTGGCATATATCCAGTTTAAAATTATTTCGTTGCTGTGGAATTTTCTGACAAAGATTACAGGCCACATGGTGCTTAAATGCCTTGTGGATGTGTAAGGTAAACAGGTCATAGAAGCTTTCTACTTGCTTCTTTCTTACATATCTGAGAATCAGAGGTATCTGTAAGGAAAGAGAAACAAAAATGCTACTGTTCTCCAGATCTGTATGTCATATGCTGCTACTTAAGTTGTACTTCCATTCCTCAATGTTTCCAGACATGCAGGACTGCCCCATCTGTTTTGCTGTCTTCCACTTGAGCTTATTTTTGGTAATCCAACAGAAAAACATTCACTTTATTTCTGATTAGGAAATTGCCAGGGAGTCACATGAATGAAACAGGGTGATGAGAGCAGGGGGGATCATCCCTATCCAGAGGCAGTGAGTTATTGGATTGTTTTAGCAGTATTGTCTAACTGCTCTGTAATTAGAGAGGGCGGAGGATAGGTCTCATCATGTGAAATGGATGGCAATTCCACCTGCTGATAGTCTTTGGAAACACAGGACTCTAAACCACAGTGAAGAAATGTGACAAATAGCTCTGGGATATAATTTGGTGACTAACAGAGCCTAACTAGAAATTTTATTGTCAGTTCCACTTAGGGAACATGACTATAGTAATTTTTAAGGTTTGAAACTTAAGCCTTAATTAGGAAATGATGCCATTTTTTTTTAGAGATGATGAGAACTTTTGGAAGTGGAAAGTAAAACTGAAATATTTGTGTACTCTCCTCAATTTAGATATCAAATTGAATGGATTTCAGAAAGATTCAGAAGACAAGGTAAGCAAGCACATAGCTGTTGACACTGACACTGAGCATGTTAGGTGAAAACAACTTTAAAGCTAAGCTTTATTTTCTGTTTTTTTGGTAAGAACCTTAGTTGCTAAGCTTGCAGAACACAAGAGTAGAAGCACAACAGTGAAAGTGAGGTGAGAAAGATATCACCATGAGACAGAATCTATAAGGGCTGTTACTTAAGCTAAAGTAATGAAGGCACTTAGTAGTTTGAAATGTTTCCCACCAATGAAAGCTCTGAGACAGGCATTGCATTTGGAAGGTCTCTGAGGAGGAGCAGGTTATCTGTAACTGTCTTTTTGTTTGGGAGAGTCTTACTTGTGGCCAGAAATAGGTAGTAGTAGAGTTTCTGCTGTGAAAGACTCTGCTTTATGCAGATATATCATTATGACTGTTCCATCTAGTCCCATTGATTTGTACCTACAAATAAAAAGTTAGGATTCTATATAAATCGATTTTACTTGACTTTTTTCAAGGATCCTGACTGAGGTTTATGTCAGGGGAAAAAGCAGTACTTGGTAGAATTCACTAAAGGCCGATTTGAGACAAGTATTGATACCGAAACTGGCCAGACAGGAACTTTCTAACACAGCTTTGAGTATTAGAGAGCAGTGGTCCCTTGGAGGATCCTTCCTCCAACTGAGTGCCCTGAGCGTCCAGTGAACCGTGTTAACCATACACACTGATCACACATTCATTAGCTATCCTGCCTTACTTGATCTGTATCTATTACTTTATTTTACATAGTTGCACCCCTTATCAGAAGTCCTTATGTGGTTCTTTGGGGTCTTCCTTGGTGGTTTTCAGTGTCCCCTGTCCTTTTTAGGTGCCTGTTCCTTGACCCCTGCTTTTGAGTAAGCACAATATCGTTGTTTTGCATAACTTCTACTTTGTCAGCCTTGCAGAGCTGAGCTGGCATCCTTGCTCGCATTTTGCATGGCTTCTGTTTGCTAAAGTTACATCCTTCATCTGTTTCTCCAAGGCTGTGCTGTTCTGTTCTACTGTCCTTATCAGAGTAAAATGTGGTTCTTTTCTACTGTCCTTGCTGTTTATGTCTTCCAGCAAGTACGAGCGATGACAGGGTCAAGGATTCCATCTCAGAACAAAGGGAAAAAATGAAATCTCCTAGGATATTCTTTTCGGAAAAATATATAACTGTTAATATGAAACGATAAGTTTATTAAATGAAACATTCTCATTGTACAGAATTAGTTCAATAGAACAAACTCTATATGCCTTGAAACAGAGATTGCCTATTATTAATAGCCTCTGGAGAATAGGCAGATTGAATGCATTGGGAGTATCTCAAGTGGGGCTATTTTAGGAGCCTGGAGTAAAAAGGCTGGAAATAATCACTGCAGTGAATTTTACTTTTTGGATATTGGTTGATGTTGGCACTAGCAAGATCTGAGTCCTGCAGAAGGATCTTTAGTGAGATGAACCAATGGCCGTCACAGGCTTCCAAGTACTGATTTGAAGCAAGGTCAGGACAGACAGACACCTTGACAACCAGCAGTGAGTCACTGAATATCTCAGTTTTGTGTATCCCTGAAAATACAAAATAAATCTATAAATTAAGATTATCTATGCATAGAATTCTGACACCACACAGTTATTCTTGCTGAGTTTTCTTGGTTTCGATGATGTAGCAGCACTGATTTCTGTTGTGTTTAGTCTGTCAGTAGTGGGGCCAGCACTGTTCAATGTCCTCATTAGTGGCCTGGAAAATGGAACAGACTGCACCTTCAGCAAGTTCAGAGACGGTACTGGGAGGAATGACTGATAGACCAGATAGTTGTGTATTGTCATTCGTAGGGACCTGAACAGACTGGAAAACTGGGTGGAGAGGAATCTCATGAAATTTATCAAGGGGAAATGCAAAGTTCTGCATCTGAGGAGAAATAATCTCAGGCACCAGTACAGCTGGGGACTAGCTGAGAGGAAAATAGCTCTGCCCGAGAAGGACTTTAGAATCCTGGTGGACCCTCTACCTTGCTTTTGTGAGACCCCACCTGGACTACTGTGCCTGGAGTTTTGTGAACATGTCACATTTAAGGGTTGAATTTCAGTTGACATTGGGGTTTTTAGGGTCTTGGAAAATTTCACCCACCCTTCAACAAACGCACTGAGCATTTTTCTTGGGAAATTTGTAATACATATACATGCTGTTTATACCATAGTTCTTCAAGTTGAGAAAGTTACGCAAGTGGAGTTTTTTTTCCCCCGGTTGTTTAAGGTCTGGATGGATTAGAGAAGTGGTGTAAAAATAAAGTGTAATTCAATAAAGCAAAGTAAGAAGTACTTAGAAACAATTTGATGCACATGTAAAAGATAGGAAATAGCTGGCAGAGAAATAATTTTTCAACCAAGAATCAGGGATTTATAGTGACTTGCAAACTGAACGTGAGTCTATGCTGTCAGATTTCTGCCCTTCCTGCCTTACTGTGTGTGAGCTTTATCTAAGTCATGTCACCAGTGATTAAAGGTTTCTTGCATTGCCCAGTGTTGCCACTTGCTGGCAGCAAGACTCTAAAAATGCATCGAAAGAGATTTTCTTAAATCCGGTATTACTAAGTACAAGCACTACTATATACAAATGTCATAGAGAAAAAAAATATGGTTTAGGTCTGTTGAGGCATCATTTTTTTTCTGCAGAGCATTTAAAACAGGGGTAGGTAAAAAAATGGCAAAGATATTTCTTAATGTAAGAATGGGTGCTTCTGTTGAATGTAGCTCAAAGGGATTAGAAAAACAGTTAGCAATATTACTTTTCTGAGAACAATTACAATTTTGTGGTCTGTACTCAGTGTGGAAACCACACCACACAAACTTCTCAAAATCCTCAGGTTTTGAACTGAAGTTTGTGAGACAAATCCTCCATGCCTATACTGGATCCACATAAACACAGAATCAAAACTCCTATGTTGTGTTTTACTAACAAGGTGTTTTAAGTTATTGTTACTATGTTCACTTTCATTATTTCCATGTGACAGAAATTTTTTAATGACTTTCTTTTAAAGCCTTATAACACCCTCAGGTTATTGGCAATGGCATAATATCTTCGACTAAAACAGATTTCGTCTCTTTTGCTCTGGATTTTCACTGCTATAGAAGTCAACAGCTGAAGTTGAAACTTCTTTTGAAACTGAGATCTCAGTCTAACTCTTGGTAATAGATTGTATGAAGGAAAGTTTCGAGTCTTGTAGATTTTGCAAAACATGATAATAGAATGTACACACATATAAGGCGCACGTGGTGGGCAGAGCGAGGTAGAAAGCGGCTCGTTCAAAGGGTCCTTCTCTCCGAGGAGCCCTCGCAGTGCTGAGCAGCCCTTGCCGGCTCACTGCCTTTGGCCTGTGCAGCGGAGCACACGGCCACACCCACCAAGGCTGACGAGTTTGAGCGCCGCTAGAGGTGAGAGACGGCCCTCAGCCAAGGAATCCCAAAGGTGTTTTATTCGGTGGGGTTCCGGTGCCGAGAGAGCGAGGGTCTCTTGGGACAGGTAGGAAAGGGGGTCTCGAGGGGACGTGGTTACATAAAACTCAGCCAATAAGGGGAGAGGGGAACAGGGGATTGGGTTACATCCCTGTACCTGAGAGGTGACCCACCACCGTGGTAACTCAGCCCGCACTTCTGTTTGGTCAGCTACCGCAACACACACGTATATAGAAAGAGAGATGACTTCTAAAGCGAATATTAGTTAAATGCTCTTTAGAAAGAGTTGCTCCATTCCTTTTTGTAAACTTTTTTTATTTAATTTTTAGATATCACAAAAATTAGATAATGAAGATTGCTTTCCAGAAGTAAGCCTCTGTCTAGATGCTCCTGTCAAAGACATAGTAACAGTTCTAAAGGAACAGACACCTGAAGATACATTTCCACGTCTTTTAGATAATTGCCGCAGAACCTGCATGACCGTTATTGGCACAGATAACACAGTAAAGGAGCATTCCCTTAATAATGATACAGATCTTTCACTGTCATCCCCAGTGAAGATTTTCATGGATGTATTCACTGAACAGAATATAGAGACTAGTGAAGTTGACATCAGTGATTTGTTGAGATACCCCAGTGATTTTGAGAGTCTTAAAGTTAAAAACCCATTGCCTGACAAGTTAGAGTGTCAGGGTCATGACTATTCCATCGATCCATCAGCAGCTGAGAGCAGTGATGCTCTGCAAGTCGAGCTTGTGGCACCTCTGAATGCCTTGTCAGCATCAATGGTACAAGCTGCCAGTCCTGCAGTGCCAAATGAGAGACAGCTTAACGCCAAGGAAGAGCAGGTAAATTCAGAACCCAGTGTTCTGCAGCTGGGTAATGACTGTATGCAAATAACAAACGTGATGGAGCCTCAACTTGCTACAATTCAGACGGAAGAAGTAAATGCCTTCACAGGATCTAACTTGCAGAGCACAACAAATGAGCAAGTATACCCACAGGTTAATTAATATTTGAAATTTTATGTTTATCATAAAGTATTATGTAAAGTAGCCAAATTACTTGAAGATGGGAATCTTAGTGAAGAATGAACTAGCATCAGTAATTTTCATGTTTAAGTAACTTCAGTTGTTTTTGCTTAAAAGTCCGGTACTGTATTTCCTGTTTGGATGTATCCATATTATGAAAATTGCTGAGCTTTCTGGGATGGGAAATCCTAGTAAAGTTAATTTATTGGCTGATGTGGAAGCCTAGAATCACCATGGGATTTTTAAAAACTCCTGGACCCCCTGTATGTGTTCTGTGTCTCGTGTTCTCTCCAAAACACTTATTTTGTTATTTCATTGTAGCATACCAGCATAAACCAGCCAATTCCAGCTCCAAGTTCCTACTGCGTCCTGTTCTGGTTTTGATCCAGGCAATAGCGTGCTGTTTTCTTTTGTCATACTTCTCACTGCTGTAACATGCAAATGCTTTGCAAGTATTACAGAATAGATTACAGCTATGTATTTCCTGTAGACTAGGAAGATTATTCAATGAGGACTTTTTACACATGTATTTAGAAGTGTATTTATTGTGCTTAGTTCTGCCTATGCGAGACATACTGAAAAAAACTGAGGCATGTGTTTATGTTCCTGTCCTCCCCTGAAGAAGCTGGTATGTATGCATTCAGCATGTGATCCTTCTTGTTACTTTGTGTGCTGTGAAGGTGTTCTGTAACAGGTCATTTCTATTCAATAACACCAATGCAAAAATATGGAGAGGAGCGTGAGAGGAGAGCCATAATCTCTTCCTGTTTAGATTATAATAAGGGAAAGAGAAGGACAGATAGGAGACATAGGTATA
The DNA here is from genome assembly GCA_013398855.1 of Mohoua ochrocephala. Lineage (NCBI taxonomy): Eukaryota > Metazoa > Chordata > Aves > Passeriformes > Acanthizidae > Mohoua > Mohoua ochrocephala. The sequence goes on from VZTA01022491.1 coordinate 12,934, forward strand.
TGCTGCAGAGTATATTAAGCATCTCTTGTAAACCTGTGACTTGACTCTCTGCTCTGTATTGTCTTTGAATAATCTGGAGCTGCAAATCAGTGATCAGTCATGTAAAGCTGGCTATTTAGGGTGGTTTTACAACGGCTATGCTTCCTCACAATGGCATAAAGCATCCAAAACCTATAAGTTGATTCTGTCTTTTCCTAGTAGTAATAACTGGCCATATCAGCATGTAATTAAATGTGCCACAAAGATGGCTAATTTCAAGGTGCTGAAAGGTCTGTAGGCCAATTGTCTCAGAACCATAGCACTTAACGAAACTCTTTTAGTGAAGTGTTGATTTCTGAGATTTGTAGCACAGCTGTGTGAAGATTAATGTCTAGATTTACTCAAAATTGCCGTTAAAATTGTGAAGCAGAGTCTTGTGGAAATGGAGATCTCTAACCTCTTGTCCAGTAATAATCAACTTTAGCTTTTCATTGTGCCTTTATCTGGTATTCTGGAAGGCAGAAAGTAAGGAGACAATTGACTGAGAGAAAAAAATCCCAGTTAATTTGTTACTAACTGTTGAAGTTAACAGTATATTGTTCACCGTGGTCTTTTCTCACCCTTCTTTCTTCAGAGTATTTTTGTGGTGAAACAAGCATCCAAAAGAGGAGAGCCTATGCTGAGTTGTAGATGCAATCAGGATGCTGAGTATCCCATATATTTTAGTGTATGGTCTCTTATAAAGCAAGTATGGGGTTTTTTTCTTTGAAATGTTCTCCTCTCCTTCTCTAACCCTGCTCCCATCGCAGATGTGGATCCATGGAAAGTATTGCTATGCTAGTTTTCTAAGCTAATACATTTGATTTTCCCCAGCTGCCATAGGATCGTTAAGGTTGGAAAAGACCTCTGGCATCATCACATCCAATTGTCCAGCTATGAACCTCTGTGTTTACCACTAAACTGTGTCCCCAAGTGCCACATCCACCTGTCTTTTCAACGCTTCCAGGGATGGTGATTCCACCACTTCTCTAGTCAGCCTGTTCCGGTGCCTGGCTGCGGGAGCAACAAATGGACTACGCGCAATCGAATATGAATCAAGCGAAAGCCACTTTATTCCCCCTAAGCACCCTTATTATACTCTATGTTGTTCTGTCCCCACGATCACGCATTACATGGTTGGTAAAAGCAAT
>VZTA01022495.1:4699-64436 GCA_013398855.1 Mohoua ochrocephala
GGGCCGGGCGCGGGGCCGGCGCCTTGCCTGGAGCCCCGCCGGGCCCGCGGGTGTATGCTGGGGCCGCGAGTCCTGGGAAAGCCTGGAGCTCGCCTGGAGCTCTCCTGGAGCTCCCGGTGTGCTGCCTGCGGCCGCCCCTGGCACGGAGAAGCCGGAGAGGGAGACAGATGGCCGCCACCGCTTCTTTATCGGGTTCTGCGCTCTTCAGCGAAACGCAGCGTTCAGGCAGCTACCACTCGCTTTCTGGAGCTTTAATATATCGGATTTTAACCTTGAGAACCGAATAACAACATCTGAACAAATGATAACTTCCCGTTTTCCGGATCTGGTGGTGTTTGTCTAGGCACAGTACCAGGGAAGTTGATACATCCGCGTCTGAGAAATGTTTCAATTGTTGTAAATGCCGTATGTTGGCAGCTTTACTGGCCTCATTTCCATTGCTCTCATGGGGAAAAGGAAAGTTTTCCGTGTGTGAGGTGCTTATCAGCCTGGTGTATCCCGTGGGAAGCTGCCCTGGCTGGATCCAGGAGATGGCTGCTTCTGGCCTTGTATCTTCTCTCTGGTGTTGTTTTAAATACCTGTGTGGCTTGTTTCCTTCAGAGCAAAGTGATCACTCAAGCCTTGGAGACGAGCTTGTCCTACGTCATAAAGGAGAACTAGTGTAATTACGACTTATTTTAGTGGTAGCGGTGACTGACTTACTCAGCTGCTTTAACATCTAGAATGAATACGTTGCATTTTTGTGCCTAAATGTATCATGGGAGCTGCAGTTCTCATGTCTGGGCTGTTCTCTGCACTCAGGAATGCTTGCATCAGGTGCCGTCTGACTCAGGTGATTGCAGGGCCAGGGAGCAGTTCATGGAGTGTCCTGGTTTGAATATAGCTTGTATCAGTAAAACTGGTTTTCTTGCATAGTGAACTAATTTGACATTGGGGTGATTCCTGGGATCTGCAGTGAAGTTTCACCTCTGGGCTGCTTTATGTGACAGAGAATAAAGATGATGGCAGATAATGCTATTGAGCTGTCACTGTTCTTCAGGCTCATGTGGTGTGAGTGTGAGTGCCTTCCAGAACTTCTGTGGCTCTGGTTGCTGGGAGCCAAATACTTTGATACTGATGTTAAGTTGGTGAAACTTTTTAAAACCTGTGAAGTTCAGGAGGGTGAAGACACATGAAGACAAAGGAACACTGGGAACTGGGATAGATGGTAAGAACGTCGTCGTGTTGAACTGTAGCTTAAAATTTTCAGAGCTGTGTATGAATGAAACTCGTTGGTGGGAACATGCCCAGAGCTGGGGCACAGCACGGGCAGCACAGGCTCATTTTGTGAGGGGAAGTAGTCTGTTAATGTCTGTTTGGTTTATTAAAAATCCTACAATGTACATAATCCCACTGAAGATCTAAAAGTTCTTTGAATCCTGCAGTTTTGTGAAGCTTCAGACAATAACATTAGAGACTGCTATGTTTTGAGCAGCCAGAAAATTTAAGTGCTGCTTGATCTTAGTAATTGTGCACCTCACCACAGGCATAAGTCAGTGTCGTTAAGGACACCTGAACTAACTTGATCAGGGCAGGGGTGATGTCTGCTTCCTAGATATGCCTGTGTTTATTCCTACTAAGGAAATGGGATTTATTTGTGACTTCTGTTGGAATCCCTGCCGTTTGCCACTGTCACAGCAGTTCAGAGGATCAGGATCGTTGGCTTCAGTCTTGAGTTGCATTTGGTCTATGAAACTTTGATTCTGTTTCCGCCCCCCTCTTTGTTGACTTGCTGATTTTCTGTAAGTTAGGATTTTGACCGTGTAAGTAAGGAGCAGCTATATGGAGATGGATGTGAGAAGGAGCCATGTGGTCTACAGAGGAGAAAACCCCATATGGGAATTTGGCTCTGAGAGCAGAAACAGGACAGGAATTTATAACTTTTTTCACACAGGAAAAGCATCCAGGTTTGTTGTGTTTGTACTGGGGGCTGCAGTTCTTTCAGTAGAAAACCTGCAACTTTGTAGTTTGTCGGCACTTAAATGGTGTCATAAAGTTTGGACTAAGCCAATGTGCTGAGCAGAGAAAAGGAATAAAGAAAGTTTGGAAATGCCTACCTCAGAAAGCCAGAACACAAACAGCTGGGTTATCAGGCTGGTTCGTTTATGACATGACTTGTTAAAGCAAATGTGACCTAAGGCTCCTGCTGAGTGCTTGTTGAAGCCCTTGGTGAACAAAATATTTCAGGCTTAGGCCGCCTCCTCCTCCTCAGGCTGTGGAGTGTGCCATGTTCTGAGTAGGTGTTGGGTGTGCAGAAGCCAGGGTGTGCCCTGCCTGGCTGGGGTGGCCCTGCTCAAGGCCACCTGGGTTTAATGCTGAAAACCAATCTCCTGCATCCAGGAGTTGTCTTGGTGTGTTCTGTTCAGTGTTGTTAGGCCGCAGACACTCTGTCTCTGTAGACACAAGAGATCCATTATGGTGGTTCAGATGTCTTTTCCTTCACAAAGAGAGTGATTTGGGGCAGAGGGTGCTGGTTCCTTCTTAGAAACTGTTACATCTGATCAAGGCATGATCTTAGGTTTGTTTCACATGAGAGAATAAAAACCTCTTCAGAGCCTTGAAGAGCATCTTCATGGAAATGAGTCAACCACTTGTGCTTGTTCCCGAGGCTGTGGACTGTGCCCATGCAGGCAGCTTTCCTGCTGTCCCAGCAGGCTGGAGAGGTCCAGGAGGAAGCAGATGTGTAACTGGTTGGACATACTGCGATTTCTGTGCATTACAGGAGCATGATTCACGCCGCTATCTAAGGAAGCAGCAGAGGAAAGCCCTCTGGCAGAACTCTTTTGAAGATCATTCCAGCACAGCGTGTGCAACTAAAGACACACTTCAGCAGTTTGAAAGCCTCAGTGTCCCGTGTATGTGCAGGCTTTGGGGATGTTGTGCTTCTGACACCCATATGAGCAGTTTGCTGCCTTTAGTAGAGCCTTTATGAAACATGTATGTTTCAGAAGGTGGGAAGAGTATCACAAGAATAGCATGTGTAGGAGAATGAGAAATGCAAGGGAAGGTTGTGTTGAGGGGAGAGGGCAACCACCAGACTTCAGGGTGTAGCTGAGCAAGAAGTTGGAGGGAGAACTGCTCCTTGGTGAAGTGCAGGTCCTTTCCTGAGTGAGGGTGTACATGATGGTGAATTACAACTCTGTGAGAATATTCTTCCATTACTGGATAAAAAACATTGGAGAAAGTGTCTAAAATTGTTGTATTTAATATATAATATGGTGTGACAGTCCAGGCAGATGTGTGTAACAAACTGATCAACAGCTAGGATGCCAGCTTGTGTCTGAAGTGAAACAAAAGGCTTTAATGTGTTGGAAAAAATCCCTCAGGTCTGCAGATGATGAATAGGTTAAAAGTGAGTCTGGGGTTAGTGCCTTCTTCACAGTCAGACAAGGTGAATTAAGCTGCTTTGCTGGCTAAAGAGCTCATTAACAGCTTTTAATCACTTGGTGTCCGAGGTTCAGTTTCTCAGGTCTGGGGAGGGAAAAGGATGAGACCTTCGCCATTTGACAGTGTTCAGAGCTGATGCAGGTCTTGCTATACCACCAGCCCCTTCTAGGTTTCCTCCTCATCCAGAGTGTTCTTGTCAAGACAGTTGTTGGCGAATCTTGCCTTTAATAAATCTGGGAATTAATGTGTCTCACAAGTGGAAGCGATGTATGATCGGACTATGTGCTTTGGTGGGGTTACATTTTCTTCTGATGTTGAGTGGTGCTGTATTACTGCAAAACTGGAGTCCACAATGGTCATAAAATAGAGATGGTGGCCAGTCTGTCAGAGTCACAGCTTTAACATATTTTCAGCTGCATTAATAAATAGATGGCAGGAAACTTGGACTGCAGGAAAAGTAGCAGAGGCTGTGAACTCTGTCAGTTTTCCCTTGTAATTGACACAGTTGAGGTTGAAGCCAAGGAACAATGTGAGTAAGGTGTTATAAATATTAAATGGGGGGTGATTATTGAGCTGCTAAGGAACTCTTGACTTTTACAGATGATTTTCGATCCTACTATGAGCAAGAAGAAGAAGAAAAAGAAGAAGCCCTTCATGCTGGATGAGGAAGGAGGAGGAGACACACAAATGGAAGAGACTCAGCAATCAGAAACAAAGGAAGTTGAACCGGAGCCAACAGAAGACAAAGATGTTGAAGCAGATGAAGAAGACAGCAGGAAGAAAGGTACAGTGAATCCATGTAGATAAACTCTCAAAGGTGCTGGTTTGAGACTACAAGGCCCGTTTCAAGAATTTGGCATCCCAGAGTGTAATGCCAGAGCCCTGGTTTGTTCAGAGATTTGTGAGTAATCTCTGCTGCCTGTTTGGAGGGCAGATTGCCCTCCTGCTTGGAATCACGTTCACAGACATCACCAAGCTCCCAGGGGCTTATGTAATTTCCGTTTTTCTGTCTCAAACAGTACTTTGTGTGAGGCACTGGAAAGAGACTCTCTAAAGCAGTGTGAAGTTTTAACCTTCCACATGCAGTTGTTGCAGTAATTCCACAATTATGGCTCTTTTTCATTTGAACAATTAAGCAATAGTGTGACTAACAGAAACATGGTTAAAGGAGTTTCTAGTTTTTGGACAACTCTGAATATTATAACCAGAGTGTTCTTTGGAATCTTTCAGGAAATAAGTGTGTGCTTGTGTATAAACCCTTGTTTTTTAAATCGAGGCCAGTGTCATTTCAAGATTACCTAATTCAGAGAGTGCCATTAACTTAAATCCAGTTTGTTGATAAAATTAGCTCCTGCTGTAGACCAAAGAAACTTGTACCTTCCTCCTACACTTCTCTTCTCATTTTTTGTCCAAGCATATCTAATGACAAAAGTGACTAATTTATCTTGTACAGCAGAAAGAAAGATTAAACATTTAAAGAATCAAAAGACACAGAAGATGCAGAAACTAAAACAGTATTTGGGGGCAGAGGGGAATGATCTCTTCAAAACCTGAAGGATGTCCACAGGGGTTACAGATTGTTGCTCACGTCTTATTGTAATGTTTTAAAGATTTGGATGTAAATTAGAAACCTTAATGTCCAAACTGTTTCTACAGTTACACTTCTTTAGGCAATCCTTTGTTTTTTAGATACAACAGATGACTTGGATGATTTAAACTTCTTCAATCAAAAGAAAAAGAAGAAAAAAACAAAAAAGATATTTGATATAGACGAAGCAGAAGAAGGTGTAAAGGTTTGTTTGCATAACTTGACTATGGCTGAGATTGGCAGTGCAGGCGTTGTTTCAAGTCTGTCATTGTGTCTTAGTGCAGTTCATAATTAAACTTTACACGTCTTTCATTTTTTTTGATGAACATGTTGCTCCTGCCTGGGCTTTTTGTCCAGAAGTGGAAAAACCTGCCTGCTCTGCACAAAGAGCAAATAATTCAGCAGTCGGTAGGAAGGGTTGATTAATCTCAAGGTTAATTGTCTTTTGGGGGTTAGAGAGGTAACTGGATGTCAGAAGCCGCACACAGAAGAGTCCTCTAAAGGCCAGCCCTTCAAATAAAGTGCACATATCTGCCAAGAAATCTGTTTTCACTCTGGTGTTTTCTTTAGAAAGGATTGGCTACTGTGCTGTGTTCCTGAAGGTGTACAAGATATTTTTACTCTTCTCAAGTTTTATTCCAAGTAGTGTTTTTGTATCACATGTCAGTGTAGCTGGCAAGCCCAGAGAGCAAGAGGACAGAGAAATGTTCCGTTGTGTATAAACCTCCTCTTCGGATTCTGCCTTTTGGGAAAGAAAATGTTCCTCTGATCTACCCCAGAAGACAAAATACTTGCTCTCTGTTCTTTCAGTGTGCAGAACTGTGATAACAAATCGGAGTGGCACAGCTTTGCTTTCCCTTACTGCCTGCCACGAAGGGTGTTTTGTTCCCTCTTGCCCTCAGATGGCTGCTGCCCTTAAGTGGTAGCCTGACCTTGTTCCTGGCTAGCCAGAAGGTGCAAATCTGCTCCTGCTCGTGGCAGCAGTACAGGGCTCTACTGAACATGCTGGAATTCCATTCTCACCTGTTGGGTTCCAGGGCTGTGGTGCATGTTAGCAGTATTCACCTCTATAGTGTGCAGCTGGTATTATTTCTGATGCTGTGCACTGGAGGTCTGTGTTTAACACTGGATGAACTTCTGGTCTTACTTCTTTGCAGGAATTGAAAATTGAAGGAGATGTGCCAGAGACAGTAGAACCTGAAGATGACCTTGATATCATGCTGGGCAATAAAAAGAAGAAAAAGAAGAACGTGAAGTTTCCAGATGAAGATGAGATAATGGAGAAGGATGAAGGTATAACCTAGCTCAGTGAGATGTTGAAAGTGAAATGTAGTCCACCTCGTATGTGAATAAGTTCTATTCAAGTGCTTTTTCCGTTCCAAAATTTATCAGAAAAGTGTTCTATAAAAGCACTGTATAAATTTCCCATGAGTGCTGGTTTCCCTTGTTGACAAACAGAGGAGACTTGAGTCCACATCTAAGTGGAATTTTCTTCTGTGTACCTTTTAGAAATCGTGTAAGCATGAGGTTAAAGAATGTTTCTTAATGAATCCCCAAAAACTTTCTTTACAGCATTTGAGGATGAAGATAGCAAAAAAGATGATGGAATTTCTTTTAGCCTTCAGTCAGGACCTGCGTGGGCAGGCTCAGAAAGGGACTACACATATGATGAGGTAATGTTCCAGAGACTGTTAAAACAGATTTTCCATGTTCATCTGCATCAGTAGAGCCTTATGCTCATATTTCCTATTGCTAACTTCAAAGTAAAGGGCTTGTAGTCAGAAGCTCATGAGCAGACAGCTAACAAAGCATGTCTTCTATCACAGTAATTTACATTTGGGGCAATATTGGTCGTAGTTCAAACACCTCTGCCACGAACATTTTAAGTGTGTTCTGAAGCAGGTGGGGAAATGCTCTTAGGCAAAGGTAGTCTAATATTCACCGTGAATGCTGTTTCAGGTGGCTTTTATAGGTGAGGTGCTTTGAGAAATGGAAAATGCTCACGTGGGTGTGAATCCCTTCTTTTGCAGTTGCTCAATAGAGTTTTTAATATCATGCGGGAAAAGAACCCGGACATGGTGGCTGGAGAGAAGCGGAAATTTGTCATGAAGCCCCCGCAGGTTGTGAGAGTAGGGACCAAGAAAACATCTTTTGTCAACTTCACAGATATCTGCAAATTGTAAGTTTTCCTCTTTGGATTTCCCAGGGATAGCAGATGGATATACTGCTCTGTGCTCCTGTGTTGAACGCAGTGTTTTCTGGCAAGTGGCTGTTGCAAACCAGGAGTGGAATCTATTTCAGTCAGAGAGCTCATTACGTTTCTCTGTGAGAAGATATTTCTGAAAGTGATTTATTGAGATAATTTCTAATTTTATACTTAAATTACGAAAATGGTACATGGGCTTTTGGGCTGAAACTTGGTGAGTTCATTGGCTTCTATCAAGTTGGATCACCAGTGATATTTATGTGCAAGCCTTGAGGAGAAGGGTGGGAAAAGTTCTCTCCAGTTTGAGCTGACCACAGATAGTGTTCTCTTGGTAAATGGTGTGGACACCAGTAGTGTTTTCCCACTGTTTTCTGCAGTGATATCTGTGTCTTAATTATGTCTTGTGAAGGCAGCTCTGTTCTTTGTGAGCGCTTCTGGGAATGCAGATCTGCTGGGTATCCTAAGTGTGCCAGAAAACAGGCCTGGTGAAACCCTGCTGAGGGTTTGGGTTGTGCACTAAGGGGAGTTTGTAGTGGTAGCTTCTAACATTTTCTCAGGGGATGGGGCAGTAGGAATGAAAAATCTCTAATAGAATACTTCTGTTCACTAGTTGCTGTAATTTTGAGTTTGGTTTGGTGGGATGGCAGGAAGGTTTTTTGTGTAGACTGTGGAGGTTTCTTGTGTCCTCAGTCATGGTGTGTGTGTACTCTCTGGTGCAGACCCTCTGGCACTGCTCCCTTTGAAACTTGGTAACTTAAGTTGGATTTAGCCTGCCAGTCCTGTATAAATACCAAATTTCTCAGAAGAGGGAAGGTTAAACATTTCCTTACTTTATTTTTAGATTACATCGTCAGCCAAAACATCTCCTGGCATTTTTGTTGGCAGAATTGGGTACAAGGTAAGGCTGCTGGGCTGTGGGTGTGCTTAGGCTTGATATTGATCAAATATAAAATTTTTGGGGTTAGCTCTTTATACATGTGCTGGAACATGGGGCTTTTGTTCCCTGCACTTCAGTGCTGTGCTGGGTGATTGAGGAGAGAACATTTTAGTGAGGAGGTACAGAGGGAAACTCCAAATCCTAGGGAATAGTCTTGTTCACTCTCATGAGATAAGCAGGTGAGGGTTGTACCTGGGCAAAACTTCCTGTGGGAAGTAGCTCTAAATACCTCACGGTTTTGCATTTTTTTTTCCCCCACAAAGCAATTCTGGCTGTGCTCTTCTTGAAGAACACATCCTTATCTTGCTTTATGTTCCTGTTTTAACGCTTCACACCTGCAAATCAAATAATTAATTTTCTCTTTTCAATTAGTGGTTCAATAGATGGTAACAACCAACTGGTAATCAAAGGAAGATTCCAGCAAAAACAGATAGAAAATGTCTTGAGAAGATATATCAGTAAGTAGAACTCCCTTTCCCACTCCCGATTTCTCTCAGGCCCCTTGTGATGCCCAGGGGCCCATATACGGCCCAGGTGTGTGCCCACCATGGAGAAGGCTGAGGAGCCACAACTTTCCTTTATCATGGAATAATGCAGAGACAGGTGGTTCTGCCATGGTTAGACCACAGGGGCTGTACTCTGTCCTGCACTAAAACGTGCCAAGGAGAACAGAGCATTTGAGAACTGCTTGTTTTCATCTGAGTTTCGTATCTTGGCTTTGAGGACTGTGGAAAACAACAGCAGTTGTTCAATTTTGCAGTCTGTTGTACCCGTGAATTGACAGATGCAGTGTGTGTGTGTGTCACTGCTGGTGAGAGGACTCAGATTATGTGTCACAAAACTCCTGCTTTAGTGCTGTGTCAGTACCAGCGTTGCTGACACCTGGGAATGCTGCTTCAGCAGAGGAACTCGGGGAACATCGGTGGGAAGTCTGTACTGGGTATTAATTTTCAAACACCCATGTCAGTGCATAATGTAGCACCAGAAACCTGCTCTTCGTTAACCAGGGGCAGTTTTTAGGTTTTCATAATCGGCCCCTCTGAGTTAGTAGGTGTGTTTGAACAGCTTTTCAAGACAGCTGTTCCACAGCTGCTGCTGCTTGATTAAGTGCCCGTTCCTTCCCTGCAGAGGAGTATGTCACCTGTCACACGTGCCGCTCCCCCGACACCATCCTGCAGAAGGACACCAGGTTATACTTCCTGCAGTGTGAGACCTGCCACTCCCGCTGCTCCGTGGCCAGCATCAAAACAGGCTTCCAGGCTGTCACAGGCAAGAGAGCACAGCTCCGTGCCAAAGCTAACTAGGTTTGCTAATCAACACTGGAGGTGGCGAAGTGTTCTGGGGAGATGGGACTGGACAGGTTTACAATCGGAGTGGATTTACCATTGTATTAAAGCAAGGTTGTAAAAACGACAAGAAATTTGGCTTTTGATTGATTGGTCTGTGAAATCCTTGCAAGATGCAGATCCTCAAGCTGTTCACATACATTTGCTCATTGAATATATTTTACCAACTGTAAGGAGCATGGTGGGAAAGGAGGTGCTTTTTAATCCGTTCAGACTTCTGTAAAACACGAGATAAATTAAAGATACTATAACAGTGAGTGTCTTGGATTTGGATTTTTCCTTCAGTTTCCTCTTCAAACACTGGTGGGAATGGTTGGCGTGTTGTTCTGCAAATCATGTCACTGAGCTATGTCCAAGACCCAGAATGAAGTTTCAAGATAAAGGTTATTTTGCTTTTATGTAACAGGCTTATTTTAGTTCTGCTGTCATGAAACAGAGAAAGCAGTCACAGAGTCCCAGGGCTGACAGGCCAACATGAGCCCTGCTCCTGCTTGTACAGCCATGGGTGCATTGTGCACAGACAGGGGGTCAGGGCATGCTGGTACTGCTTCATTAGGCAAAAATAGCTCTGGGAGAGCTCGGACACCAGATTGATGCTGAATCTTAACACAGAATCAATAAACTGTACTGTAAGTTTTCATAGTGTCCTAGTACTAAATTTTGCAATTTCTAATAGAGAAACGTTTATATTTCTGAAGTCCTGCACTCTTCATCACTTTAAAAAGAATCTATATGCAGCAAAAAACAAAAAAATAGTAGGTCTAAATGTCATTGTATGGGGGCTGCAGCACAGTCTTCTATAAATCTTGAATTTGCAGGAGACACTGCCAAGTAATTTGGGTTCCAAATTAACACTTTTTGCTTCAGGATCTTCCCATGCCCTTCCTCTGCTGGCAGTGTCAGTGACCTTGAGGGGACACCCGGTGCTGTCCTCGCTGGGTTGTGTGTAGAAATTGTTCCAGCTGGGGAGTACAAAGATGCAAACGGGGAGTGAAGTTCCCCCCTGGGTTGCAGAAGTGGGGACAGTTGTCACTTGATTGCCAAAATGTCCCAGGGGGAGGGAAAGGTGCAGCAGCTCAGGGCCCCGGGCACCCACCCCTGCGGGTCAGGGGAGCAGCCTCCTCCCCAGAGGAACTGGTCCGTCAGAAGGCAATACAGCAAACACCACAACTTGAAGGGTTTCTACTACGTTTTAACCTTTGTATGTTAACACACAGCACAGTTATTGCTGGGAAGTCACTCACTTGCTATTTGAAAACTTTGACAGCACTGTAAGGTGAAAAATCAAGGTTTTATGGTTGGTTTCTTAAAATCATTTTGAATTTCAAGTGAGCTATAACAATGTTGGATGTATCTTAAAGTGAATAAAGCCAGGATCAGTGCCTCTTGTAACATTATTGTTGTATTCTTGTTTCTTCCTCTAGCAAAGAGTCTCCTGTTGGGAGTAAAACCTTGGAGAAGTGCGAGTTGCCTTTTTGTTCTGGTGACTTGCTGGTGGGACACCCTGAAATAGCTGAAGAACAATGATACTTTGTTTTAAAATGCTTGTTTTTCCCTGGGTCAAATAACCTTTCATATACTTTTAAAAAAATACAATGTGGCCTTGAGCTGGTGCTGTATTTCAGTGCTTTAAATGAAAAGTTCGATTTAGTGAAATTGGATTTAAAAGATCCAAGTTAGTAAAGGAGTAAATAATTGTTCAACCTCTCAGCCGTGAGCTCTGGCTTGCAGGAGAGTTTCATAGGTGTATTTTGTGGATGTGCTTTGAGTCTGTGCATGAAACCCTGAAGGCTTTTAGTGACTAATATTTGAGTGCAACATCTCGAGCTGTAGGCTCGGATCTTGCTGTGGAATAACCTCCCTAACGCAGGCAAAGTCTGTGTCTTGGAGCAGATATTGGTTGGGTTTTATTTTTCTCAGGAAAAACTTCGAGAGTACATTCAAAAAGTGTTGTATGAGCACAAATACCTCTTAGGAGGTTGATGTGAGTTTGAAGTACAATTGTGTTCAGAGGCAAAAGAGTTTTTACTTGAGCTGGCTCTGAGAAAGCAGCTTAAGGATGGAGTTCTTAACAGAGGAGGAAGGAGGTGGTAGCTGCGGTTGCCCTGGGTCTGCGTGCAGACATCTTTCTGGAGGCAGAACTGTGTTTCTCCATGTTCTTTTCTTTCTGAGCTGAAGATTGGCTGTGTGGAGATTTGGGAGCCAGATTTTAGGTACTGAAAGGCCCTGGGTGACCCAGAGCTGGGCTGCTCCTTTCCATGGATTTGCCATGCCCAGTTCTCCACCTGATCCAAGTAATCTGAGCAATGCAGGACTGTTCCTCCCCAGCAGTGAAGGTGAAACACCTTCCAGCCCAGAACACTCAAGAGAAAATCATCTGAGACTTGTCCCTAGAGGTGCTGGGAGAACCAGGCAGGAGAATTGCTGTTGTGGTCAGTCAGCCTGAGATTTACTGATGCCTTGGAAGAAGAATCTCTTTATCCCCCACTTCTGCCAGGCCATGCTTTTATCTCTGCTGTCAGGTGGTTGCAGCTCGAAGGGTTGGGGGCCTTGCTCACATCCCTGAAGTAACCAGGGAAATGGGAACATCTCATTCCCTAACTCAGCACAAATCCAGTGGGATCAGCTGCCTTGGGGCTCCTGTGCTTCTGTTCTGCTGAAATCACTGGTGGCTACTATGAAAATCATTGAGAATAAACTCCATTGCTGGGAGCTCCTGGCCAGAGCAAGAATTTAATCACTTTTTGTAACCACAGCTGGTGTAAAGGAGGAGCATTTCTGAAATGCCTCCTTTGAGAGCTGGGAGTTTCTGGTTGGTCCCAGGACTGTGACATTGTGCAGTGTGTCCTCCAGGCAGGGCCACGAGATCCCTGCTTTGTGTTAGCTCTGGGGCAGCTCCTCAGGGAGCCTGGGGCGCCTGAGGTTGTCTGCAAGGAGAGGAAAAAAGCAGATTTTCAAAGCTGCTGCTGCCAGGACAGGGTTTATCATGAATTGCAGGGGGTGTTGAGCTTTAATCAGGTGAAAGGACCTGTGCTGGTGGCTGGTAGGGGAGGTACAGGAATAGAAACAGCAGGAACTTCCTGAAAGTCAAGAAAATGGGAAGTTGAGTGTGATGCTGACAGCTGAGAATCATTAGAATTTATGTGTTCATCTTCTAAATAACGTTTCTCCAACTCTCTGTTCTGCCCCTGTGCTCGGTTTTTCCCTGGAGGTTTATTCCAGATTACTGGAATAGTATCCAAGAAGGTGAGAGGCCAGGCTTTGAGAAGGATATGAACACAGATGTTGAACGAAAATCAGTAGCTGCACAAGAATTTACCAGTTCAGATTCAGTCTGGATGGAGAGCAAACTGCAAAGCCTCTCCAGCTCCTAAAAGAAATGCTGGATTTTCTGTTTCTGAACTGTTGCTGCCATGGTGAAGGTCAGTGCCTTGTTGCCACAGTAGCAGAGGACCAAGGTCACAGACAGGGGGATCAGGACAAGCCTGTCCTGGTGAAAACCTTTCCTGGGTTTCTGCAGCAGTGCCAATGGGCCCACAGCTGGAGTCTGCAGAGGGTTGGGTTCCCTCAGTGCCCATGGGAGCAGCCAGGGTTGGGCTGGACCTGTCTGGCTTTGCTCCTCGTTCTGCTGTCTGCATTTATAGGGACATCTGGCAGTTCACGGCTTGCTCTGGTTCCCGCAAGGAACCGAGGTCCACCTTAGGAAAACTCAAGTGGCTCCAGTTTGGGTTAATAGCTGAAAAGATTTTGGGTGAACAGTGAAATCCTATGGCAGAGAAAGGAGCACAATGCCCTGTGTCCTTTCCCTCAAATGCAGAGAGCTGAGGGAGCAGGAAGGTTGCTCTGATCTGATCAGTTGCTTAAATGATCTCATGACAGGAGGAGGAAAAAGGCTTTTGAAGGAAGATGTTACATGGAAATCTCCTCCTCCTAAAGTGAAACATCTTTCTCTCCTAAAGAGAAACAACTTCGAGGGCTGCTGCTGATCCTTAACACACATTATCTCACCTGGACAAGCCTTTGCTTTGAGGGGACCTCACCTGGCTCCAGTCCCTGGGCTAAGAAGTTTGGTGTTTGCAGCTCTTTCATTATTTTAGGGTTTTTTAAATCGCTATTTTAGCTCTTCCATGATTTTATCTGTTTCAGTGATGAAGACAGGGAAGTGCCTCCAGAGGCCATTCAGCCAGTCTTTAGCTTTTAGAAAAAGCCTGAACACTGCTTTTCCTGCAGGTGTTTCACCATACATGGATTTAGATAAGCTCTACGTAAACATTGCCGTGGGTATCACATGCACAACCCTGTCCATTCCCACATATCCTTGGTACAGAATGGCTGTCAGTCTGCCCCAAGCCCACGGGAGCAGTTCTTTATACAGAAGTAGACGTTCCAGCTGGCCCTGGAAATGTGTTTCTGCCCAACAGACCTGAGGAATTGGGTTTTCCTCACCAGAAGAAAAATACTTTTTCACTTCCCTCTGCCCTTGTCTATGAGGCCAGGCTCATTCCCTGCTGCCTGAGCTTGCTGCTCATCCTTTTTCCTTTTTGCATATTGCAAACACCTGCATAATTCTGAAATAAAGCAGGCACCACTTTACCTCTGTGCTGGGAAGCATTTATCTGCCCAGTACCCACCAGAAATGTGTGGTACCTCCGTACATCCCTCCCTCTCTCTTCAGCCCATTGCATCTCCCACAGTGGCCTCCAGACTCACAGAAGTTTTGCATTCTCTAACAGAAGCAGCACCCTTAATTCTACATTCTGTAGTAAAGCACATCACTTTTAAAATTAATTGTTTCTTCCCCCAGCCCTGCTTTGGGTAATTAACCCATAAGTTTGGTGTATTTCTTTCTTCAGTGTGAGAGCATGGCACTGGGGGGGAGCAGGACTGCGAGACTGATGGCAAAGCAGTTTGTGCCCTGATTGTCACCAGTGTCAGGTGGTTTATTACAGGGAGGAAAGCTAGATGTGATTCATTTTGAAAATAAGGCACAGAAGGCAAGTAAAAAATAAATTTTCAGTTACATTTTTCATTTTGTGGATTGAAATGTCTGCTGCTCATGGCCCTCAGACCCTGCTGCAGGCCTTGTGCTGTTTCTGTTCAGCACCAAAATTGCCTTTTTTCCACCAAGGCTGTGAAAAAATAAGTTCATCTTCATCTGAAATGAAGCTTAGACCATTTTTCTATGCTGCCTTGTCCCCACACTCCCTGACACCATCAGACAATAAAGGGAGGAGGTGTTGCTTTCTCTGTTCTTCCGAAGGAGCTGTGCAGACCCTGAAGGTAGAGTTTGAATCTGAAAAGCCGTAGGACAATGGCACCACTGAGAACTCGGAATATTCTTTCACAGACTCTGACGTTCTCCTGATGTGGTGATTTGTGCTTGAGGCTGTGGGTGCTGTTGAGGTTTCCCTGTTGGTGGGAAAGTCTTTGCTTGGGGCTGCCTGTGGAGTCTCAAATATTCCATACATGGCAGTTTGTTTTTAATTCCAGACCTTCACCACTTCCCCAAAATTCATTTAAACTGTGTGCTGAAGCACATTGTTTCCCTCTACTCTTTGTTCTGGATGAGGGAGGTGGCCTTTAAATCCTGCCCCTGGCCAAGAAATTCCTTGGGCTGGAAGAAGGAGTGTGCTGGGGCTGGAGCCCCTCTGTCCCTCTGAAGATGCTGCGGGCACAGGGGTGACTCCTGAGCTGGCCCAGCTCGGCACAGGGATGCTCTGGCCGGTGTGGACAGGAAGGGAGGGGCCAAGCTGGGGTACAGGGTGTAGAGCAGGAGGGGATGTCCCAGCCGAGCTGCCAGACCTGCTCTCTTCACCCCACCTGGCTCGGGCTCACCCAGCAGGAGGAAGCTCTGAGCAAACCCCTGGAGTGTTTGCAGTGCTGGGGCTCTACACCCTCGTGCCTGGGCCAGCCTGTCACAGGAACCAATCCCCCTGCCTGGGAGGAGATCTGGGCGCTGGAAGGTGCTGAACTGGATGTGTTCTTGCCGAGGCAGTGCAGGGTGCCCATCCTGACACCTGCCCTCTGTCCAGGGCAGGCAGAGCATTCCCCACGTGGCTGAGTCCTTCCGGCACCACTGTCCCCATCCAAGGCTCGGGGGTGTTTTCCTGTCAGAGGAGGGACAGACTCCACCAGGAGCCTGTGGGGTTCTTGACCACATCTCCAAATGTTTGCAAAACTTGATTGAGAAGAGGAAAAAGAGGGAATTGAACCTCCTGCGGGTAACAAGAAGACAATGCAGGAGGGATACGACCACCGTGACAGACACAGCAACCGGCTCTTACAAATTCCCCGTTACAGCTGCAGTAACTGAAATGGTCCCAGAGTGCTGCACGGCCTGGACTGTGATGCTCATCAAAGTTAATGGGAGTTATTAAAGTCAAGTGAGGGTTTTTGTTGCATCTTCTGACTCAGACTGAATGCATGACTGCAGGCATTTTGGCCCCAGTGATTGTCTGTGTCAAGCACCTGGAAGGAGCATTTGGGACTGAGTAACCCAGCTCTGCTGGCCTGCCCGGGCCAGTGTGGGAAAACCAGAGCACCAAAGCTTCCTGCACATCTGCTGATCCCATCCCCATCCCCATCCCCATCCCCATCCCCATCCCCATCCCCATCCCCATCCCCATCCCATCCCATGTGTGTCACCAGTCTCAAGACACTCCCGTTTCCTTTGCAGAGGTGCAGGCAAGGCAGCAAGCACTGAGACTTTGGGGTTGTTTCTAACCAAGACCATGCTGCTTTTGCCACTGATGGGATGGCAGCAAACAGAGCAGCCCACGTGAGAAGCCAGGTGAGGTCCAGGACACTTGGGAATGGGACCTTCCCTCTGTGGGTGGTGGGGAAAGTCTTTAACAAAGGCTTTTTTTTCCCGAGCTCACATCGTGGCAACTGTGTATGTTCAGTTGAGCTGCTCAGTTTATGTTGGTCATTTTTTCTTCAGAATATGCAAACACTGAATTAACTGTTGCCTGGGGGGTTGTTCTGGAGAGAATGAACTGGCCCAACCCTTGTCCTCCCACACCCCGGCAGGGCAGGGATGATTTACATCCTTGGGGATGCTGGACTGTGGAAAAGGAGGTTGGATGCACATAGGGTGGGACCCTTTACATTCATTCAAGAGCTCATGGGATCTGACACATCTTTTTGTGTCATGGATGTTGAAAGGGCCTTGGGGAGGACCCCACACATCTTTCTGTTAGCCAGGACAACCCTAAAGGCTCAGGGGCTGGCTGTGCCTGTGAGCCAAAAGATGAGATGGGGAAGAAAAAGGGGTTGGATTAACTTCTTCCTGGAACTGAGGAAAAAAGAAGAAATTTATGACTTTTGGAAGAACAGGGAGGCAATTTAGGACAACTACAAGGGTGTCATGGAGCCATGCAGGGAGAAAATAATAAAGGTCAAAGCTCAACTTGAACTTAATCTGGCTACTGCCATAGAGGACAATAAAAAATGCTGTTGTAAATACATCAGCAACAACAGTAGGGCCAAGGAGAATCTCCCTCCTTTAGGGGATGTGGCTGGGGACTGGTCTCTTTTCCCAGGTATCAAGGGACAGGACAAGAGGAAATGGCCTCAGGCTGTGCCAGGGGAGGTTTAGGTTGGATATTAAGGAAAATTTTTTTATTGACAGGGTGATCAGGCATTAGAACAGCTGCCCAGGGCAGTGGTGGTCACCATCCCTGGAAGGATTTCAAAGAGGTGATGTGGCACTCAGGGACATGGGGCAGGGATGGCCTTGGCAGAGCTGGGAGAAGTTGGACTGGATGGCCTTGGAGGCCTTTTCCAACCTAAATGGATCTGTGGAAGCCGTGCTCAGAGCAGGGGTGACCCTTCCTGGCCCCCCCATTCCTCTCCCGATGGAGCCAGCAGGGAGCTTTGCAGCTGCTTTATGGCCCAAAGGGTGCATGAAGGGGTCCGGGGTGCCCCTTTCCCACCCCCTGCTGCCCCCTCACCTCTCCACGTGGGTTCTCTGCACGGTCACGGACGGACCTCGGCGAGCACCAAAACCCCAGAACTCATTTCCTTGGGGCCCCACCTACAGCCAGGAGCGGAGTGAACTGCCATACAGAGAACTCCCCGAGTCCCTCACTCTCCTCCCAAGATAACGAACAAAATCAAACCAGTTGTTTGCTGGGAGACCTCGGCCGTGCTCTAAAGCTGTGCTGGAGTGACCCAGCCCCAGCCCCTGAGGCACTGCAGCACCTCAGAGCTGGGTATATGGCTGAGCAGACTGAACGTTGGGCTCATTTCCATCTTCTTGACAGCCAGTTTGACTTGGTTTGGTTTTGGGGTTTTTTTCCCCCCCTCCTGTTGTTCCTCCTTCCAGCCACAAAGACACCCAGCCATCAGTCTGATGCTGCTGCTTTTCTCACCTTGCAGGGAAGTGCTGACTGATGGCAGGATGGATGGACAGGTGGATGTTCAAACATCTCAGACTCACCATAAACTCAGGCAGCTTTGCCCTCCAGTGCTGGACGGTGGCTCAGCCACAAAGAACCCATCCAGGTTGGATGGGCCTTGGAGAAACCTGGTCCGGTGAAAGGTGTCCCTAGGAGATCATCTTTAAGGTCCTTTCCAACCCCAGCCATTCTGGGATTCTCCCCATGTGGTCACTGGTCCCTCCTGACACCGCTCTGGTGCCAACCAGAGCAACATTGTGCTTGAGGAGCAGTTTTTTAGCACTGCTGGCTTGGGCAAACTGGCAAAGCAGCCAGATTTTTCCAGTCTGTTATGAGCTGGACAAGTGCAAAGTCCAGAGATTAAAAGCCTGGATTTGGCCCCTGCTCTCCTGCATCAAAGAAGTTTCCAAGCCTTCAGAGGAAAATCCCAGAGCCCCTGTGAACACAAGATGTTTCGCTCAGCCCAGTGGGATATACCTTGTGCAAGGGAAAGCAAATCCTGTGGGAAGAGCTGAGGCTTGGAAAGGGAAAAAAGACTTGTCTGGAATAGAAGAAACAAGTGTGTGCGTATGGCAGAGAGAAGAGAGGGGAAGTAGATTAGACTTCTTTCTTTTATTATACAGGATTGTATGTACAAGGTCACCTCTCTCCCAAACATCAGCATCACAGTCAGTTCACAGCCACACCTGCAGCTCATCTCTCCAGGCCTGGAGAACAGCTCGGGACAACACGGTGCAGACATTGCACAGGAACCACGGGGGAAGGACAGGTCTCCCTTCAAGCCCTCCTCAAGCAGCCCAAACTAAGAAATACAAAGAAAACTTTGTGCTTCAAGAGCCATGCGTGCTCCAGGACGGCGCCAGGGGGAGGGAAGTGTCACCCCTGGAGCTGTTTCCCCTTCACCCTTCCAAGAGATGCTGTGGATGAGGTCGGAGCACTCGGGACCATCCGGGGCCAGGTGTGGTGTGGGAGGGATTGGCCAAGGGCAAGGTGTGGACGCCAGTCCGGGTTCCAAGCACTGGTGTGTGTGTGTGTGTGTGTTCTGGAGGGGAAGGGGGCGGGCAGGACACACCAGGTGTGAATAAAGTGCTGTGGGAGTTTCAGTCCCATCTACCCCGGGAAAACGGGACAAGCCCAGGAAGGAGAAACGAGGAGGAGAACGGCTGAGGCCTCTCGGGTGTGGGGGTCCCACGACGAGCCCTCTGCTCACAGCACGGGGCAGGGGGCAAAAGCAGCTGGGATGTGGGGAGCAGGGGAGGTGCTGGCACACCCGCATGCATCGTGCTCGGGGTATTCCCTGTCCCCAGCCTCGGGCACGCTGTCGCCCTGGGGATGGAGCTCGGGCAGGAGCAGGAGCTGTCGCACCACTCTCCTGACGTGTCCTGACTGGGGCAGGAGGAGATGTGGGCAGCCCGGGAAGGGGCTGATGTCTCTGGCTCCAGGCTGCGGGAACGGGTGCTCCACATCCCTTCCAGGGAGCAGCTGGTCCAAGGAAAGGGTCTCATCCGCAGCTGCATCCACACCCACCCCTCACTCTGCAGAGGCTTGCTCAGCCTTTACACAGCAGAGAATGAGGATGACAAACCACCGAGGGTGACGTGTGCTTGGTTTCTCCTGCTTGGGATCACTTGCTTTCCTGCAGCTTCCTCTCCCCTCCCCTCTTCAAGCAGCTTCCCAGAGCACAGCAGCTGCTCCAGCACCGACTCCTTTCCACCTGGAAATGACCCTGGACACACAGCAGCTCATGGGGCACAAGAGACGTGACAGGAGGTGGCCGTGCTGGGGGACAGCTCACCCCACACCTCTGACTCAACAGGATCTGCAGCACAGGAACACAGATTGTCCAAACTGAGACAGTACTTCTCCCTCAGTCAGGAAATGCTCTGGCTCTACCTCGCACAGGAAAAATGTCTTTATTGAGTTGGGCTGAGTTCTCTCTGCTCTCCTGCAAGCAGCTCTGGAACACCTCTGGGCTCCCTTGGGGACACAGCTGCTCTCCTGCTCTCCGTGGTGGCTCTGGGTTGCGCAGGTCTGGCTCCTGCCTCCGCTGGCTGCAGAGCTCTGAATCCATTGCAGGGGTGGTGGGGATCCGCTGGGAGGATGAGTTTTCTTTGCCTTTGCTTTACAGATGGATGGAAGATGTTGGGCCATGTTTCTCCTTTGAATGCCAGGTAGAGATGACAGCAGCACTTCCATTCAGCTTGTCTTGCTCAACGTGCCAGGACAGGGTTTAGCCTCGTGCTTTCCTCACACTGTTGCTCACAGCTGCTCTGGGTGGGCTGCAAGGAGAAAAGGGGAGCTACAGCACTTGAACCCCAGAGATCTGTCATTTATGAAAGAGGGTGAGGGACTGGCCAGCGACCCAGCTGAGCAGCCAAGCTCCATGCTAGGGAGACAGAGGATCGGTGGAACAGAGCCTCTCCCGAAGCAGCAATCCCCCAGCCCAACGTGCACAGGAGGAGAGCTTTGGCTCAGAATCAGCAGCAGGGGTGCTGTACCTGGTTACTGTAGTCTGGCATCCTCCACATCTGTGTAATGGCTGTTCTCCTGCAGGGAAAAGGGAACCACAAACAGTAAATCCCCGTGTCCCTCCTGCCCTGCCTAGGACACTGTGACACCTCGCATGTGGTCACCGGCTGCTCCCCCAGTGTGGGAGAGCAGTGCCAGGGTGCTCAGTGTGATGGAGGAGCTAAAACACACCTGCTATGGACACCAGGGGCCAGGGCTGTGCTTGCTGGCACAACAGAGGCCCAGGCAAAACCACGGAATTCCTCTGGCTCCTTATTCTGAAACGGCTCTGCCAAACAGACCTGGGGTGTGTAATTCCCTCCTGGGCTTGCAAGTAATAGAATCACAGAACCATTCATATTGGAACAGACTGCCAAGATCATCAAGTCCAACCATTAACCCAGCACCTCCATGTTCACTTCCTTGGGCAGCTGTTCCAATGCCTGACCACCCTTTCAGCGAAGAAATTTCCCTGATCTCCAATCTAAACCTCCCCTGGCACAGTTTGAGGTCGTTTCACCCTGTTCCTTGTTCCCTGGAACTGCCCCGTGATGCCAAGGTGCATCAGCCCACAAAGGCACATCGGTGTCCTGATTTTGCTGCTGAGCACAGGAACTGGTCCCAGTTTGCAGCAGAACTCATTTTCCAGAAAGATAACAACTCATTTATCACTCCGAAGGCCACAGTAATGGTGCTGAACTGCTCCCCATGCAAGAGGTTTGGAAAGCATGGCATGTTGTTGGACTGACTTGATGGTCTTGCGAGTCTTTTCCAGCCTTTGTGGCTCTCAGTGGAATTTCCTCCCGGAGCTGTTGTGCAGAGCAGCTTCGCTGGGAGAATGGGGCGCTCAGCAGGGCTGTCCAACCTCCTGCACAGGGGGAACATTTCAGGGATGGAAATGGATCCAGGAGTTGTCTGCAGGGGACACGAGGGAGTCCAAAAGGAATGGCAAGGGAACAGGCTCTGCCTGAAAGCCAAGGGGGGTGGCCTTGCTGTGGGCAAGGAAGAGCCCAGCTGCAGTGGGATGTGCCTTGGAACAGGCCGTGAGCCAGCTGAGAGCCCGTGGGGGAGGATCAGGGACATCTCCTGCACACCACGGGTACAGAGGCTCCTCCGGAGGGCTGCAGGAGGCCCCTGGGGGCACCTCCACCACCCTGGCATCTGGGGGGAAGGAGCAGGGCTGGAGCAAGAAACAGGAGACTTTTGGAGGGCATCAAGAGCAAGTTCCTGACCCAGCTGACCCAGGGGAGACATTGTTCTGGTTCCTGCTGGCCAAGGAACACCTGGTCAGGGACGTGAAGGTGGACAGCAGCCTTGGCTGCAGAGCCCATGGGACTGTGAACCTGAGTATTCTGAGAGAAGTGACCAAGAGCAGGATCAAATCCCTGAACTTAGGAGAGCAGATTTTGGGTTGTTCGGGGATCTGCTTGGCAAAATCCCATGTGAGACTGCCCTGGAGGCCAAGGAGGCCACGACATCTGGACTCCTATTGTGTGAGGCTTTCAGTGAGCTCCCAGCACCAACCCCAAAAACCGTTTCGATGCAGACTGGGCAGATAAATGACCAAACCTGCCTGAAAACAGAAGAAAATCTGATTGCAAATCAACCACTGTGTGCTGTAAATACCCGAACACATCAGGATAACCTTTAGCTCTCCCTCCAAAGCAGCTGTCTGTGTGCAGGGATCTCCCCTTGAGCAGAGCAAGACACCCCTCACCTGACACCAGGCATTGCTGGGCTGGCAGGTGATGTTTTTTGCACACACGTGGCATTTAAGGCACATACTCAATAATCTCTGTATCCCATACTAAGTGCAGTAAATAGTACTGACCACCAATCCAACTGCACTTACTAAATATTTTCCATACCCAGATGTATGGCTCAGAACTCAATAAACTCCATCAGCTCTGTCTGAGTGACCTCTGACTCTTCTCCCGCCACTCCCCTGCCCCTCAGAGCCAAAGGGATTTTAGGGACCCCATTTGGGTGCCGTGTCCATGGACAGCAGGTGGTGACAGCCACACTGGTGTGTGTGAGCCAGAGGGATGTGGGACAAAGGAGCCACTCCCCAGAACTGGGGACACGTCAGAACTGCTCAGTGCTGTGCTCAGGAGCAATACAAAGGCTGGCTCTGGCGAGCTGCCTCGCAGGGTTCGAGAAGCTCCCTGCACACGCCCTGCACACACTGACCTGACCATCCAGAGCACCTGGGAGCCTGTCTGAAGCTGGCAGTGAAATATTTCTGGTCTTGATGCCACATGAGGACCAGGGAGTTACAGAAAATAGATATGTAAGTGAGCTGAAACAGTCATCTTCTCCTCTTAATGAGGACCAGCTCTTCCCAAACCATTGCCAGCAGATGTCTCTCCCGTTTCCTTACCCCAGCAATAGCAGAGAAGTGCACACTTTTTGTTGACAGGCTGTGTGCTGCTTTATCATCATTAACATCAGCAAGTTTCCCCCTAATTTCTGCCATCTGTTTTCCCTTGATGTAATTCAAACCTGGCCTTCCTTTTCCTGACACAGAGCTTGTGCCTTTCTTCTTCCCAGTGCCTGGTGTGATGTCTCCCCTCAAGCAGCTGCCCCCAGATTTGGCAGGACTGATGGACTCCAGCCACGGAGCCCCAGACCCGGAACAGCTGAAGGACCCTGTTCAGAGCCCCCACCCATCGTGGCTCAAGGACAGAGCAGGAGAGCACAAACCAGCTGGGAGTGTTTGGGGTTGGAGGAGCTTTTAGGCCACGGGAAATGCTGTGGGTGTGCGGCGTGGCTGCCCCAGGGATGGGGGGTGAGGAAGAGGAGAGGGATGCTGAGATTCATCCTCACTTCTGCTGCCACCGGTGCTGGGGTGGGGAGGGCTTGGAGCTGTTCCAGGGGCCACTCAGGGCAGGTCATGTCCTTCTACCCTGGAGTCCTGTTGCCCTCAGCCTGGATCTGGAGCTGATCCTGTTCTCAGCAAAGTTTTGGTTTGGGATAAGTGACAGTGCTGGCAGTGGTTACACAGTGCCTGGTACGCCCTGTGCTGCACCCGAACACCATCCGAACGCACACATTTGTCACGGGGTTCACCAGGAACACCCCTGTTTGGGGCAGGACCAGGAGCAGTGGGGCTGATGTGTGCCTGGCACCAGCTGAGCTGCCGCTGCCCTCACTGGGGGTGCCCTGGCTTGGCCAGACCTTGGTTTGTGCCATGGGACAAGTGCCTCTGGAGAGGGACTTTGGACAAGGGCCTGGAGAGACAGGACAAGGCTTCACAGTGCCAGAGGGCAGGGCTAGATGGGATATTGGGAAGGAATTGTTCCCTGGGAGGGTGGGGAGGCCCTGGCACAGGGTGCCCAGGGAAGCTGGGGCTGCCCCTGGATCCCTGGAAGTGTCCAAGGCCAGGCTGGATGAGGTTTGGAGCAAGCTGGGATAGTGGAAAGTGTCCCAGCCCACGGCAGGGGGTGGAATGAGAAGTTCTCTAAGGTTCCTTCCAACCCAAACTCTCCTGTGATCCTGTGGATGTCTGGTCAGGTGCAAGGGCACTGCAAATGCAGCTCATCTAACACAGCCTGTCTTTGCCATGGGATTAAACCCATCCAAGAATCACTTGGGAGCAGAGCAGCGAGGTTTAAACCACTCCTAGTTGTGAAATCAAGGATAAATGTCTGAATTTCAAGAGCCAACCATGTTCCTTCAGCACCTCCACAAACGTTTGCATGGGCAGTGCTTTTGCAGGCAGCAGAGTGGTTTGGAAGAATAAGCTGTGAACAACAATCAGATTTAAATGCAGCAATTTCTTCGGAGGAAGGAAAAACTACTTTTCCTGGGGATTTAGCCAGTTCCAGTAAAACTGTGGCCCACTACTGAACTCCTTTGCTGCGGGGATGTACCATCCAAGCTCTCTTACCAGTTCATCTTCACACTCCTCCCTTGCGAGTCCCTCCTCCTCGCCCTCGTCCCCGTTGAGCGGCTCCTCCGCGTTGGCCTCGGCCTCGGACGCCGTGTCCTCCTGGGACACCTCGCTCTTGCTGCTCTCCGCCTTCTTCCGGGCCTCTGCGGGGCAACAGCCGGGTCAGGGCTGGGAACGGGGCCCACAGCCTGAACCCCGGGGTCACACAGCCCCACACCCAGCGCGGGGGGAAATAACAATGATGGAAAGGCTTCCTGCAGTGGGCACTTCTGCTGATCTTCAGGATGCGCCCTGGGAGACCGTGGAGAGGGCAGAGAAGGTTCTACATCCCCCAACAGGGCTATGGGAGCCAGGCAGGGCAGGGTAGGGTAGGATAGGGATAGGGATAGGGATGGGGATAGGGAGAGGGATAGGGAGAGGGATAGGGAGAGGGATAGGGATAGGGAGAGAGATAGGGATAGGGACAGGGAGAGGGAGAGGGACAGGGAGAGGGATAGGGATAGGGAGAGGGATAGGGACAGGGATAGGGATAGGGATGGGGATGGGGATAGGGAGAGGGATAGGGATGGGATAGGGATGGGGATAGGGACAGGGAGAGGGATAGGGATGGGATAGGGATAGGGATAGGGATAGGGATAGGGATAGGGATAGGGATAGGATAGGATAGGATAGGATAGGATAGGATAGGATAGGATAGAACAGAGGAGAATAGACTAGACTAGAACTGGGATAGGATAGGATAAAATAGGGATAGGATAGGAAGGGAATAGGAAAGGAATGGGAAAGGAATAGAACAGAATGTAACAGAATAGAACAGAGGAGAGGATAAGATAGGATAGGATACAATACGATAGGATATGACAGAGTAAAACAGAATACTAGAACAAAAAAGCAAACTAAAAAAATACAAATTATATGACAAAGGGAAAAAAAATCTCATCTTTTTAAAGCCCAAGTCCATAATTTCAGGAATTCTGGTGTGTAATTTTGGCCTGTGATTCTACCCTGGAAGCTGGGGGTTGACACTTCCCCGTCAGAGCCTGGAGGGAGTTGTGATGCCCAAGGCCAGCCTCGAGGCATCCCCGCACCCCACTGACCTGCAGACAGCTTCTGTTCCTCGGCAATCTGCTCCAGCCGGCCCAGGAGAGCATCGATGTTGGATTTGATCTGTGTCAGCTCAGTTTTGATTGTCTGCAGCTCGCTGCTCTTCACTTGGAGGGAGGAAGGAAGGAAAGGAAGGCACTCAGTGCCCTGCAGAGCAGCCCCACCCCACGCCCGGCCCAGGGCACTTCCTGAGCAGGCAGAACAGACACGGAGGAACCCCAGGCTGGAAACTCGCTGGGAAACTGACAGGGAAGCTGGGGGGCTGCTCCCAAAAAAGCCTGTGGGTGCTGTGTGCAGGCAAGCTGTGGAGGCTGAGCCCAGGCTTCGGCACGCTCGGGCTGCACCTGCAGCTGGGCTGCTGTTTTCCAGGGTTTGAGGCTTTCTAAGGGCTTTTTGGGAGGTCCCTGCGCTCCCCCACCCGTGTCCCCAGCCCAGGCACACACTCACACTTGAGCCTGGCCGAGCTGTTGGCGATGGCGGCCGACCTGGCAAAGAGCTTGACCGGGAGCGTGGCCTTGACGCGCCGCACCAGGGGGATGGTGACCCGCGGCCGCTTCACCGGCACCACCCGCGGCACCGGGGACACCCGGCCCCGGTACTCGAAGATCCTGAGCGGAGGGAAAGGAGACGTGGGGCTGGGGCAGCCCTGCCGTGGGGCTGGGGCAGCCCTGCCCGTGGGGCGCCCCAGCCCGAGCCCCCGCGGCGTTCCCGGTGATCGGGGCCATTGGATCCCACCCCACAGGCTGGGCTGGACCCCCTGCACCAAACCCCCTCCCTCCCCTGCCCCACAAAGCCCCTCTGGCTGATGCCTCACCTGTCGTAGAAGTCGTCTCTGTAATAGTCATAATCGAAGTCGTAGCCACTGCAGAGACAGTAGGGGCAGCATGGGTTAATTAGTGCTGGTAACTCATTGTTATTGCTCCCTCCCCGCCTGCTGAGCGCCCCCAGGGCCACCAAGGGTAAATAAACTGATTCCCCCTCATAAGGGACTCTCATCCAGCACGACATGGGCAGTCCTGGCTGCAGGGAGGAGGAAGATCTGGGGGCTGAAGGCACTGGAGAGGTTGATGTTGGCAGAGGGATGTTAACCTGGTTATCTCAAGGAGGAGCAAGAAGATGTGTATGGAGAAAAGTTGGGACATAAGGGATATTTATTAATTTAAATCTCTCTCCCCCCAAGCCAGACAATGCCCACGT
This sequence comes from Mohoua ochrocephala, assembly GCA_013398855.1. NCBI lineage: Eukaryota > Metazoa > Chordata > Aves > Passeriformes > Acanthizidae > Mohoua > Mohoua ochrocephala. The sequence goes on from VZTA01022495.1 coordinate 31,303, forward strand.
CCTGTTCTCTTAAGCTTGAGCTGCATTTTAACCCAAAGTAGGAGCATTCCCCACTCCCTGGAGACCCAGTAACACACTTTCCCCCTTGCTGCAGCTGGTTTGTCACAAGGCAGCACAAACCGGGGGGCTTGACCCCACACACTGGTACCAGTTGCCCCAGCTGAACGCAGCACCCCTCCCTGGTGTGCCGAGGCTCAGTTCACACTAGCTAAGTCACAAGTGATGCTGGTGGTCTCTCCTCTTCTCTCTGAACAAACACAGTGCAGCCCCAGAAAGCAAAGCTTGTCCCGCCTCCTGGAACTGTCTGACGCGCCTGAGAAGAATGGGAGGAATGAGAGATTGATGGGGGGAGAGGGAAGGGCTCAGCCAGGAGGAAATGGGGAGAGGGAAGGATAACCACCCACAAGTGTGTGGCTGAGAGTAAATTTGGTGACCTTCATCTTTGACAAGTGAAGCCTTGAGTGGCCACCTAAAACACAGAGAGAGTAGACAAGAATAAAGAGAATAAAAGGAGGGATTTATTTGAAGGGCCTTCAAAGGCTCACCCTGGGCAGTGCAGAGGCTCCACCCCAGATGGACCCTGGGTCACGGGTTCTTCACCCTTTGATAAGTTTGGTCCATTTGCATATCAGGGTTCATTCTCCAATGATCACCTCAGCTCATGATGGAATTACCCCAAGTTTGCCCCCCTTTAGAGGCTTTGAGTTGACACATTTTGGGCCCGGTGTCCTTGGAGTGGGAACCTGCAGAGGTTTGTTGTGTGTGAGCAGCAGGAGAGAACAGCAGCTCCCAGGCCACAAGGAACTGCAGAGTCACACCCCAGGCAGGGCAGGGGTTGAGAAATAGAGAAGTTAAATCCTAAGGCATCATAAGTGACAAGAACAACGTGAGGCTGACTGGGATGGCTGGTGGGAAGTGTGGTTTGGACCAGGATTTCCAGGCTGGACCCAGAAGGTCTGTCCTGCCTATGCTGGCATGGAGGTCCCAGCCAGTGCTTTGTTTCAGTAACTGGCTGACTTCCTAAATGTGACTTTTCCATGCTCCTTGGGTTCCCCAAATGCCTGTGGCAGCATGTGGAGACCCAGCCTGTACCCTGGGAGGAACTGAGCACCTGTGGGTGGTTGGAGACACCAGAGCTGCTTTGGGGCCAGGAGGGTTAAGGAGAAGGAGGTGGCTCATGCACCTCCTGCCCCAACCATGCCCTGCCACGGGGACTTCAGCGAGGAGATATTTCATAAAGCTGGGCCTTATCCCCGAGCAGCTGCTGCCTGTGGCATTCCCAGCTGGCCGAGGATGGGATGGGGAGTGCATGGTCTCAGTCCTGAGCAAGGAGCACTGGTGGGGAGATGTGGCTGTGGAGGTGTTATCACCACAACCCTTCCAGATCCCACTGCCTGGTGGAAAACAGCCATTTTTGACAGACAAATTCCAGATTCTTTTCAGGTGCCCTCCCCTTCTGACCTGAGTTGTAGCCAACATTCCTGCTGGGCTCAGAGGAGACAGGAATATCCCACAGCCTCTGTCCCAACCACTGCATCATCTGTGGTTACTTATTCCCTCTTCTGGATGGAAAGGGAAAGGCGCTTCCTCGCAGGGCAGCTGCTGCTGGAACGAGCCCAGCTGTGTGAGGGGCCGAGGGGGTGGACAGCAGGGAACGAGGCACTTTCACGGAGCTTTTCCTGATGGGCAACTTGATTTCACCTGGGGTGAAACCTGGAGATACAAAAACTCTCCAAGAAAATAGCTCCTCTCAGCCTGCCAATTTATTTTGATCACTGAGGATGTTTGACTCGAGGTCTGTTTGAATCCAATAAATACAAAATACCATCAAAACAGGAAGCCATTTGAAAGGAAAATTGAAGTGGGATGCTTCTACGCTGTCAGACTCTCCCTCTTCATTTTTCCCCCTCTCCTTAGATGCAACTCAAATGAAATTGCTGCGATTTTGTAATATTTTCAATCCTGACAGGCTCTGGTGAAGTGCTCCTGGCTCTCTCCAGTAGAGCCAGTGTTCTCCCCGGTCCCAGGCAAGAGGAGACAGCGGCATCTCCCTGCGGCTCCAGGGCTCCAAGGGGGATGAAGCGGTGCCTTCATCCCCACCCTCCATGGGGTGTTGCTCTTGCTGGAAGCTCCCCGTGGCTCGGAGACTGCGAGGCAGCTCTGGAGCATTTGTTCATAAACAACACGAAGCTTGGGGGTGTTTGGCAAAATTTTGAGATGCCCAAATTCCTTCTTCCTGACCCCATTTCACACTCCTGGTCTGAGCCAGCTTTTCCTCCGAGCCCTTTGCACCCTGGCAGAGCTGTGGGATCAACACATGGGCAGCTCCGTGGGGACGCGGGGATGGAGAGGAGCTGCAGCCTCAGCCCCAGCACACAGCACTGCCCTGGGCAAAGCCTGGCACCTGGGAACAAGGAATGGAGCCCTGAATGGCCTGGGCACCTCCATCTCCAGCACTGACCCTGCCCTGAGGCGTCTGGGCACCTCTGCCCTGCTCCTGGGCTTGGCTCCAGCACCAACAGGAGGAAGCTCAGCCTCAGGTATCTGTAGATCCAACCTGAAGAAGGTTGGAGAAGAGCTGGAGAAGGATGGAGATGCCCAAAAGCTTAGGTGAAGCCCTAAGCCTTTTTCCAGAGCAGTCAGCCTGCTGGGTGAAGTGGCCAATGAACCCTGGCAATGTTACTGCACTGTGCTATTCCCTATTTCCATAGGGCAGCAAAGCTGGGCAGCCCCGTGTCGTCCTGGTGGGAATCACTCCTGGCAGTTCTGCAGGGCATTCCCGGAGGCAGTGGGGGGGGGTCACACCATGCCTGGACTGCAGAGCAGGGGCCCTAGAGCATCTGTGGGTGCAAAGCCCAAGGGTGGGGGGTTCTCCTGCCCTGGCCCTGAATCCTTGTGGGACTGGAGACACTTCCATCCTTTCAAAAGGAATTAGGGGGCATCATTATCCCAGGGAGCTGGTCCTGACTTCCCAAAACACAAACCCCAGCCTCTGCAGTGCTGCTTCGACCTCTGCTGACCATGGGACAGCCCTCAGGGAAGGCAGGGGGCTGGAATGAGCTGGGGCAGTCTGTGGCCGTGTGACCCTGCTGTGACACACCAGTCACTCGTGGCTTAGCAGGCGATGCCAGGGAGGCAGTGGCTGGATGGTTTTAGCAGCATCCCTGGAATCAGGCTTTGAGCCCAGGGCAGGTCTTCCAGGATGAATCCAGGAAAAAGCTGGTAAAAGGGAGTACCTTAGCGTGGGTGATTTATCCTGAAAATTTCACTGCACGTAGGATAAACCATGCCGAGACTGAGGGATCATTTCTCAGCGACCTGGCAGGTCTGTCTTTGTGTACAGGAATCATTTTTGCCGTTTTTCAATCAGCTGGTGACACTGCACCCTTTCAAAATAAAGCCCGGACAAGCAGAGGGAAAGGCTGGAAAGCGGGAAGGCCTCAAGGAACACCTCCTGCTGCATTGCCTCTTTGTTTGCCTTTAGCAATCAAACAACATTTATACTGACTCAGGTTCAAAATGCAACTGTTCGTAACTGCAGGGGGATTGTTTGCACGTGCTGCCTCTCCGTCGCACTTGTGGGGCCACTTCTGAGCCTGCACCTGAACGGCAAATGTGCATTGGAGCACCTGTGCTTCAATCACTGCCCGATCCTGCTAGCCACGAGCCCCACCCTGCTGCCACGGCATTACTGCAGCAGGCAAAGGAATAGCTGCTGGAAAGCTGCTTGGCAAATGTGGCACTGATCAAACAGTGATCTGGTGGAGCTCTGTGAGACTCCCTCCTCCTGCAAACAGCCAAGGCAGTGGGAAACAGAGGAATGTGGGATGAAGCCTGGCATTCCCAAAGTGCTGAGGCTGCTATAGGCTGGGACATCATTGCTCACCTCCCCCTCCGCCCCGGGGCTGCTCTCAGCCCTGTCCATGTGGATTTGGCACTGGGATGTCACTGCTCCAGCACCAGGGCCTGGGAGGGGTGTTAGGGGATGGGCTGACACCAGCTTTGGGTGTAACAGGGGATGGATGCCAGCGTTCACTGGCTGTGACAGTCACTCAGCAGTGCTTTGTCCCTGCCACCATTTCAGACACCCCGCCTGGAGCCACTGAGCTGCAGACACCCAGCAGCTCTTGCTCAGGTTGTCCTCTCTGTCCTTTTGTCCATGGAGCAGCTTTAGCCCCAGCACGGCAGGGCAGGGCAGAGATTTGTCCCTCCAAAAGCCCAGAGGGGCCCTGGCAAATCCACCTTCCCTTCCCAGCCAGCTGACAGCAAGGTGGGATCGCTGGCACCGACCTGAACGTGGCCCCAAATGCCCCAGGAAATCCTGTCCTGTTGCACGGGAGGAAAAAAAAAAGTGTTGCCAGAAGGCAGATTTGGAGAGGCAGCGAGTGACTCCCTGGGGACACGGCCACAGCACCTCATTTCCCCGGCAGCCTCGCGGGCACGACGGCCACGTTGGTGGCGGTGGCTGGGGTGCCAGGCAGGAGCATCCAGGGACCTTCCCTGTGCAAAGGGATGCTCTGGGAAGTGTCAGAGGGAGGGAGGAAGGCCCAGGGATGCAGGAGCGGAGGAGAGCAGTGAGGGCAGCGAGGCTTCGTAAGAGCTGAAGGTGCCTCGTGTGGAGACACCTGAGAAAGCTGAGGGTGGCACGCGCCTGGGTGGAGGTGGATGGGAGGCTACATCCCCAAGGATTTCTACTGAACACCTGGACACCCCCCTGGGCTGGTGGACAGCTGAAAAATGTCACGACTGTTGCTTCCTCTGTGTTCAAAATGGAACTTGCCTTGCCTTGCCTTGCCTTCCCCTCGACCCTCCCATGCACATTTGGAGCGAGGCAAAGCAAAACCCAGCCTTTGGAAAAATCCTCTGCTGTGTTTAACACAGCACTTCTATAAATTACAGTGCTGTGATTTTTGAAATCTAACATTTAGAAAAATTGATGGTGGTTCGGGAAGCTGTAACCACAGCTCGCTGCAAACCTGGATTCCAGGAGATATCATAAGTTCTGCCAGTCCAGATGGCAAAGTTTTAATCTGACAGCCAGTCTGGGATGAAATATTGCTGGAGCTCGGAGCAGTGCAGTTTTCTGGCCCATATTTTAGCATATCCATATTTGTGGGAGGGAGCAAACATCTCTCTCAGCAGTCTGGAAGTCTGAAACATTGGTCATTGCAGAGGAAGGGATTAGTGCTCCAGGCACAGGTGAGCAGTAAATGGAAAACTTGTTAGTGCAAGATGTATGGAAGGAGCTGATGTGCGTTACGGCCCTGGCCCCACGTGAGCAGTCCACGTGCAGCTGAACAGCAGGATTTGTGTCATCTCTACTCCCCTCTCCTTCCCCTCAAGTGCCATCCCCTGGGAATCCAGAGGGCCATGTCCTGTGAAGGGCCGAAGAGTCCCAGGCTGGGAGGAGAAATGTGCCTGAAAGCTGCACAGGGGGAGCTCGGCTGAGAGGCTCCCGCAAGGAACCCAGAGATGCCCTGTGGGTGGTGGGAGGCTGCTGGGGCTCTGGGGGTCTGCCTGTGCCAGAACTGCATTTTCTAACCAGGATTTGCCATTCCACAGCACGCGGGTGCAGGACCACATGGCTGAGTCTGAACACAGGCTTCTCTTCACCCCTCACACTTTTTTCTTCTTTTTGTGGAAAAATCTCCAATTCTCTCATGATTTCCCCTTTTGCTACACCCACCTATAACCCCAATACTGATTTTAGTCTTTTCCTCCCAACCTCACACTTTCCAACTCCTGACTCAGCGCCTCCGTCTCCTCACCACGAGACTGGCGTCAAAATTGTGACAATTTATAAATAAAACACATTTGGGAACCTCGTTATTTGGTTTTGGGTTCTTGAACCTGCAGGGCACTCCTGAAATACCTTTTCACGCTTTCCCTTCTGCAACCAGAAGCAAGAACTTAATGAGTTTCTCCCACATTCCTCTGACTCCAGAGTCCGGGGCTTAAATGAAAATCTTCACTTCTTGTGGAAATCGTGATAAATTCTCTCGAACTGGGGGCTCACTGACATCTGTAACACGCTCCATGTGCCACACACCTCTCCATGTCCCACCTGTCCCTCCTGTTCCCTTGATCCCTCGGTCGCTGCTCCTCAGAACAGGCTCCCTTGGGACTTCCCCCGGCCTCTTCCTTGGTTCACCTCCATTTGTCACCCCAAGGGCTTCCCACTTTCTTCCCTTCTTCTCTCCCTTTGGCAATCAGTCTTCTCTTTCCCTAAATTATCCCTGTTCCTGGTTTTTCCCCCACACCATCCCCTCTGTGCCCACTCCTGTTGCCTGGCTGGAGGGGGGTGCTCCTCTCGCTCCCCCTCCTCTGGTGTGGTTAAAGCAGGTACTGCCCACCCTTCTCCGACCCTCTCCAGGTCCAGCACCTGCACAGGTGGAAGCGTGCCCAGGAAATCTCCCACAGCACCGCAGGCACTGGCCAGCCTTGGGGCTGCCGCTGCCTGAGCGGCACTGCCACGGGAAGGAGCCCTTGGGAGAAGCTCTGGATGTGCAGTGTCCAGGCTGCCGGGGGCAGGGAGCTCAGGGCAGTGGTTGGGGGGTGCTGGAGGGCAAGCACCAGCTCAGAGACCTCACACCCAGGTGAACACCTACCTGTACAAGGCAGAGGCTGCTCTCTTCAGCCCTTTGGGTCTGTTGGGTTTGGGCTCCCCGGCCATGTTGATGTCTGCAAGGAAGGGACACGCAGCTGTGACACGGCACGTCCCTCGTCCCCTTCCCCTGTACCAGGGCACGGAGCTGGGGTGGATGCCCACAGCCCTGCCAGAGAGAAATGAGCTCCCCCACACCCCCGCCCGTTCCCACCCGCTTCTGACACGTTTGGGGCCTGTTGGGGCTCCACAGGAAGGCAAACACATCCTTGCACTTGGCAAACCTCTTCCTTTTCCTTTCCAGAGCCACTCACCATTCACTGGGCAGTCAGCACCCTGCACGTGCTCCACCCCACACGCACAGACTCGGGACAGCTTTGTCAGGAGCCCTCGGTGTGATAAGGCAAAACCCAAACCTGCTGCAGGCTGCTGACAATCCACCCCTTGATCCTTTGGGAATAACAAGGAATGCTCGGCACGAGCCAGCCGGGCACGGCTGTGGATTTGGCTGCGTTAAACTCTGCACGGGGTGCCCGTGCCTGCAGCTGCTCTTGGAGGAGCATCTTCTGCCAGGGGAGAGGAGAACAAGCTCCTCTAATCCCCTGAGGAAATTTCACTCCTTGGCCTCGGTGCCAAACGTGCTTTTGATGTGAGAATAAAGTGACACAGCCAACTTCATGGAGCTGCTGAGAGCCTGGCAATCCAACATCGGGTGTGGAGCCAGAGCTCAGAGAGGTGAGCGGCAAATGCCCTGCTGGCTTCTCCAATCAGCCCTAAACCCTGTTGGTTCTTCAGGTCCTGGGTGTCCAAAGAGGTGCCTGACCTCTGGGCATGTCAGATCTGAGCTGAGCAAGACAGGATTTCCTCATGTGGACCAGCACTGCCAAGCCCACCACGAAACCATGGCATTCAGACATGGCAGGAATAAAGAGAAAGGAGTCTTCATGTAAAAAACCCCTCATATTTCAAAAATCAAAGCAGTGGAAGGTGAGGAAGTGAAAGACCAGCTGCTGAGCCCATGTGGTTGGCAAGAGCCCTCTTCATCAGCTGGTGTGAGGCAGATGATCTCCAGGAGCTCAGAGGAACCACGTCTGTGATTCTGGAAGAGGCTGGGTGGCTTCAGGAGACTCTTCAGCACAGGTGGGTCACCTACTGCATGTGTTGGTCCTCAGGGGTCTGTCTCAACCTGCCCTGAGGGAACTGATTCCCCACAGAGAACCAGGGGCTGAGAGTGTCCCACCCATGGGTACATCCTGCAGCTCCATGAGACCGGTGCCCCACGGGAGCATTGGGATGGACCAGAGATGTGGTGGAAGAAAAAGAACCCAGAAAGGTTTGGGTTGGAAGAGATCTTCCCTGAAAGACCATCCAGTTCCACCCCTCTGCCGTGGGACACCTTCAACTATCCCAGGGTGCTCCCAGCCCCAACGTCCAACCTGGCCCTGGACACTTCCAGGGATCCAGAGGCAGCCACAGCTTCTCCGGGCACCCTGTGCCAGGGCCTCCCCACCCTCACATGGAGGAATTTCTTCAGTGATGTCTTGCTTTCTGCTACCTGCACCTCAGGGGGCATCCAACCAGCTTTTAGCACATCAGGCCATTTAAAACTTTTATTTTTTCATGCTTCATGAAGGGACTTTATGGAGAAATGTGCACAGGTGGATCCACACACCATCGAAATAAAGAGCCTACAAAGTGACCCACAGGAACATCCTGACAGTTATTAACCAGGACGAGCATCTTCAGGAGCACAGGAAGGCTGCAGCACTGCTGAGATGAGCTGAGCTGAGCAGGAGGAGCTGGACGTGCAGGACACAGCTCTGGAGGAGCACGGACGTGCTCCCACTGCCCAGTGCCTTGCAGTGCAATTCCTCGGGCTATCTGTCAAGAGATCTCATTCCTGCTGAAGCTGGAGCTCAGCCTCTTCCAGAGCTTGTACAACCAGCGGGGTGTTGGGGGGCTGCGGGGGCTCGGCCACCACACCGAGCACTCCTCTGGAGGCACCTTCCCATCGGAGCCCGTGCTTTCCTCGCTGCCTTCCTCCCTCCCTCCTGCCATTGCCAGCTGCAGCAGTGTGGAGCCTGAGTGGTGAGAAGGCTGCACGTGGCCGTAGGGCAGGTCCAGGGCCAGCTGCTGCCAGCAGGAACATTTCGGTCCATCCTCCCTTGGTGCAGCCCAGAACACATCCCTTCCCAGCTGCAGCCCCCTGGTTGGGAACCCCTTTGCTGTCAGGGTGCATCTCGCCAGCTGCCACTCAGCTCCTGCGGACTGGAGAGCCCCTGACAGCACCAGGCTGGGGACACCCTCCAAGGGAGAGGCACGGGAAGCCCAGGAGGGGAGAAGGACAACAATTAGCTCCATCTGCTGGTCCCCACTGCTACAAAGAGCCCTGTGGAGCCCTCACTGGCACGTGCCAACAGCAGGGAATTCACACTCTCAGCCACGGTGGTGATGGGCAGTCAGATCCCACAGGATTCCCTCGAGAGTGAAAAAGGAGAGACGAGAGCTCAGGACGCACATCAGCCTGGACAGATTTTGCATCTCATTCCCATTCTGGCTCCCTCCTCTGCATCACTGACTCCATCTGCCCACCCCAAGGCAGTACTGATCCCTCCTGCTCATATCCAGACACCCGTTCCCCATAAATGGGGAGGCTGTGCTTTGCCCAGTCCCCATGGCAGGGTGAGGGGACGGTGTGGATCCAGCTTCCAGTGCCTCCTCCAATGACTGGGGTGTCTGGGAGTGTCTGTTGAAGGCACTCCAGAGGTTGCCAGGACCTGCAGGGACAGTCCCTTCAGCAGGGTGTCTGCCATGTCCCCTGGCAGTCCCAGCCTGTCCTCCCTCTCCACATTCCTACCTGGCCATCCCTCCTCTTTTTAGAGAAAAACTTTCAACCTTGATTGTCTAACCACAGCTCTTCTCTGCTGGGTTCTCCTGAAAGGGGAGCATCCCAGTGCTCACACCTGCCAGGAACAGCAAAGGGAAGCCTGGTGAGCCCTCCTGTGCTCAGACTGGCCCATGAAGGCCAGGCAGATGAAAGGCAGCTGAGTTTGCACCTCGTCCAGGACACGGACAGGACACCCAGCTATCATATAGCCCTTTCTCCTCCTTCTGGAATTCCAGGCCTTTGAGACCAGCAGAGATGAGAGGTTTCAGAGGTTTTCTGAGAGGAGGTTTTTCTCATGGCAAACCTTTCATGTCTCTCATCAGCTAAGTGAGCAAGTGCTCCCTGTCCCTCGGCCACATGTCCTGTATCTGTCTGGAGCACCACAAGATCTCCTGGGTTCCCCAAGGCCCTCTCCATCCTATCTCAGACTGCACATGTGGGCAACATCTGGGCTGGAAGCATTCCTGGCACGCTGAGCTCTGCCAGGTCTGCAGCTCCGCTCTCTGGAGCACAAGAGAAGTGAGCAGAAGTTTCTGGTATCCGGGAAGGAATAACCTCACAGGAAGCAGCACAGCCTCAGCACAACTTCTTCTCTCGGACTGCTGTGCCAGCAGCAGGGTGGGAATGGGCTGCAAATTGCTTTCCTGGGTGCCCACTGCCCGCAGCAGGCTTGGAAATCACCATTTTTCATTAAAAATCCCGTCCCCAGTTCCAATTCTCAGCTTGGAGCTGGTGACAAGAGCATCTCAGAACATGACACCTCAGAGCAATCTGCAAAGCAAGGATGCAGCTGGGGGGATTTGCTTGCTAGTTCTCATCCCACAGCAGTGCAGGCGTGGGGGGGAAGTTCTCTCATTTCACATCTGCTGGCTGAAGTCAGCCTGAGCTGGTCTGGATATCAGCTCTCCTGACAGGCTGAGGCTAAGGCCTGGTCCTGGAAGGGAATCACTGAATCACAGCATGGTTTGGGTTGGAAGGGACCAACCCAAAGATCATCTCGTTCCACCCCCTGCCATGGGCAGGGACACCTCCCACTGTCCCAGGCTGCTCCAAGCCCCATCCAACCTGGCCTTGGACACTGCCAGGGATCCAGGGGCAGCCACAGCTGCTCTGGGCACCCTGTGCCAGGGCCTCCCCACCCTCCCAGGGAACAATTCCTTCCCAGTATCCCACCTAACCCTGCACTCTGGCAGTGGGAAGCCCTTCGCCCTTGTCCTATCCATGTCTTTAATACCAGGCAAAGTCTTTCTCCGCCCTTGTTCTTCCCCAGCGGTTCAAGGACGAGGCCATGGCATGATCCAGAACTGTGGTTTCGCTGTTTGGCTTCTACAGTCACAGCCCATAGTTCAGGTTTTGGGCCACGATGTCACACGTGCCTTTGATCCCATCCCCCGTGGGAGCTGGGAGCCTTCAGCCCCTGCCTGGGGGTGGTGCTGGAATGCTGCTCTCCAGCTCTGTGCCCGGCCACGCATCCCTGCTGATCCTGCCTCGTCACTCGGTCCTCACCGGGTCACCTCTGACCCGCTCCGTACACCCAACATCCCAGAGTGACCCGGCACCGGCCGTCCCTTCACCGTCCCCCATGGAAGGGCCAGCCCAGCCCAGCCCGCTCCCGTCCAGCGCGGCGAGGGGACTCACCCAGGGTCTGGCCGGCCAGCACGCGGCCGTTCTCGCCCAGCACGGCGGCGCGCGCGTGCCTCTCGTTGGAGTACTGGACGAAGGCGTAGCCCTTGTGCACGGAGCAGCCGACCACGCGCCCGTACTTGGAGAAGATGGTCTCCACATCCGACTTCTTCACCACCGCCGTGTTGAGGTTGCCGATGAACACCCGCGAGTTGATGGACTTGGGGTCATTCTTGTTCGTGATGTTGCTCGTCTGCACCTTCAAGGACATCTTGGATGCCTGCAAGGACAGGTGGGGAGTCAGGAGGGTGTGCAAGGGAATTCCCAGAAAAAGGGAAGGATGGGGGACACATCTCTCAGTGGAGGAAGCAGCTCCTCATTTTCAACTGGTCACAGTGGGGCAGACCCCATCTCCAGGAGCCCCTGGGTGTTGGGAGACCCCTGGCACAGTCCAGAATCCTAAATTCTTGCTGGAAAATAATTGATCAGGCTGACACCTGGTTGGTTCTGTGCAGGGCTGGGAGTTGAACTTCAGTGATGTTTGTGGGTCCCTTTGAGCTCAGGGTATTCTGTAATTCTAAGGTTGCGTTTAGGGGAGAAACCAAGATTTAAATCCATTTCACATCTAAGTCAAAGCTTTAATGCTGTCATACCAAAGCTTTTACCTCTCTCTGCTAAAACACAATTCAAAGAACTGCTCTTTTTGAAGCAGTCTGCATCCAGCACCTTGGTTCATGCCCACTTTCCCAGGCTTTCCCCTGCCAGCACCTCCCGGCACAGCACAGCCCTCACCGTGCTCAGGGATGCGTTTGTCCCTGTGGGGCCACACTTGCACCTGGAAGGGTACCTGGGATTCCTGGATATAAATGAAGAGATTTAAACAGCGATCAGCCCACGTGCTCCTGATGGCACCTGCACTGCCCTGCCTGCACGCCGGGCTTTGGGCTGGATTTTGTGCAAACAGGAGGTGTCACTGTTAGCTTGGAAATCACCATCAGCCACATCAGCCGGAAGCCACTCCAATCCCCTTCCCGCGGCTGCAAGGCAGGATCCTCTGAGCTTCGAGCTTTGTGCCTCGGGTAGCTCGTGGGCAGCCCCTGGGGACAGCTTTGCCCTCTGAGGACAAGGGACAGGGCTGGAAGTTGTGTGAAATCCAAGGCAGTGTGAGCTGGCTGCTCGAACTCCAGCAAAACCCAGAGCTGTCCAGAGAGATCAGCTTGATTTGCACCTCCCAGACCCCGAGGGACGCTTTGAGATCACCGCTGTGCTGCACACACAGGGTGTGGGATTTACCCGGGAGCTGAGCGAGGTGTTTTGTGATGCACATGGAGGTGCTGCTCTCCCCCAGCCCCTTCCAGCAGCACCCACGGCTGTTCCCACTCTCAAGGGCAACACCACCAGCGTGTCCACAACTCCTGGAGGTCCCCGAGCTTGGCACACGGGTTGCACTGCTACCACAGAGCAGTGGTAGTCCCCTGCCTGGTGGTCCCCAGCATCCACTGGGCAGAGCCAAACCCTGCCTGGCTTTGGGGTTTTGGCTCTCTGGGCTCAGAGCCCAAGTCTGAGCAGCCTGCTCCGAGGTGGGGACAGTGGCAGCTGCCTGACTGCGCAGGTGCAGCCCCTGTGGACTCTGTCCCCCTGGTCCCCAGGCCCTGGCAGGCTCTGCCTGCCCCCAGCCCAGCCTGCCTGAGGCACTGACAGGGCAGTGTGGGACGTTCCAGCTTTGCTGAGCCCTAAACCACTGAGTTACCTTTCCCACACTCCTGCCCTGGCAGGCAGAGCCCGGCAAGAAGCCACAACATTTTGGGGTTGCATCCAAGACTTTCCAAAACCCCAGTCCTGCTGCTTCCTTGTGCTCTCCTGCACAGAGATCCCCACAGGACACGAAATCTCTGGTTGCTTCTCTCTCCTTTGCTCGGGGGGAGAACACCACACCCACCTCACCCTTTGCCAGGGGAGCCCCATTTCGGCTCCTCAGGGGGTGGATGTTTTCCCTTCTGAGCTCCCAGTCCCTTGGGATCTGCTCCCGCCACAGCCCCACTGTGCCCGAGGGTGCCCACACAGACAAGCATCGGAGTGTCAGGGCTCGCCATCACTGCTCCAAACCCCAGGGTTGGAAATTTCAGTCCAGGACGGGGACACGGGAGGAGACTCCCCCATCCCCACATCCAGAGGGTGCTTGCAGCCTGACCCAGGAGCCACAGGATGCTGGAACAATCCCTCCCAGCTGCCAGGGGCACACCTCCACCTTTCCAGCTGGGAGCACAAAGAGCTGGACACTCCATCCCTTGCACCATTTAAAGCCAGACCACACAGAGCACTGGAGACACCTGGCAAGTCTGAGCCCCTCTGCGAGGACGTGACTCCACAATAAATCTCCTCTGGCTCCAACCCCTGCGACTCCATTAACCTGCCACTGAGGCTGGAAATAATTTTCCTGCTAAATCCAATAATAATAATAATAATAATAAAAAAAAAAGTTAGTCTTTGTCTGAGTCTGGCTTGTTGTATTTTCCCTTTCACGCTTACGGATTAAAAGAGCCAGAGACTTTTGTTCTATTACTTTAAAACCAATTCCTGGCAGGCAGAGTTTTCCTAAAAACACTGGGAAAAATAGCCAAAGGACAGGACTTTTAAAGGAATCTAAGTGAATTCAATTCTCAACCTTTGGCAAGTGGTGCTCCAACCTCCACCCCTATATCAACTCTTGTTTAATACTCTCCATTTGAACTTATTTTTGCAGTGCCACCTGGAAGAGGTTCCCGAAGGAAACTGCCCCTTTCCTGGTGCAGATGGGGAGAAACGGAGGCTTTTCCCAGCTGTTTGGTCACTCTGGGTACCCAGCTTAAGCCTCAAGGACTCATGTCACAGAAATCCTGAATATCTGCACCACACCCAGCTGGAGGCTGCTCCAGGGTGGCCAGTTCCCAGGGAATCTCTATCCTGAATGCAGCCAGTTCCCAGGGAATCTCCATCCTGAGCGAGCTGGGAGTGGCTGAGGCTGTGCAGGACCTTCAGAGAGCCTGCACACATGTGAGGTGTCTGCAGCCAGGGGGCCCTGGGTGGCCTGGCTACCCCGAGGACTCATCAGACCTGCTGTGAAGCCATGGCCCTCCTTTCCCCGGGGATTCAGCAATGCCACACCAGTGGCTCCAGCACGTGGCTTTACACCTGGTGACTCCTGGAGTTTCCAGCTCCTGAAGCCCATTTTACCTTGTTTCAGAGCCAACCTGCCCTGGCACCTCTTCCCCCCCCGCCAGGCCATGCCACGGGGACATCCTTGGTCCCTCTAAACCGCTTCCCCTCTACAGGATGCACTCCCACTTTTCCATCCTCATCTGCTGGAGTCTGTGCAAGTCTCCAACACATTTTCTACCCGCCCACGGTCCTCCTTTCCCCCAGCCCTCAGAGAAATTCCCTCGGTCCCTGGGCAGAGTCTGAGCCCTTCTCCCCATCCTTGGAACCCACCATGCAGCTTGCCCTGCCCTGGGAGCCGCCCATCCAGGCTTGTGTCCCACCTGGATGCCAGGATGCTGCAGGAGACCATGTCCAAAGCCTTCCTGAAGCGAGGGCAGACACCAACCACGCCACTTTGCCCCAGAAAACAAGTAGCTTGGTCAAATCTGGCCACACCGTTTCCAGGTCTGGCCCTGGTGCAGGCACTGCTGAGGAATGTTCTCTTCCTCAAAATCAGACACAGCACTCACATCAAATACACCCCTGCCTCTGCTTTCACGCTCCAGCACTGAGGAGCTTCACTGCTGCTACTCCCCAGTCCCAAATTAAGGAAAGCCCAAAGCCTTCCCAAGGACTGATCAGCCCAGTCAGGTATTATTTACAAGAGCCTGAAGCTCTGCCCAGCTGTTTGCAGCTGCAAACCCCAACGACATCAGGGGCTGAGCTCCTTAAGCCTGTGCGGGAGGGACGTGGCTTAAGCTGCCTCTGTGCCTGGGCTGGAACAGGCTGGCTGGAGGATTCAGGTGGGATGTGGGGAGGGTGGGGGTATAAAACTGTGTTTTCCCCCAAATTCCATGGGCTCTCAGCAGGTGCCACATGAGCCAGCTCTGCAGCTGTCAATGGACCCTTCCCCATGTGGGTTTGCTATAAAGAAAAAAAGACCTGGATGAAGCTGAGGCGTGGGCAGGAAGGTACCAGATGGATCTTCACTTGGAGAAGGAAATCTTCTAAGGCATCTCCGAAGATGAAGATTTTGGCTGCCGTGGAGTTGGGGGGGTTATAAAAGGGGGATCTGAGACTCTCCCAGGTCCCTGCTGCACCAAGGACCACCTCGCACCCTCCTTGTCTTGGCTCCCGTGACATTCCCCACACTTCCTGCAGCTGGACCAGCATGTGCTGTGCTTGTTCCCTGTGCCGTGTCCTCTCCTGCCCACCTGGGAGGCTGGATCTCAACAGTCCCATAAAGCTGGACATGGGATGAGCGACTTCCACCCCGCATCGTGGGGACCAGTGACGGAGTGGGGAGCTCAGCATCCCCATCCCTCAGCACGGACTTGTCCCTGAAATTCCCAGTGGCTCTGGGGCCACTTCAGGACACGGCAGGTCTGTGCAGGGGACGTGCCTGGGCTGATGGGAGATGGGACAGGGCCACCAGATGGCCAAGCCAAGGTCAGGCAAGGTGACGGCCACGCCACGGGGCAGGGCTTGGGAGGGAGCCACGGGACCCCGGCGTCGCTGCAGATGGGAGCTCTCCAGGGCCATCTGCCCACGCTCTGCTGGCCCTGCTCGGGCAGGCAGCAGGGATTTGGCAGCAGGGAGAAGGGAAGGCCAAGGCTGGGGAATGCTCTGAGGGTTTGGGCCCCACCACTGGTGTCTCAGCCCCCTGGGCACTGCGTGTTCCAGCACCCTGTGCTCTGCTGCCGCCACACACGAGCCAAGCGTCCCCTGGAGAAATCAGCCTCCCTTGTCTCCTCTGTCCCACACACTTGGGATTTCTTCTTAAACACAGCAGTCACTTGGCATCATTTACTGGCCTCCTTAGTGCAACAGCTGGAAAAGGACATTTGAACCATGGCTGTTGATACTTCACACTCCCCCTCCCTGCGCTCCAGCAGGGCACTCTGCGCCGTGCCCAGGGGAAATCCAGCCGAGCCATCAGCTCGGAAACAGCCCAGCTCCACTACTGGGGAGCAGAGTGGCCCCTCCAGCCACCATCGCTTGGATACACCATGGAAAATCCAGCAGGGCTGAGTCAGAGCAGAGCAGCCTGGTGATGTGTCTGGTCAGAAACACCCACACAGCACACGCACGTGCTCCTGCTTACAGACGGAGATTCCAGGAACCATTGCTGGCATCGGCAGCATTTCCACAGCTCTGATTTCACCTTTCAGCCCCCGACCCACAACTGCCACAAGATGGACTGGAGTTGGAAAAGAGAAAAGACAAAAAGCAACAAGGAATGGACATGAATAAATGAATATGTAAAGTGGTTCTTCACCTCCAGGACCCCAGAGAACATCAAGGACAGAGTACTGGGACTATCCCTGTTTTCTGCAAGGGAAACTGAGGCCCAGACAGGAGAGGTGTGGGGTGGATGGGTGTGTGCCCCCAGCCTCACCAAAGCCTCCAGAGACATTGCAATGGCACTCCCAGCCCCAAATGCCCCCAAAGACACAAGGAGACTTAAGGATGAGATTGCCAGGAGTAAGATTTCTCCTTCCATCCTTCCTTCCTTCCACCCTTCCCAGAATCACAGAATGATCTGAGGTGGAAGAGACCTTAAAGCCCATCCAGTGCCACCCCCCGCCACGGGCAGGGACACCTTCCACTAGCCCAAGGTGCTCCAAGCCCCGTCCAGCCTGGCCTTGGGTTCGTTCCTTCCAGGGATCCAGGGGCAGCCACAGCTTCTCTGGGCACCCTGTGCCAGGGCCTCCCCACCCTCACAGGGGAGAATTTCATCCTACTATCTAATCTAAACCTACTCCCTTCCCCTCTTCCTTGCTTCCTTCCTTCCCCCCCTCCTGCCTGTGCCATGCCCCTCTGCACAGGGAGAGACCCTGTGAGTCCGCAGGGGACAGCAGCGAAGCCGCAGCACGGTGCCCCCAGGAGCACATCCATCTGCACCAGGCTGGGCTCTCCGCACCCTCGGACCACCATCCCTGCACCCTGACCCTCCCCACACCCCCGCAGCCTGGCATTTACCCAGGATTCTCCAAGGGGTCATTCCTCTGGGCACAAGGGCACCTGTGTGCCACTGCCAGGTGAGAAGAAAATACAACAGGGATTAATGGAGCTTTGCGCCCCGGAAAGTCAGGGATCCCCTGCGCCAGTTCGAAGAGGTGCTGAGGACCACTCCAAGGTCCCAGCGAGCACCCACAGCCCAGGACAGGCGGTGCCCACCTGCCCATGCCCCTGTTCCATGCTGGGAGGGGGATGGATGCCAACAAACTCCTCTCCCTGCCTCTGCTGCTCCTCTCTTCCTGTGACAGCACACCCGGCAGCAATGTCACACACTGTCCCTGCTGCTGCCAACATGCAGGAATCCCTTAAAAATACCGCTATTCCAGCCGGGAACAGCCCCGGGCTGGCACTGGCGTGCTGATAAGCTGTCCCCTCCCTGCTCTCAGTGCCTTGTTTCCCAGATTAGCTGGTTAATTGAGAGCCAGGTGGCTGCAAACCCCAGGGGCCCCGTGTGAGTGACGAACTGTCACGGAAGGAGAAGGCAAAGCAAAGCCACGGCCCCCCCTCTCCCGCAGGAGCTCTTTGTGTCGGTGTGACGGCAGCAGCCGGGCTGTTCTCCCCCTCTCATCACGTCTGCTCACAGGAGGGGAGATTTTATATCCTGCCCACATCTCCACCCAGTAACACCAGTGACACGTTTTTCCAGCTTGGAGGTTTGGCAAATGCAGACATCCTGCAGGGACCTCCAGCATGGGGCAGAGGGACAAAGCTGGTCCCTGCCAGGTTTGGGGCAAATTTGGCATTTGAGGTACTGGAAAAAGCACCAGCAACCTGGCTCTTGCCAGCACGGATGGATGTTCCAGCCTGTGGAGCTCCAGCGTGAGTGGGATGCACCTTGTTCAGGTCTTTTCAACCACCTCAGATACTCCTGTACAGGGCACACCCTGGTCCTGACCTCACTGCTTTTTCGAGGTTGCCCTCGCTGCTTTCATCCCAAACCTTTCACGTCCGAACACCTTTCTTGCCACTTGAAAGGGAGCAGCACAGAAAATTTTTGGAACTTGATGGGGACAAAACTCTAAGTAGGGCTTGTTGTGACAGGACACAGGGGAATGGTTTTAAACTGAAGGAGGGTCAGTTTAGGTTGGATATTAGGAAGAAATTCTTCCCTGTGAGGGTGGAGAGGCCCTGGCACAGGGTGCCCAGAGAAGCTGGGGCTGCCCCTGGATCCCTGGAAGGAACCCAAGGCCAGGCTGGACGGGGCTGGGAGCAGCCTGGGACAGTGGAAGGTGTCCCTGCCCATGGCAGGGGGCTGGAATGAGATGAGCTTTAAGGTCCCTTCCAACCCAAACCGTTCTGGGTTTCTATGAACTTAAAGGCTAAATCAGAAGCATTACACTGGAAGACAAAAATCCACCAAGGGAGTGATTTGCACTTTCTTGCAAGTGGCCAGGAAGATGATTTTTAGGGAAGGCCTGGGCAGTTAACATTCCCTAGCACAAACTGGCAGGTCTGTCCCACAGGGAAGATCTCACTTCAGGCAGCCATCAAGCTTCTCCTTGGCTCTGAGAGGTTTAGGAGAATCACAGGATCACAGCATGGTTGGGTTGGAAGGGACCTTAAAAATCATCCTGCTCCTCCCCCTGCCATGGGCAGGGCCGCCTTCCACTGTCCCAGGTTGCTCCGAGCCTCGTCCAAGCTGGCCTTGGACACTTCCAGGGATCCAGGGGCAGCCACAGCTTCTCTGGGCAACCTGCTCCTATTTTTGGTTTGGTTTTTTCTTTCTCTTTAAGCTGAAAAAAGGCAGTTTTGAAGAGAAACACAGCCAGCTGTGAGACAGAGGATTGCCCTGCCCAGCTCCATCGGCAACACAGAGCTGCGCAAGCCCTGGGAAGCACGGTCCCTGCCACCTCCAGTGCCAATCATTCCTCCCTGGAGAGCCCTGAGTAATTTCCTAGTGAGTCCCCAAACACGAGAGCCGAGCTCGGAAGCGTTGGTTTAATAACCGACACAAACCTCGCAATCTTTTCAATAACTCCTGAGTCCCCAGCAAGTCCTGCACAGAAACCTGGAGGGCTCAGCCCTCCTCACAGAGAGCAGGGAGATCCTCCTCCCTGCTGTGTGCTCCAATAAACAGAATAAACTGGGAGGAAACCAGTGCTTGGGGAAAACAGCTTCAATCCTCCCAAAAGCGAGTGTTAAAGGACTGGGAAGTTATTAAAAAAAGGGGTAGACAAAGATGTCACAATTATTAGACTGGTTCTGCAGGCCCAGGGCTGTCTTTTGGGGGAATATTTGCTGTGCTGGGAGCTGGGGGGGCTGGAAAGCTGGAGATGAGCTCAGTAGGAGCCAGACTGTGACGCTGTGGGGTCTCTGCAAACCTTGTTCCCCACGTAAAGTGCAACCAAGCACATCCCAGTAAGGGAGGATCCTTTCACTGCAGACAGAGAAGCTCCTTGGGTCCCTCGAGTGCCATTTTGGGCTGTCCCCTCTCCCATCGGACAAGGGGGTCCTTGTACAGGTGAATTTTTCCCAACACTTCCCAGGGCTCCACCTTGCACACCACGGAATCATTAAGGTTGGCAAAGACCTCTGAGGTCATCAGGTCCAAGCATCCACCCAGCACCACCACCAGGCCCACCACTAAACCATATCCCCAAGTGCCACATCCACACGCTTTTTGATCACTTCCAGGGATGGTGACTCCACCCCTGCCCTGGCCAGCCTGTCCCAATGCTTGACAACCCTTTCCATGAGGACATTTTTCCTAACATCCAATCTAAACCTCCTGTGGCACTACTTGAGGCCATCGGCAATCCCACCTGTCCAGGCTCAGGCTCTGGCAGTGGCAGTCCCTGACCTCCTGGTCCTGTGGAGGTGCACCAAGCCCCTTCTGGGGACCCGTGGCTGTCCCCCATCCTGACCCCCTCTCCATGGCCAGCCCACCCCATCAGGGCTGTGTGGCTGGAGCCGAGATGCAGAAGGCACCAATGCAGCCCCCGTGCATCCCCACTGACCCCCAGATACCTCCTGGGAATGTGGGGACCACGTCCTGCCCGAGGACAGGGGTTCCCTCCTGAGCAGGCAGGCTCAGCTTCAGCCCAGCCTCTGTTCTCCTTGGGAGAAGGAAATGCTGGTAACACCCGACCTGCAGGGTCAGCTGCCACTCCTCAGGCTGGGGACAGCCCACAGGGACGGGGGCTGTGATGCCTCTGCGCCCCCCCGGTCACCGGAGAGCAGCCAGACATTCCCAGACATTCCTGCCTCTGCAAGCACCTGGACACTCCCAGGGAACCGGGGCTCCCATCCCTGTTTGTACCCTGACCTGCCCGCTCCACTCGGTTTATGGGGGGGGTAATGAGGGGAGCCGCTCCCCACCCTGCTCCCCTTCCCCATGGTCAGGTGGAGGCTGCGCCATCCCAAACTCGGACTGAAAACACGAAGGGAGAGCAAACAGCCAGGTCTGGCTCATCAGGGCACGCTCCCCGCAGGACGTCAGCAATAATCCAGCCTGACACCCGCGGCAGATGTGGGTTCTGCAGGAGGGGCGGCTCCAGCCCCGATCCCGCCACGGCTGACGCACGGGGAATGTGCGCTGGGAGCATCCTGGCCTGGAGCTGCTCCAGCGCGGCGTCACCACGCCACCTGGGCTGATGTCACCTGGGCTGCTGCCTCTGTGCCAGCGGCAGCATCAGTTCCTTTAACCCCTTTTCTTTGCAGTGATGGCCCCACAAATCCGGGATTCACTCCTGGCTGAGGCAGGGCTGTGCCTGGACACTGGGGACAGAACTGGCTCCCCCCAGCCTTCCTTCAGCTCTCCATCTCCCTGTGCAGAGAGCCTTCTTTCTGAATTTTTAATTAAAACAAGTCATTTCGAACTGGAGAAATCCTGCCAATCCTTTGAAAAGCTGGCTCTAGTTTAAATTTCTGAAATCCTCCATAACGGAGCCATAAATAATCAATAGCTGTTTAAATAAGTATTTAATCAGCTGTTAAAGGCACAATGGTCACAAAGTCTATCGGGTCAGCACTTCGTTTATAGCTGTGGCTCGTTACCATCTGTCCTATACATTATTTATGTCCGTAGAAGCTTAAAAACCTATTCATTAGAGCCTTAAATCTTTCCTAATAAGTGTGATAAAGGATGACCTAGAGCTGGACAGTGAGAGCCATCCAAGCAGCCCCTGCAGCAGCCCTGCTCCTCACCCTGCCTTGTCTCTGCACATCTGGGGCTGCCCCAAATGCTGCACAACTCATTGCACAGGTGTGGGGTCACCCTAGAGCTGTTCATCTGCATCCTCTTTGGAGACAGTGTCGAACCCCAAAGAATCAGGGAATGGTTTGGGTTGGAAGGGACCTTTAAAGATTGAGTTGTTCCATCCCCTGCCATGGGCAGGGACACCTTCCACTATCCCAGGTTGCTCCAAGCCCCATCCAACCTGGCCTTGAATATTCCCAGGGATCCAGGGGCATCCATCATCTCCATCTCCTTGACAAGGCTGAAATTTTGTCTTCGAAAACATTTTCTCCACGTAAATGTATTTTAAATTAAGGCACTTTTCTCCTAGAAGCCCTCCCTCCCCAAATAGGAGCATCCTTTGATTGCAGAATATGCAACAAGTGGAGTTTTCAGGAGTCTCTGCTTCCAATCATCTCAGAAATCTCCTGTGAACAGACCAACATTCTTTTTGACAGCAGCAAAATAAATTTTAAAGGTCAATTGAATCAGATAAGCCCAGTCTGGCAGCCCTTTCAGATGCAGAATTCCATGGATAACATTTAGGTTCTGTTCGAGAACAGAAACAAAATTCTTTGGAGGAAAGAATCTTCAAAAGGAAAAAAAAAAGGGGGGGGGGGGGGGGGGAAAAAAAAAAAAAAAAAAAGCAGGCGTGGGGGGGGGGGGGGGAAGAAAATGAAAAGGAAACAACAATTAAATAGAATGTCATCCGTAATCCCACCAGTGCAGAACCTGATGATTACCTACCAGGCACTGGACAATGCTACAGGCACTAATCTAATTAAAGGCCTTTTTTAGAGGCAGCTGAAGGCAGCTCATTAGTGTGTTACTGAGATGCTCATTAATGGCTGGCCACCACTAATTTCTTGAGAATTATTCTTTAATTCTTTATCATTCCCAGCCTAACAGGAAACCACCATGTTTCCATCCCCCCTCTCCCACTCCCATGGGTTCTGATGTTCCTGAATGAACACCCCCCACCAGCCCCGCTGTTGTTTTAACAGCAAGTGATTTATTTACTGATGAGGAAAACCGAGGGAAGTTTCTGGGAAGTTTCTTGGCTGGTGATGACCTGGCTGCTTTCAGCCTGCACATGGCAGGACGAGCAGGGCTCCCGGCCTGGCCACAGAGGAGCCTCCTGCCCCGATCCACGAGCCCAGGGCTCTCCTCCTCCTCCTCACACAAACCCCTCTGGCCATGTCCG
Organism: Mohoua ochrocephala; assembly: GCA_013398855.1. NCBI lineage: Eukaryota > Metazoa > Chordata > Aves > Passeriformes > Acanthizidae > Mohoua > Mohoua ochrocephala. Next base: position 53,996 of record VZTA01022495.1, read on the forward strand.
AGAGCTCCCCCAGGTTCCAGGGCTGGGCCACATCCCACCCTTCCCGGGCCACGATGCAGGTTCCCGTGGGAAGGACACGTGGATCTCTCACCACAGGGCAACGCTGAACTAGAGGGAAAACCTGGGCTCCAGGAAGGCCCCCATTTCATGCTGCAAATCAATTTAATTTAACCGCCTCCAGGGCCACCCAGCTCCCAAAGAGGAGCTGCTGCAGGTCAGGCTTCACTGATGGAATCCCCTTTTTGAGCTCCACTGGTGTCTTAAATCATTACGGTTGAAAAAGACCTCCAAGATCATCCAAGTCCAACCATTAACCTCATCTAAGCCGAGGTCCTGCATTGTGATGCCGCAGCTTCTTTAGCATTCCAATGCTGCTCTTCCCAGCCAAACTGGTCCTGCTCATCCCCCAGGCCACCTCTGCCAAGCCAGGAGGGCTGTGGCTGGTCCTTCTGAGTGACTGAGCAGAAATCAGCAGAAATCTTCCTGGCCCTGGGGATTTTAGCGCAGCCCCAACTGCCAGGAGACTTGGCAAAAGCATGAGCTGAGGACAGCAGGACGGTCACCACCCAGACCAAAGGGGTCCCAGGGACCCAGACCAGACCGATCCTTCAAAATGCTTGTCCATGTTCTCCTGCAGGGAAAACCACCTGACTGTCCTCCCACCTGCTAAAGGACTTCATGTCCCCGGTGTCACCGCAGCCACTCACTCCCAGAGACCGGGCCGGTGGCAGGGGGAGCAGGGCATGGGGTGAGGAGCCTCGGGGAGCCTCACTGAGAACCTTTACCAGCTGAGGGTTTTGCCATGCTCCTTTCCTCCCTCTGAGTTAATTAGCAGCTGATTGACTTTCACAATTATTTCAGACACTTCCAATATGCACAGTGACATGAAGGATTAAGACACAAATCTCTGTGGAGTGGCTGGGATGTGGCTCCCACTTCACTTCTGGTTGGATTTGCTGAGGTTTGGTTGCCTAAATGCCACCTCTGAGGCTCCACAGAGACTGGGGAGGCACCTTCTTTCCAGGGAAAGCATCTCAGGTGGGAGAGGGAGACCTGCAGAGCAGCTGAGCTGCTCCAGGGGCCAACTGTAGCAAGGCCCATGGTGGTAGCCATTCCTTTTCCTCCTGGAAAACAGCAAATCCTGCTCCAGATCTACTGGTCTTTGCCTCTCCCAGCTCTACCCGGATGCAAGGACTAAAGCAAAGCCTGGTTTTGCAGAGGGTGCTGTGCTCCCCTCGGGGACTGATGGTCTGGGGATTTCCCTGCGACGTCAGCGAGCTCTGGGCCAAAGCTGAGAACAAAGCACGTCATCTGCTGCTCTCACGCTCCATCAGCATCAGCGTGCCAGTCGTGCGTGCCAGGATGATGGGAGGGCTCTTGGGACTCTCTGCTGAGGCTGCTTTCATCCCTGCCAGCCCTTCTTGGGGACTGCATTCAGCTCCCACAGCGGGGGCTGAAGACACAGACCCCCTTTTAATAACCCAGCAAGATTAGTAGCCCATCATTGCTTGTTGATTATGGTCATTCTTTTCTGTGAATGAAGTTTAAAAGTCATCAACAGATTTGTCAGCTGTGACTTATGAGCCCTTCCTGCTGGAGAGGAGTGAAGCAATGACAAATCCCCTCCACCAGCAGCTCATCTGTTATGTGTTAGAAGTTGCCACGTTCCAATTACCAGGGACCCTCGGAATCCATAAACAAAAAGCTGGAGAAATGTCCTCACAGCTGCTGGGACCATCCCTCAGAGCTGGCGGCTCCCCCGCCACAGCCCCAGGCTCAGGGGCCAGGGACACGGGGCTTTATCAGTGTCACCCAAGCCCTGGGCCCAGCTTCGGGGAGGTGGAGCATCTCCCGAGCAGGAGATGTGGCTGAAGGGCTGCAGGAGCTGAGGGCTGCGGCCACTGGGAGCGTCCCCCACCCAGGGGAGCTCCTCCTGATGATGAGGAGGAGTATGGAGAGCTTGCTGGGAGAGCGGCTGGTGGTGTACACAGAGCTGGGGGTGCAGGACCTTTCTGGCTCTGCTCTGGGATGGAGGTGGCTCCCCATGGATCATCCTGATGAAGGCATCCCAGTAAAGCCAGATTTCCCTGCCAGGGTAGGGCAGGCTCTGTGGGGACCCCGCAACTCCTCATCAACACGGGATGCTCAACTCTGCCCTTCCCACGGGATGCTGAGCAGCTTCCCCACACCAGGAAGGCTCTCCTCCTGCTCCCACTTATATCAGGCCCCAAACCCCACGGGCTGCTGGCCCCTGAGTCCTGGCAGCTCTCCAGGTCCCTGCAGATCCTTCCTCTAACCCTCCCCCCGGGGTCCAGCCCCAGTGTGGGGGTTACACACAAAGCTGGAGCCTCCCAGCCTCTCCCAGTGCCACATGTCGCATGTCAAACTGCCTGGGTGGTGCCAGGGGACCCCGGAGAGCTTCTTGTTAACACAATAGCTTATAAAATCAATTAGATCCCATTAAATGGCAATTTGGCCCTCATCACACTCAGCCTCCTCTGGGAGAGGGGTAATGGCCCATGGACATTTCCTGTTTAGCTTTAATTTGTTGGGCCTGGTGGAGGGAGCACTCACCATGGCAAACCTTGCTTTCCTAGGCACCAAAACCCGCCACTAAAACCTTTGAGACAAGCTGCTCTCAAAAATTTCCTCTCCCAGAGCCCTCTGAGGTGTCCTGGGGGAGCCACATCAGAGCAGGGATGTGGCACTGCAGTTGTGGGCCTGCCACGATGGACCAGGGCAATGTCAGGAGCTCTGTCTTGCATCTGGCAGTGGCCAACACCCAAGCCCTGCCTGTGACACCAGCAGAGATGACAAAGAACAGCCTTTGACTGTCCCGGGTGTGCCTGACATCCTCATGCCCAAAAACTCATCCTTCATTCACCCTCACTGACCACACGTGGAAGCAGGCAGGAATTCACCCTGTTAACCCTATTTTATCCTATTTAACCCAGTCAAAACTGACCTTTTATCAGCAAACCTGGCTGCCTGGGACTGTGCCTTCCACCGCTGGTGCACAGACCCTTGGCGGCTCACCCAAGCCAGCGTGACTTTCAGCTCTGTTTGCTTTCCTGGCTGTGCAGGGCATCTTTGACTGTCACAAAGAGCTGTGAGCAGAAACAGATCTGTCTGGACACGGCTGCTCCACAATTACTCATTTTAACAGTAGCAGTCATTGGGAAAGCAGCAGCAGAAGAATGATTTCATTTTCATAACCTTGAGTTCCCCCTGCCCTGCTTCGATGAGTTTGCCTCTGTTATTTCCATCCCCCAGGAATGCAGACCCCATGCTGCTCCTGCTCCAGAGCATCTCCCACATGTGCTGAAGGCTGTCTCAGCTCTCAGATGCCCAGGGCTTGTTGCAGTGTGATGGATGATGAACCCCCAGGGAATCTGTGATTGACCCTCATGGATAAACCCTGAGCAGCCAATCCAAACTCATTTCCTCTGGTGAGTGCTCATCTGCAAGTGCTAAATGAGCTGCTGTGAACTGTGCCCCTGTTCCTCCACACAAATACCAGGGGCCCAGCCCTGGCTTGGTGATGAACTGAAGCTGATGAAGTTGAACGGGGAAACTGAGTTGGTTTATGAAATTTCGTGGTTCACTGTAGTGGGATTTCAGCTTTTTCCTCATCCTCCACTTTGCCAGGGTGCTGGCTGTGCACGGGAACCCCCCCGATGCACCCACAGCCACGACACCCATAAATCCTTGTGACACTCCTGCTCACGGTCTGGCTCCGGGAAAGGCAGGGAATGATGCACTTATATTTCACAGAAGAGTCTGAGACATGCCAACACCTCTGTACCACACGTGGTTATTGCTTAGGAACTCACTGCTGCACACTGCCAATGCTAGGGACAGACAAATGAAGAAAATTCCATTCTGAAGTGTTTTCCTAACCCCACTCCGTCCACAAGGCTTTCACTTTGTTCAGTTAGTGACAGCTGCTTGGTTCTTTGCAGGTGAGGTCTGTAATGGCAGCACTTGGCACTCCCATTTAATGGCTGTACTGGGAACCCACTGGTGCCCAGCCACCAGTTTCTCCTGGCGCTAGGTGGTTTTGTGAAACTCATTTTGATTTTGTCAACAACGACTCCCACGATGCCTTTGCAGTGGAGAACAGCAAATGTACCCCAAACATTGCAGAATCTTAGGATTATTTGGGTTGGAATACCCTCTCAGATCATTGAGTCCAACTGTTACCCCAGTTAAGAACCAAACTAGTGAGGAGGGTGAAGGAAGAACTCACGACCATGGTGTTTGTCTCCCTGGCTTTGCAGAGGCATGTCCCACAGCACTCCCTGCCCAGACGACCTCTCGCTCCTGAGCGGAGAGGAGGGAACATCCCCGCAGTCACTTCCTCCAGAGTTACTGAATTCCTTGTCTCTGTGGCTCACACAGGCTCTGGGACTGGCTGCCAGTTCAGGATGACATTTCAAACTGGGAGGGCTCTGCATGAAGAGCATTCACAGAAGGAGATGAAAACCTCCCCCTTTGGAGCACCCATGGGAACATCTCACATGGGAAAGCTGGGAAAACCCCTTTTTTTGTCACGTCTCTTTAACCTCCCCATGCCATAGCCCACGTGAGTTGCTTTTTGGGTTCAAGATGAAGCCATGAAGGTTTGCTCATGGCTGTGAATCACCTGAAAAGCAGCCTGTAAATGCCAACGATGGCAGTGATACCTGCTATAGATAACGTCTGTAGGGTCATTAATGCCAAGCACCCCACAGACATCTGATATACAGCTTGTCCAGTCAAGAGGGATCATTTTACAGCAAGATCCCAAGCTGGGTTTATAGAGATACAGAGGTATCTATAAACTTAGACTTCTTTAAGATGTTTGACTTGGGGCATGTGTTTTTTCACTCTGAGATCTGAACATTTACTCTGAGACCTGGCCGAGGGCTGGAAGCGCCATTATGGAGCCATGACAACACCCAGCAGCTGCAGGATGAGGCCAGACAAAGTCAGATTATAAACCAGGTGAAACACTTAACGCTGGGGGTAATCAGCCTGAGAGGCTTCTTGCTCTGACAGATCCTCTGTTGCTTTTAAAGCAAGGCAGATGATCTTCCTAAAAAACCTGCTGCCTCTTATGTGTTCCTTTAATATGGAATTCAGGGCAGTCCCAGGGCCTGATTTATACAGGTGGTCAGATTAAGGGATTATTTGATTTAATAAATTTATTCAGCAACTTATCATGCACGTGACAGCTCATGCACATGGTGCTGTCTCCTTCCAGCTTCACATCCAGAGTTCTTCCCCCTTTGCCAGCACCAGGACATCCTGGCAGAAGCAGGTGATCCAGTTGCCTTGCTAAAGCTTGTGGTAGTTCTAACTCTTCATCTAAAATATCTAAGAATGTGCCTTTGGCTGTTAAACTACAAGTTCCCCCATTTAAAGGATGTTCAGGACCTACTTTCCATTCTCTTTGAAATCAAATCCACATTTTTGTTCATTTTTTGACAGCCGCTATCACCGGACGAATCCCAGCTTCAGGAAAGTTTCCCAGGAAAGTTTGCATTACTAAAACTGAGCAAGGAAGAGACACTCTGGTGTTTTGTTCACAGTTCAATTCTCATTGTGAACCAAAACCTGGGAGTTTAAACTCAAGGTGGCCAGGTACAGAATCTGAGATGAGTGCTCTGAACTGCCCCTTTCGTGGGTCATGAGCTGTCACCTACCTGTGTGCCCACACAGAGACTGGCTCCTGATGGAATTGCAGATCTCTGCTCCACTGAGATCATAGACTCACACTGGGTTGGGTTGGGAGAGACCTTTAAAGGTCATCTAGTTCAACCCTGTGCCATGGGGAGGGACATCTTCGACCAGACCAGGTTGCTCAGGGCACTGTCCAGCCTGGCAATGAATGTTCCCCGGGATGGGGCAGCCACCGGGCAACCTGTGCCAGTGTTTTACCACTCTTGTAAAAAACTTCTTCCTTCTATCTAACTTAAATTTACCCTCCTTCAGCCTTGTCCTACCGCAACAGTGTCTCCCCACCTTTCTCACAGGCCCCCTTCGAGTACTGCAAGGTCACAACAAATTCTCCCCGGAGCCTTTGCTTGAAAGAGAAAGCCCAGAGCTCCCACAGCTCCAGGACAGCAAAACCAGTCTCAGCTGCTCCAGGAGCTGCTTTTCCTGGCCAGTTCTTGGTGTCAGAGCTCCTGGCGTGGCTGCCCAGCAAAGCTCCTACGGGAAATGGCACCTTACAACTGGTCCCACAGGGCCTGAAGGGTGGCCCTGCTGAGGGAGATGTGAAAGGGAGATGTGATGTCCAGCAGGTCACCAAGAGGTGGCAATGTCCCCACCAAGACTCCCATTCCTCACACCCCCAGCACCGCTCCTGTGCTTCCTTGTCACACTTGTGCTTGTCCCCTGCAACTGCCAGGCTGGATGAGGGGAACTCTGAGCCCAGCCTTTGCTTGGCAAACTCTGCACAGCACTGCCAAATCTGTGATCCTCGCTCAGGCAAAATTCCCTAGGAACTGGGACTGAGCTTTGCTAAAGCAAAGACCTAACGCAGGCTGAGAAAGTCGGGGCTGTTGAGCCTGGAAAGGAGAAGGCTGTGCGGAGACCTCCCAGCACCTTCCCAGTGTGTGAAGGGTCTGCAGGGAAGCAGGAGAGCGACTCTTCCTCAGGAACTGTAGGGACAGGACAAGGAGGGGTGGGATCAAACTGAAAGAGGGGGAAATTTAGGTTAGATATACACAGAAAGTTGTTCCCTGTGAGGGTGGCGAGGCCCTGGCACAGGGTGCCCAGAGAAGCTGTGGCTGCCCCTGGGTCCCTGGCAGTGCCCAAGGCCAGGCTGGACATTGGGGCTTGGAGCAACCCGGGATAGCGGAAGGTGTGTCTCTGCCTGTGGCAGGGGGTGGCACGAGATGATCTTTAAAGGTCTCTTCCAAGCCAAATCATTCCATGATTTTCTGAATCTGACACTGTCAAACCAAAGGACTGAGTGGACTTCCGCAGAAGCTCCACGGCTAAGCCATGGATGACACAATTCATGCCACCATCACATTTCATTTCTACTCTTCAGAACTTCTCAGGAAACGGCACTGTTCACTCTATTTAAATCATTAGTTAAAGCCTCTGGAAAATGCAATGGAGCTCAGTGAGGAGGAGATGGGCAAATACAGGCATTAAACAGGTACAGGTGGAAAAATTTCAGCCAAGCTCAAATTTGACCACCTTGAAGCTCTGCACAGGTTGTGCCTTGAGCTCCTCGTGTGGAGTCTGTGACGTGCCAAGGGCAGCGCAGCAGCACCGACCTGGCCCTGTGCTGGTGCCAGAGCCAAAGAGGGGCATGGTCCATCCAGGACGTGGTGGAGAGGGGTAAAACTCCCAGAAGGTGGGAGAGGAAAGGGTTTAGAAAGAGATCCCTCTCTTCTTAACCAGCTTTCAGCTCATGAAATCATTATCCCACCCTTTGGGCACTGCCCTTCTGCGCTCCCCCTCCCGCAGTCGGGGAAGGTGTCACGGCAGAGCAGGAGGGCATTACACAGGAATTTGGGGAGATTTCCACACCTTTACAAAGCTCCCTGCTGCCTGGACGCCTCCTGACTAGAGAGATTAAAGGGGATTAGAAGCTTATAAATGATGAGGCAGGGAAGTGAGGGGCTTTAGAAAATACCAAGGTCTTAATTTACAAGGGATGTTTAAAAATGAATGGAGTGAGGATTTTCTCCCACAGGACAGTGGGAAGATTTTCTTGTGAGGGAAGGTTATTTGACCAGTAAAATGGTTGGCCCATCCCATGTGGAAGTACCAATGTATATTTTATACAGTGCAGACAAAAAGCATCTGTTCTTTACAAGGAGGTGAGGAGAGTGAAGGGGGGCGGCAGGATGGCAGAGGACATGGGTTTATGAACACGACGAATAAAGCACTGTTAGAGCCAAGTCGGGAGGCACATTTCCACATGAGTAGTTCATTGACTAAAAATTGTATTTTGGGGTAGGCTGAGCACTACTCCCAAAACGTCCCGGTGGAGCACTTGCAGGAGGAGTAAAGTGCAGATATTTTATTTTCACAGACATGTGGGCAGTGTTTTAGTCCAGCACTGGCAACACCCTGCCAGGCTCTCTCCTTGCTTTCACCTCCATCCCTGCCCTGGGAGGGCTGTGCAATTCCCACACTGACAGGCAGCTTGGGCCAGTTTAGTACCTAGCCCTGGTTAAACCAAAATTTAACTGAGCCTGTAAGAAGGAGGGGGTGGAAAGAGCTCTTGGAGGCTCTTTCCAAAGAGAGGTTTACAGGTCAAGAATATGTTCTTCCCTCTCCGTTCTCCCCAGGCAGAGAGAAGGGAAGGGCAGGATGGATGCTGCTGCAGAGGCTGCAGGATCCTGGCTTTGGCTAGCAGCTCCCAGACACTTGGATAAAAGCTCCCCAGGCTTGTTTCTGCAGGTTTCTCCTTGGCCATGAATGCAACTCCCGCAGAAGTAATTCCCAGGGTAGGTTCCTTTCTGCGCTGACCCTTTCAAGCATGGTTTTCTCCATCCTCAGTCCCTGCTGACTCGTGTATCCCAGGTAATTCTGTAATGCCAGGAACCCAGGCAGTGTGTGCCTGCAGTGAAAGCCTCATTCTCACAGAATCATGGAAAATCCTGAGCTGGGAGGGACCCACAGGGATCATCCAGTCCAGCTCCAGCCCTGCCCAGGCACCCCAACAACCCCACCCTGGGCATCCCTGGCAGCGCTGCCCAAACGCTCCTGGAGCTCTGGCAGCCTCGGGGCCGTGCCCATTCCCTGGGGAGCCTGGGCAGTGCCCAGCACCCTCTGGGGGAAGAACCTTTCCCTGATCTCCAGCCTGACCCTCCCCTGGCACAGCTCCAGCTGTTCCCTCGGGTGCTGTCCCTGTCACAGAGCAGAGATCGGAGCTGCCCCTCAGGAGGAGCTGCAGCCCCTCAGACTCCTCTGCTCCAGGCTGGACAAAGCAAGCACCCTCAGCCACTCCTCATATGGCCCTTCCAGGCCCTTCACCATCCTTGTGGGTTTGTAGAGACATCTCCAAATGCCCACCATGACTGTGCACAGCTGCACCATATCCAGAAACCCTCTCAGACCCCAGCACAAAAAGGACTCAAAGTGAGACTCCTGTGTGCAACACTGCTGAGACAGTTTGAAGGGGTCCCTAGCTCTGGAGGCATCTGCTCTGCTTACACTTCTCACAGCATCCCAGACTGGTTTGGGTTGGAAGGGACCTTAAAGTTCATCCAGTCCCACCCCCTGCCATGGGCAGGGACACCTTCCACTGTCCCAGGGTGCTCCCAGCCCTGTCCAACCTGGCCCTGGACACTTCCAGGGATCCAGGGACAGCCACAGCTGCTCGGGGCACCCTGTGCCAGGGCCTCCCCACCCTCACAAGTGGTCACTTATGCCAGGGGCTCCTCTACCTCCCAGGAGAAGGAGAAGGGGTGGTGTGTAATGGCCAGGCAAAAAGCCATTTTGGATGATTTTTGATGCATCTTTACCAACTCATCTCTCACAGAACAGAGCAGAGCTGGAGTCACACATTACTCTACAGTCACACATTATTTCTGCTCGTAAAATCCACCCAAAGTCCAGACACGTCAGTGCAGAGAAGGGAGTAAACATGACATCTGAAGGGAAGGAGAAAGTGAGAATGGCTTGGGCCTCTATCATTAACCTTGTGACACTCGTGAATGGTTGACAATCTGAGAGTGTAAATTCTGACACACATTTTGAGGTACTTCAGCCTCCCCTGCAATGCCATAAGCCATAACAAAACGAGGGCCACGCCAGAGGCTGTGAACTGGAGTATTAAACCTGTTAACCTACTTACACTTCAAAACCCCTGCGCAAAGTTAAATTAAGGCAGATCAGGACTCTTAATGGAATTCAGTAGTTTCCGGTGCCTCAATTAAATTCCAAAATCCCACCCATAAAGTCGAGAAGGTGGGAAGCAAGGATGCTCTACTGGGGTTTCCAGTTCCCAACAGCCTGACCACGATCATAAGGCCTTTGGAGCCAGTCTGTCCCTCGGATCAGTTGCTCTGTGCCTTGCAGAGAGGGACTGTATTTCCTAATCTGGTCCGTAGTTCACTCCTGCAGAAAAATCAATAATCACCCTGGAGTGCTCCTGATATGGCTCTCCTTCATTCCCTAATTTTGGAGGTGGACTTTGCTGCTTTCTGTAATTTGCTCTTGATTTATTTCTGGGGTTGTCACCCCCAAGAAAGTGATCAGCCACAGTGTGGCCAGCAGGACCAGGGCACCTCTCTTTACTCGAATCCTGGGGTCAGTTTTGGGCCTCTCATGACAAAGACATGGAGGGGCTGGAGCGTGTCCAGGGAAGGGAACAGAGCTGGGGAAGGAGCTGGAGCACCAGGAGTGGCTGAGGGAGCTGGGAAAGGGGCTCAGCCTGGAGAAAAGGAGGCTCAGGGGGGACCTCTGCACAACTCCCTGACAGGAGGGG
>VZTA01022495.1:64476-83583 GCA_013398855.1 Mohoua ochrocephala
CAGGGAACAGGGACAGGAGAGGGAATGGCCTCAAGCTGTGCCAGGGAAAATTTAGGTTGGTGATTAGGGAAAATTTCATCACTGAATGGGTGATCAAGCACTGGACAGGCTGCCCAGGGCAGTGGTGGAGTCCCCATCCCTGGAGGTGTTCAAAAGCCCTGTGGATGTGGCACTTGGGGACATGGGTCAGAGGTGGCCTTGACAGTGCTGGGGGAGTGGTTGGACTCAATGGTCTCGGAAGGCTTTTCCAAACGAAACAGTTCTGTGATTCTATCACTTTCCAAGCAGCCTCTGGTTGCCCCAGAGGAGTTGCTGGTGGCCCTGGGGCACACGGAGGTGGCTTTTGTGCCTCTCTGCCCCTCCGTGTGCCCGGGGTGTGCCCACGGATCCCACCCGGAGCCAGCAGGACTCCGCCTTCCCCAGCCGGAGCACAGCAAAGCCGGTGATTCAGAGAGGAGGCTCCAGGAACCAGGACAGTGTGACTCGACAGAGCACTTCCCAAACTTTCCAGGCCCTGGGTGAGATTTACAGAGCACTGGGCGCAGGGAAGTATTTCTCGTGGAGCAGAGGAGTGAAGCCAGCGAGCGCGGGCACTGGGAGGAAGCAGCACGATCCATCAGCGGGGAAGAGCCAGAAAACTGATCTGTTTGCTGCAATTCCACTTACAGCCAAGAAAAATGAGCCATCACCACAGGAATTATGTGTGGCAGGGAAGGACAAACTGCTCTAATCAAATCAACAGCGGTTCAGATAACTCCTGGAAGAACCCTGGCACCCAGCTCCATTTGGAGGGAGATACTGGGCCGGGAGGATGCTCCCGGCAGGACGACGAGGCACAGACACAGCTCACCCTCCCCTCCTCCAGAGTGGATAAATAAGCACTCAGAAAGCAGTGCCACTCACCTCCAGAATACTGATTCCCTGGTGCTAATATTTCCTGCCTCCCTGCTACAAAGCCAAGGCGATTTGATTTAAGCCAAAACATAAATAAACAACTTCCCAACTGTAGGGTGAGGTGAGGCAGAAGAGGATGGTGGAGAGGAAATATGGAAGCAATGAAAACTAAAGCTAATCATGCAAGTTTCTGAGACTGACTGGCTCCCAGAAATGCCTGAACTGGCTCCTGAAGGCACAGCTTTCATGCGGGTCTCCACTGCTCTGTTATTTTCCTCAAGAGAAGTGTGAACCTCAGGGTCAACGCCTTGAAGCTCCTTTCCAGTTTGCTGATTTGAGCAGCAATGAACTTCCTTCTGCCCCAGTGTTGGCACAGAGCAAACCCCAGACCCTGAGAGGTTTTTTAATTCCAACTTCTGGGGCCCCCACCATCAGAAAGACATGGAGTGAGTCCAGAGGAGACCACAGAGATGCTCTGAGGGCTGGAGCCCCTCAGCTCTGGAGCCAGGCTGGGAGAGCTGGAGGTGTTCACCTGGAGGAGAGAAGGCTCCAGGGAAACCTTAGAGCCCCAAGGAAAAAACAAATAGCCTCATTTAGGGCCAAACAGGGCCATCGGGACTTTGAAGTCCTGAGCAAGCACCCCTCTACTAGACCTCATCTGGCTGCAGGTCCTGCCCAAGGGAAGAACAAGCCTGCTTTGCCCACAGCTCCCCAGCGGGTTTGCCAGAGCATTCCCTTCCCGAGCCAGGCAGCACTGGCTCTCCTTCCAGCTCTCCCTGTTCCTGTGATGTATGACACCTGGGAACTCTCATATATCCAGTGGGCAGGCTCATTTATACAGTGTTTGAAAAATAGATGGTGTATGAAGTGCAATTTGGTGTTGTAGCAGAGCTCTGTCCCCCTTGGGGTGTCAGGGCATTTGATTAAAGCCCTTTTATGGGAAATCAATATTTTCCTCATTATAACTTTCATTCTCAGGCCTAAAAACTACTGAGATGGACTTGTAAGATGCTGCACTACATGCATGCACACACGGGTCTATTCATTAGGGGACTAATCCCACAGCATTTATTTTTCTTTCATAAGCTCTGACAGAGGTAAATAAGCAGTGAGGGGATCTCTCTCTAATGGGTTAGACACCATCTGCAGCAGGCATGCGCTGTTTACTGCTGGATTAAAGGATCCTGCTTCGAAAAACTGGCTCAGACCTTCCCAAGATCCCAGCCAGAATCTTGGACAAAACTCTTCCAAGGCCAAAACAGCCCAAAGCTTTGAGCTACACCCAAGGGCTGTAGCCGAGTCTCCTCTGCCTTTGTGAGACCCCCTCCTGCAGCACCGTGTCCAGGTCCGGGGTGCAAGGACGTGGAGCTGCTGGAGCCAGTCCAGGGGAGGCCATGGAGATGCTTCGAGGGCTGGAGCCCCTCTGCTCTGGAGCCAGGCTGGGAGAGCTGAGGGTGTTCAACCTCAGAGCCCCTTCCAGGGCCTAAAGGGGGCTTGTGAAAAAAAGGCAGAGCAACTTTTTACACAGGCAGAGAGTGATAGGGCACAGGGGAGTGGTTTTAAGCTGAAAGAAGAGATTTAGGTTAAGTGTTAGATGTCCCTGTGAGGGTGGGGAGGCCCTGGCACAGGGTGCCCAGAGAAGCTGTGGCTGCCCCTGGATCCCTGGCAGTGTCCAAGGCCAGGCTGGACAGGGCTTGGAGCACCCTGGGATAGCGGAAGGTGTCCCTGTCCAAGGCAGGGGGTGGGATGGAATGAACTTTAAGGTCCCTTCCAACCCGAACCGCTCTGGGATTCCATGATATGATTCCATATGGAATGAAATGAATAAAGGACTGACTTGAGATCCATGAGACACAGACTTGACTCAGCTTCTGCCTCTGCCCCCCTGGGGACCCTGGGCTGTCCCTCAGGAGCTCCATGCTTTGGTTTCCCCTCCTGTACCACGGGCTGAGGTCACTGTCCTCCAGTGGGGTGACACCTGCGCACAGACATCCCTTAGGGGCTGGAGAAGGAGGGGGATCATGGCTGGGGTTTTGGCACAGGGCCTGTGGCTCTTCCCATGGGTAGTTCCAGGGCCAGCACAGCCCAACCTGCCTGTACCAGCCCGGGCTGCTGCTCATTCCCACCCTGCAGCAGCTACAGGAACCAGATAAGCAGCAGCAGTAATAACAAAATAATGCTCAATAATCCCTTCCCAAAGCAGCCCTGATTTATTTCTCCTGGGGCTTGCTTTGACTCCTGCAACCTGATCCCAAAGTGCTGAAACCATGGGAACAGCCCAGATGCTCCACTTGGGAATGCACAGCCACCACCACCTGCACCAGCACCAGCACGCTGCCTGGATTCAACCTAATTATGGAATCATCTAGCTTGGAAAAGTCCTCTCAGATCACTGAGTCCAAATGCTTCCCCAGCACTGCCAAGCCCACTGTGTCCCCAAGTGCCACACCCACAAGGAAATGCTGATAAAATGATGATAAATCCCATTTCCTTTCTGCTCAACACGGAGGAGGCAGATGAACACGTCCAGCAGTGCTTCCTCTTTACAGTTTGAATTTAAAGTTTCCACACTCCAGTTTCTTGTTGGTTATGGTGATTTTGGGAGCCAGAATAAGGGACGTGAGGCCAAGATGGCAAATGAGGCATAAGGAGAGGACAGGTCCTGCCTCAGTGTCCCCAGCCCAGCCCAGAGCTGCGCTCCTCACTCCACACCGCTCCTCTCCTGGGCACCTCCACTATGGACTCACTTGGTCCTGGAAAGATCAGAAGGAACCTTCTGTTAAAGCAGTTCAGGCGCTCTACCCACCCAGGGTGACAAAAGGACAAACTCCTCAACAAGATGAAAGGAACAAAGTGACCGCGATGGCAAATGAAGGGTCAAAGTCACAGCATCAGCTGGGGAGAGAAAGGCTTTTGTTTGTTGCTTTTTTCTTTCAAGATACAAAATTTCGTTAACATCCGAAAGGACTGAGTATCTTCTGCTTGCTCCCTGGAGGTTAGGAAGTGGGAAGGAAAAGTTTGCAAACATCTTCCAAGTCTCCTACTGTTTATTCTTGGAAGAATGTCAGATGTTCAAAATATATCTGAGGGTTTTGTGCCCAACCACACGTGGATGATGCTGCTGCTTTGCAGGGGGATGAGTGTGTATGAGAAATGCCTCCATTTAGAGGAAATGTAAGTGGGTTGGGGTTTTATCCAGGATGAGTGGGATCAGACAAAGCGAGTTTTGAAAGGGACCCAGCTGGTTTTGTGGGGACAATCTCCCTTTGGGTGAAAGCTGGCAGGGGTCGGATGGGGATCTGCTGCTGGGAAGAGCCAACACCAGCCTGAATCCGATCCAATGCTCACCTGTGGCCTGTTACCTTCCACGGCTCCTTTGCTCAATCAGTCACGCTCTCACAAAGCCCCAGAATGAATTAATTTATCTGGGCGAAGACATCCAGACAAGAAATCCAGAACAAAGCCAGGCATCAGTGTTCCAAGGCAGAGCAAACCACATTCCCAAAGGCATTCCTCAGGTCAGCCTTCTTTGTGTGCCCGTGGCCAGGAGGAAACACCTTCCCAACGCTGGCATGGCAAGGGGCAGCTCCGCATTTATAACGCACGTGGCTAACGGTGGCCAAGGGCTTGTCCTCCTCTCAGGGGTGCTCAGGGCACATCCATCTATCCAACACCCCCCTGCCAGGCAGAGTAAAGCCCTGCTGCCTCCTGACCCTGCACATAATGTGGATCACAGCCGCTCGCACTCCCCCTGCCCCAATAATTTTAGGATTTGCCACTGAGGGATTTTCATCATTTTGAGAAGCTTAGACACCGGAAGGGAGCCCTGCTGCTTCCCAGCACTGGCAGGATTTACAGGCAGGGGTAGGGGAAGGAAACTTTATGAGATTTATGCACTTTCTTTTCTTTAAATGTGTCCTTTTCTATTTCCTGACCTCGTTTCCAGCCTCACATCTGCACGTGCACTCGCAGGAACCTGGCTTGAGGATTAGAGGCAAGCAGTGCCTTTAATGCCTTTATTTGATTTTAAAGGTATCAGGAGCAAACCCAGATGTCCCTCCTGAGCACCCCAGTGGAATATGTCCATCGGGGACCCCACAGCCTTCAGGGACAGGCACATCACCTGAGAGCACCTCCATGCCAGGGCAGTGACAGTGCAGATCCAGAGCTGCCACGCGGAGAGAATCCAACAGATGGCTCAAAGCAAACACATGGAATCACAGAATGTCCTGAGCTGGAAGGGGCACACAGGGATCATGGAGTGGGTCTGCCCAGACACCCCAACACCCCCACCCTGGGCATCCCTGGCAGCGCTGTCCAAACGCTCCTGGAGCTCTGGCAGCCTCGGGGCCGTGCCCATTCCCTGGGGAGCCTGGGCAGTGCCCAGCACCCTCTGGGGGAAGAACCTTTCCCTGATCTCCAGCCTGAGCCTGCCCTGGCCCAGCTCCAGCTGTTCCCTGGGTGCTGTCCCTGTCACAGGGAGCAGAGATCAGTGCCTGTCCCTCCTGTTCCTCACACGGAAGTTGCAGACCGGGATGAGTCTCCCCTCAGTCTCCTCCAGCTGAACAGACCAAGTGCCCTCCTCACAGGGCTTCCCCTCCAGGCCCTTCCCCGTCCTCGTGCCCCTCCTTTGGTCACAGGGACCCTCTGGGGCCGCACTGGTTGCTCCCCCACCTTGACAGCCATGGTGACACAGGGTGGGGATCTCGAGGGGATTTGGGGCTATCTCCCACTGGTGTGTGAGGCACAGCTGAGGGAATAGAGATCAGACCTTCTGCCGTGCCCAGGAAGGTGTGGCTGTGACCCCACACCTGCACTGGAGGGTCACCAGGTGCTGGAAGTCTCTCTGAGGTCCGGGTGGGTTTCCAGGAACCACCTCTTCTCATCTCTACTCTTCCTTCCGTTATTAATGTATTTGAAAAAGCCCTTTTTGTTGTCCTTGACATCCTTGGCCAAGGACATCACCCCAGGACAGAAGGATGAGACCGGGACAATGTGTGTATTCCAAACCTGCTCCTGGCAAACCTGAGAGCTGCTCATGCTACTGCATCTCAAGTGGAAATTCCAACAAGTTCCATAAAAATGAGTGCCTGGGAAGAGAACACCTCAAGGAAGGCCTTAAGGAGCCTCCTGGGTAAGACTCTTGACAGGAGCACAACCCTTTTCAGCCATCAGGGAAGGTACAGCGACGGGGAGCTTCTGAACAACGCAGCTGCAGAAAACCTTCCAGCCCAGCCCATGAGCAAAGGCAGGTCTCAGGCAGACACCTCCTCCTGCCCAGACTGCGGTGCCTGGCAGGGTGTGAGGGCTGAGCCTCTTCCCACCCCCAGACACTCACATTCCATACTCATGTACAGCCCCCCACACCCAGCGAGAGCTCAGCCCGTGCTGAAAATTGGCACAATTCTGTGAGGAAGTCCATGAACTGAGACCAAACCTGCCCTGCACACGAGCTGCAGCAGCACCAGCTGCTCGTGGAACTCCAGGTTCTGCCCTGCTTTTACAGAAGACAAGTAGCTATAATTAATAATTAACTTCAGTGCAGCAGGATTAGTCCCTAAGGAAACACCAGGATGACTTGACTTGGTTTTATTCACCCTGTGGGAAACATTGCCAGGTAACAATGCTCAGTCAGAAATTTCTACAGAAGTGGTAGGATTTACAAACTTCCAAACTTCCAAAGGATTTATAAACCCTTTGATTTTCAGGATGAGTGAAAACCACAGGTCTGTAATTTAAGCACCTTCTCCAGAACACCTTGTGATCTCAGGGTTAGCAGATTATCATGATTTGGGGTGAAACACGTCCTGGAGTTTGACTGGAGGAATTACACTTCTCCAGAATCCAGGGCACTGCATACCTCAGGCTATCCACAACTGTGACCTTGGCCAAGTCTGACATAACTTATTCCAGAAGAGAACCCCCCACTTAGAAGGCCCTTAAAAACAAGCTCTTGTAAGTCTGCCAAGTTTGAGCAGGAAAGGTGATTTCTTCCCCCACGTTCTATCTCACTGAGGACCCTCCTGAGTGAAACCATCTTCTCTCTCTCTGAAGATGGTGAGGATTCAGGGCGCTACATTAGAAAATGCTTCCTTGAACAGAGGTGCTTTCTGACACCTCTGGGGGGTTTCCTGGTGTGCTGTGAAAGTCCCGTAATTTAACATCTGTGCACTCAAAGTTTGATTTTAAATGGTCACTCGAGTTTGATTTTAAAAAGTATCTTCTATATTTTCTTAATCAAGGGTTTGCCGCTTTATTTTATTTTTCATTTATATAAAAGGTTTTAAAGATACGAAATTCCACAAGAGATGGAATTCTCCAAATTCACAAAAATCTGCGATTAAAAGATGCCGAAACAATTGCTCCTAATTCCGGAAACTTCTGAAATTCCTGAGAGGCGCTTGGTAACTGTAATAAAAAAGCTAATAAACACCTTCCACTCCTCCAACGTGCTGGGTACTTGGGAGTAAACACATTCCCAACATCATCACCTCACATTTGTTAGAAAGATCATTACATTGCTTTTGATTAAGTGTCAGGAATAAACTGTGGATGAATGATGGAGTTTTTTAATGAGTTCAAAGTCCATGAAATAATTTTCTTCCCTGGGTCAATTAGAATTTCAAAGCAAAATTCCTATGGGACCAATTTATTGGGAGTGCAAAGAGGCTTTTGTTCTGCATTTCCCAGACACTCCACAGGCTGCCCGACCCTGCCTGTGTTTGGATATCTGGGATTTCGCTTACTCAGATAAGAGGCTGAATGCCCCGGCTGAGAGCTCTGGGGAGCAGCTTTCCCTCTCTGGCTGATAACACAGATTTTGGTGCTGTTACTTACAAAAGGAAAAGATAAATGTCCTGCACGGTGAACACTTCCCCACGACTCGTCAAACTATCCAGGGATTTCTGCAGGCAGAGATGTTCAATGCAGTCTGGATACAAGGAGCTCTTCCTCTTTCTATGGGATCCTTCCTGGAATACCCACACAGGTCAGCCCAGCACCTTCTGCCATGTGATACGGGACAGCACTGGCCCAAAGCACAGAGAACATGCCCACGATTTCAGACCCTGTGTCAGCCAAATGATCCCAGTAAGGATGACTGGAAAAGGTGGCCATGGACAGGATCCAAGCTGCTCTTGGGTGGCTGCTGTGACACAGCCATCAGCTCCCCAAAATTCCAGTTGGAAGTCGTCTTCCAAACCTCTTAGAGAAACGTGACAACTGCTGCTGGCACCACCAACCACAGAACATCCAAACTGCTGGCCCAGGGCAACCCAAAGATCCGTCCCACCTGTCCCTGTGGATGGGGGACAGTGTGTGCAGGGGAATACTGAATATATCCAATAAGTGAAGAAACATAGTTGAGAAACATTCCCATCCTTGGAAGTGCTCAAGGACAGGCTTGACAGCGCTTGGAGCAACCTGGAAGAGTGAAAGGTGTCCCTGTCCATGGCAGGGGTGTGGAATGAGATGGGCTTTAAAGTCCTTCCAACCCAGACCATTCTGGGATTCCCTGGAACACAGCAGGGAAGCTGGCAGAGGCGACTGCTGCCCTCCTCAGTCTGCCCTGACCCACACCACAGCCTGACACGAGCCCTGACCTCCCCTTCCTGCTGTTCCTCCTGGCACTGTCACCCAGAGAGGCAGGAAAAGCCTGGGAACTGCTGCCACTGAGCCTTTTGAGGGACCTGGGCTCCAGAGCACAGTTTCTAGACCACAGACATGGTCTTTGATTTAACCATCTACAAGTCCAGGTGCTGCTCTGGCACAGAACACATCCGATCCAAAGAAACATGGCATCAGTCTGCTAAACCCACTCCTTGCCCAGTAGGATGCACTAAAAATCAGGACATCCATTCCTCAAAACTTCCCAGCATGTCACCTCCTGCAACTTCCACAATAAAGCACAGCCCTAGACTCGACAGGAAAATAAGACATGGGCTCAAGCGATGCTCGGTCCACACCTCTCCCTGGGGGAGTGAATTCCCAGATTTCTGATTTTCTTGATTTTTCCATTCAAGGCAGCTTTATCTTTGCCCCCACAAGGACAGGTTTACCCTCGGGGTGAAGGTTGAAGCCCATGAAGTGGAGGGGTTATCAAGGAATTCTCTGTGAGCCAGCACAGCTGCAGAAGGGATTCACAGAAAAACCATGGAACATCCTGAGCTGGGAGGGACCCACAGGGATCACCCAGTCCAGCTCCAGCCCTGCCCAGGCACCCCAACAACCCCACCCTGGGCATCCCTGGCAGCGCTGCCCAAACACTCCTGGAGCTCTGGCAGCCTCGGGGCCGTGCCCATTCCCTGGGGAGCCTGGGCAGTGCCCAGCACCTTCTGGGGGAAGAACCTTTCCCTGATCTCCAGCCTGAGCCTCCCCTGGCCCAGCTCCAGCCGCTCCCTGGGTCCTGTCCCTGGTCACCAGAGTCCATCCATGTGAAATCCTCTGCTCCACAACAAGAAGAAGGGGTGGTTGTGGAAGTGCTCAGTACCCTGGTGCTGGTCCAGGCACTCAGTTAATTATTTGTTGAAATCTGAGCCCAAGAGCAGCCTAATTAGATGCAACAGGACACCCCTCCAGCTTAAGTGTTTTGCTGGACCAGCTCCCTGGTATAAAATATAAAGCCAGGGGCTCTGTGCAGAATACAGAGAGATTTTGATTAAATTCTTCTGACGGGGAAGGTGGGAGGGAGAAATGTAGCCCTTATTGAATGCCCTCCTCAGTTTACAATTTATATTCCAAAAAGCTGAGAGCTGTGGTCTTAAGGCAGGAAGGAGGAGATCAGCATCGCCCGCAGCGAGCGTCCTCCCCTGCCCACCACGCTGTGCTGATGTGGAATCTGAAAAGGAATCAACCTTATCTTACCTTTTCAGTCAAAAAGGGAAAAATGGAATGATTGTACTGCCTCAAAGGAGGGACAGGACTGCGTGACTCAGGCTTCCCCACGGATTTTGGATGCCCCCAAAGGACCAGCACACACCTGCAGAGAGCTGGTCCTTGAGCTGCTGCCTCCCAGGAACAGCCCCTGGATCCCAGTGAGCAGGTCCAGCCGGGCAGAGCCACCTCCAGATCCAAGCAAACCTCACCTGGAGCTACGCAAAGGACAAAGGAAAGACACTGCATGTGGAACAATGGGGTTCCTGCCCAATCTGGAGGTGTTGAATTTGCCCAGCAGGCAGGATGGCAAAGGGGGATTATCCCAATCCACCAACAACCCCCAGCTCTCTCCATCCCAGCCCTCCTCATATAAACCAACCCCCTAAAACCCTCCACAGCCAGACCTGGCTGCACAGCTACGTGCCTGTAATGACCAAAATGACAATTTATTTTTCCCTCAGCCTGCAGAGCTTCAGAGATTCCAGCTATGGTGGTGACCTACTCATGACCCACCACCAGCACTGCGGCCAGCCCTGCCAGGACTGCCCCAAAAACATGGGCTTTGTCGAGAGCTTCAACTCACCCTGCCTCAAAAAAACCTCCTATTTCCCCAAAAATCATAGAATGGGTCGGGGTGGAAGGGACCTTGAAGACCATTTTGTTCTAACCTTGCTGTCGTGGGCAGAGACACCTTCCACCAGACCAGGTTGCTCCAAGCCCTGTCCAACCTGGCCTTGAAAATCAAGCCATGGAAATGCAAAAATATCCCAAAGCAGCAGCACTGGAAACTCCCAGCTTTCACAAGATGGCAACTTCCTCCTGCATGTTTCCACCAGGATTTTCCATAGGGCTTTTTACCAGCAGCTGGTTTGGAGGGGGTTTGGCTGCTGCCTGTTTGAACACACTGTGGCTTGTGGGTGGTCAGCACTGAACTGGAAACCAAGCTCTGCACATCAGTAACACCATGATTCCCCACATGTGGCTGCTCTGAATTCATCTGTCTCCCAGTTCTCCGTCCATCCCAAGTCACTTTCTGTATCATTTCACCTTGCTGTGGTTTAACCCCAGCTGCCAACTGAGCCCCACACAGCTGCTCCCTTGCTTCCCCTGGGTGGGATGTTAGAGGGAATTGGAAGGGTAAAAATGAGGAAAGTGTGTTGGGATAAAGACAGTTTAATAGGGAAAGCAAAAGCTGTGCATGCAAGCAAAGCAAAATGAGGAATCCATTCCACACTTGCCATGGGCAGGTGTCAGAATCATTACAGATTCATGGAATGGTTTGGGTTGAAAGGACCTCAAAGCTCATCTTGTTCCACACCCTGCCATAGGCACGGACACCTCCCACTAGACCAGGATTCTCCAAGCCCTTTCCAACCTGGCCTTGGACACTTCCAGAGCATCTCTGGGCTCCTTCACCCCTAACAGTGACTTGGGAAGACAAACACCATCACTCCAAACATCACCTCCTTCCTTCTTCCTGCAGCTTTACACCCTGAGCACGATCCACGTGGCCTGGAATATCCCTGGGGACAGTTGGGCTCAGCCGTCCCCTTCCAACTCCTTGTGCCCCCCCAGCTGCTCCACTGGTGGGGCAAGGAGCAGAGCAGACCTCGCCCCTGTGCCAGCGCTGCCCAGGTGTGACCACAACATCCCTGTAACACCCGCACTGCTCCCAGCACAAACCCAAACCAGCTCCTGGGAGGAAAATTAACACTGTGCCATCCCAAACCAGCCCCTGGTGCTGCAGCACGGGGGTCCTGCACCACCACCCCTCAGCCAGGCCAGCACCCTGCTGGCACAGCGGGATCTGCATCCAGCTCCGGGCTCAGCCACAGCCCCAGGTGACCCGGGCAGGTGTTTAACCTCTGCAGGGCCATCTATAAATGGAGCCCAGGCAGCTGTCCCCAGTCCCTGCTAATTCATGAACTGCTTGTGACCGCAGGGCACTGCCACCCTGCTCAGGGAGGGCATGGCCTGCCCAGGAAAGGTTTTTACAGAGGTCAACAGGGAACAGCAAACCCACAGCAGGGGCTGCTGCTCAGTGCTTCCTTTTAGATTTTGGCCACATTTCTGTGCAGATTCATACCTTGTAACACACTTGCACACTGTTCCTTTAAATGACTTCTAAATTCTGGGACTGGGTGGAGAAGGACAGAAAGTGTCTGTTTCCTTCAGGAAATGAAAAGGCTCCTTTTGCACGGAGCAGGAACATTGTTCCCCTCCAAATCCACTCTTGAGCCTCCCTGCCTATGCACACACACGGACAGGGAGCTCTGAGAGGAGCTGTGTGGTCTCAGCAATCCTCCGCCTCCAAACAAGTCAGAAATATTCCTCAGGAGCGAAGACAGCAACCAGAGACGCTGATCAGCCCAAGAAACTAATAAAGAAAACCTTTCCCAGATCACACAGGCTGTGATTCAGAGGCAAAGCTAAGCTTTAGGATTATCCCACTTACAGCTTCAGAAGAAAATTCAATTAAATGACAGTCTACCCTGAGTGCCCCCTTTGCAGCGATGCAGTGGGCACCCCCAGGAGGGCCCGGCTGGTACGGTCTGGGGAGGGAAGAAGAGCAGGAAGGAAAAGCGTCCTGGGATGGGAGAGAGGAGATGTAGGACCCAGAGCAGATATTGGAGCAGCTGGAACAAACCAGTTGCAGGAGGCAATTTAAAGTAAGGAATTACGAGACAGACAAGGAGAGTCTAGAAAAACAAACCCCAGAAATGAATTCCTTTCGAAAGAGAGGGCGAGACAGGGTTAGCAGCAAGTGGTCCCCAGCGGGGTGAGCAGCACAGCCTGAGCTACAAATCACACTTGATTTGAGCAGCCCTGGGATGCAGAAAGCTGGAGAGTCAATGCAGTGGCACTGGCACTGGCGCTTCCTTAGGGATTTGGCCCCGGTGATGTCTCGTGCGCCGCTGGCACGGGGCTGACAGAAACGGGGCATACACCCAAAGGAGCGACCCACCTGCAAAGACCTCCCTGACTCACTGCCTCGGAGGTCTCCCACTGCCCAGACTGGGAGTTCTGTGCCATCCTCTTCTAATCCAGTTCCTGTTTGCCCTGGGACAGCTCATTTTGGGAACATTCCTTTGCCTCCTTCCCACAGGGCAGGCTCAGCACAGAGCATGGACCTCTCAGACCTCCTGCCCTTTGCTCTCCCCTCCCATCTGTTCTCCTCCCTTGCTGGTTTCCCTCAGGAGCTGATGGAGAAGCAGCACGGGGTGGAGGAGCAGCACAGGGCAGCCAGGTTGTTGTATTTTGGCTGCAGTGCCCTTGCTCCACACCCCAGAAGTGCCCATGTGGGATCCACAGGGTCAGGGTCACCAGGTGCCTGACTCCCACCTGGAAAGCTGTGTGTCCCTGGGGAGACTGGCCCTGAACATCTCCATGCCAGACGGATGAAAACACTGAAGTTCAAATTGCTGACACGGAAAACACGTTGGCATCTGGAGGGAGGCTCCTCGTTATGCAAATACATGAAATAGTAAAATATATAGTATAACATTAAAAAATAAAGTAACAAAACCAACAGGCTGCTAGAGCATCCAAGACAAAATCCTTGGT
Source organism: Mohoua ochrocephala (assembly GCA_013398855.1). NCBI lineage: Eukaryota > Metazoa > Chordata > Aves > Passeriformes > Acanthizidae > Mohoua > Mohoua ochrocephala. The sequence continues at coordinate 77,809 of VZTA01022495.1, forward strand.
GGTCATTAACTGCTGCCTGCTAAATGGCCAGGCAGTCTTTATTAACCAACAACTGCAGCAGCAAACTCCAGTGACAGCAGAGCTCAAGAACTAAAATAAATCTTCGAGACTTTCCAGCCAAGACAGTGGAAACACCGGGGTTTGCAGCAATCTGGGATGCCTGGGGAGAGCAGGGGGAAGGACATTCAGAAATTGGCTGGGCAAGCTGTAACTACACTGAACAGATCACCTCAGGTTAGCAAAGCTGGAGTCAATACCCAAGCCTTCAGATTTAGACTTTCAATCAAGTGCTTAATTAACGGAGCCTAGAAAAGCAGGGTTCTGCAATTTAATGAGACACTCAACGCAGAGCTAAGTGCTTCAGATATCCAAGCTTTCAAAAAACATGAGAGAGCGATAAAAGAAAGTGAAGACTATGCAAATATAACCCCTCTTTGGGTCGACTGCAAGGTGTGCTGCAAAGGAATGAGGATGCACCATTGCTGGAATGGCTCTGAGACAGTGACAGGAATATTGATTAAGGGGCTTGATCCTCAATGGCTTCAGCTTCTCTGATTTCAAGAGGATATCCCAGATTTCCATCTGCTACAGGGAGAGCTGCCTCCCGCAGCTCACTTCCCCGGGTTCTTCACCTGTACAGACCAAGCTGGGAGAGCCAGGAAGTGGCCAACAGCTGTGCTGGGAATTCCAGCAAAGTTGCACAAAACTGAGTCCCTTTAGGTGTCTCTTTTTCTCCTCTGCATGTTCCGATGGGAGAATCAGAAAGCAAAATGCCCAAGCAGAGCTGGAGGTGCCCTCAGTGAAGGGAGTCCTGTCAGGAAGGCACCAGGAGCAAGGCTTGGAGAAACGAACTTCAGACCCACATGAACCCTGTGCGCACCTGCCTCTGGCCTGACCCTGAGCTGGCCTTTCCAGAAGGGGTTAATGGGATCCATCTGGAGAGGCTGGGGAGGCAGCAGATCAGCCACCTTGCTGAGAACTGCTCTGGGCAGTGTCACACTCCTGCTCTGAGGGCTGCTGGGTGTGATTGTGTGGTAAGCCACAGAAGGAATCCCAGCATGGTTTGGGTTGGAAGGGACCTTAAAGCTCATCCCATTCCACCCCCTGCCATGGGCAGGGACACCTTCCACTGTCCCAGGTTCCTTCAAGCTTCATCCAGCCTGGCCTTGGACACTGCCAGGGATCCAGGGGCAGCCACAGCTCCTCTGGGCACCCTGTGCCAGGGCCTCCCCACCCTCCCAGGGAACAATTCCTTCCCAATATCCCATCTAACCCTGCCCCCTGGCAGTGGGAAGCCATTCCCTGTGTCCTGTCCCTCCATCTCTTGTACAAACTCGCTCTCCCGGAGCCCCTTTAGTGCCTGGAAGGGGCTCTAAGCTCTCCCTGGAGCCTTCTCTTCTCCAAGTGAACACCCTCAGCGCTCCCAGTCTGGCTCCAGAGCAGAGATCCTAAATCCCAGGCTTTGGGGCTTCCTGCTTGACAAGCATCTACAGAGGGCTCTGTGGAGGGTGAGGTCCAGGGCATGGGTCAGTCTCTAAACTCAGGGCTTGAGGCTTGGCAGGACTTTTGCACTTCCAATTTGAAAACCGAGACACTCAATTCAAGATCGAAATTCTACGGATTAAAATAAAAATTAGAGAGTACAGCATGCGGCCCCAAAGATGATTCGGGGCTGGAAGGAAATGCTTGACAAAGAGAAAATGAAAGACTTTGTTCTGTTTAGCTTATCAAAAGGGATACGGGAAGGTGATGTGATTACCGTGTGTAAGAACCTTCATCTGCAGACAATACCGGATACCAAAGGGCTCTTTAATCAAAAGGGTAAAGACAGAACAGGAATAATGGCTGCGAGCTCAAGCCCGACCAATTCAAATGAGATAAAGGGCACAAATTATAGCAGGGAGATGATTAACCACTGGCACAAGTGACAAGGCGGGCAGGGGAGTCTGACTGTTGACATCTTAACTGCATTTCTGTCTGAAACAGACACTTTAATCACGCTCAGGTTCCCAGGCTCGGTGCTGGGTTGGACTGGGAGTGAGCACCAGGAGGCGCAAACAATGGTGGAATGACAGTGATGGGCTGATCCCAACACCTCCCAGACCCTCCAGGCTTCTTCTTAAGGAAATCCATCCCCAGGGATCCCTCCCGCTTGTCAGAGGCAGCAGGTTGACACTGCACTCGTGGGAGATGCCAGCCTGCTGTGGGATGCTCCTGGGGAGCACAGATTTGGGAATCCATGCCCAGCCCACTCCCTCTGCCACTGGGCTCTGCCACACACTCGGCAGAAGCAGCTGTAAGACTCTGCCTGTCTGTGTAAAAGCACAGCACCAGGTGAAACGTTTCACTTGCTCCCTTGAATCCCAGCTCTGCTTTCCTTACGCTGCTCTGAACGCCAGCTCCAGCCCCCAGCTCCGTTTTTTCCGCATTTCACACCCGGGGAATGTATTCTGGCAATTCCCCCCAGTGCCGGTTTTTAAGCACAGCGAACAATTACACTCAACTGCACTCGTAAGGCAGCGTTAATGAGGCTCATCCACACACTGTACTGACAGCAGCTGCTGCACAAACCACGGCATCGGCCTGGGAGCTGCCGGGGTGAGACCCTCCCGCTGCAATCCGGGCTCCTCCTGGCATGTGCTGGCTGGGGACAGTGGGGTGTGAGCCCTGCCCCTGCCCCTCTCACCATCCAGCTGCCAGAGCTGCTGGATTTGGGCATCACATCAGGCTCCTCAGGGCATCCTGCCCTGCCACAGAGGCATGGAAACTTCTACTTGGGGTCCAGGGAAAACTCCAGCTCAGCCACCTCAGAGATCAAGCAATTACTGCTAATTAGGAGGTGAAAATAGGGAGTGGTTGAGCTGAAAGGCTTTGGGGACAGGGACTGGCACTGAGGATGGAGGGGACAGGGGGGAACCATCCCTGCTGGGGAACCAAGGCAAACGTTTCCAGCACCTTAAGGAGGACATTTAGTAAGCTGTGACCTGCCCAGGTGCTGAGCTCTGGCTGTGTTTCATCCCAGGAAAGGCTGGATATGGCATTCAAGGACCACACAGCTCCTGTGGGTCCCCAGCTGGAGCTCTGAGCAGGCACAGGCTTCCCACTGAGCTCAGGGCATGGCCACCACCAGCTCTGAGCACCCCTTATCCGGCACAGACTCATAGAACCAGGGAATTGTTATGGAAAAGGCCTCTGAGACCATCGGGGCCAACCATCCACCCAGCACCACCACCATGTCCTCAATCAGGTCCGATGGGGACTCCACCACTGCCCTGGGCAGCCTGTGCCAGTGCTTGACCACCCTGTCCATGAAGGAATTTTTCCTAACTTCCAATCTAAACCTCCCCTGGCAGTATTTGAGACCACAGCACCCCTGGCTGAGACACGGCACACGGGTGCCACCCTGCACCCAGTGACGCACTGGGAGCACCAGGGACTGGCACTGGTGAGTGGCTCTGCACTCTCAGGGAGCCCCAGCTGAAATCATTCGGTATCATTTGGGGCTCTCCCCTCTGCAGACCGTTTCCAGGGGCGATATCCAGGTCATTTCTCAGGGGCTGAAGGAGGAGGAAGATGTATTTTCCCTGATCCCCAAGGACACACAGCACCCCCACTGCGGGACTGCACGTGGCTCTGGGCGGCGCTGGGAGCCCAACCCTCAGCTGGAGGGGGCACCAGAGGCTGCCCTGCCCAGCCCAGGACTCCTTCATGCCAAGGGCAGATGTGTCCATACCCCTGGGAATGCATTCATAGAGTCACCGCTCCTCACTGCTCTGACAGTATTTACCTGCAGGCTGCCAAGTGCTTCTCGACTGAGCAAATATTTGTGCGCTCCACCCTGACAGCCCCACTAGCTGGGAACAGCATCCTCGGGACATGGATCAGCAGGGAGCTGCACAGCTGAGGCTGCTCCTCCGCAGCAAGAGCCCCAGCAAAGGCCAACAGGTCCTTTTCCACAGCTGTGACAAGGGGATGTGCCCGGGGACACCTTGGGGTGCCTTCCTGGGGGAAACGGAGGCTGCTCCTTTCTGCCACAGTGGTCCTGAACGAAATGATGCTGCTGGGATAAGCCCAAAGCCAGCCCTGAGCAGAGAGGACATAGCTAACATCCAGTAACTCCCTGCTGGAAAAGCCCAGCTCAAAGTGAGAGACTTAGGAAGTCTTTCTATGGACACGATCCATGAAACCTCCTGGGCAAGGCTCTGTTTGGCTCCTTGAACCAGGAGACAGTGGGTTTTGGGGAGACCCAACCTTTCCAGAGGGCACTGCTGGCAGTAATGGGATCCATCCCTTTTTCCTGGGAATGTGTCTGGGAATGCTCCTGGCCACTCCTGCTGATCCCTGCCTGGGGTTGGAGCTGCCAGAGCTGCTGGATTTGGGCATCACATCAGGCTCCTCAGGGCATCCTGCCCTGCCACAGAGGCATGGAAACTTCTACTTGGGGTCCAGGGAAAACTCCAGCTCAGCCACCTCAGAGATCAAGCAATTACTGCTAATTAGGAGGTGAAAATAGGGAGTGGTTGAGCTGAAAGGCTTTGGGGACAGGGACTGGCACTGAGGATGGAGGGGACAGGGGGAACCATCCCTGCTGGGGAACCAAGGCAAACGTTTCCAGCACCTTAAGGAGGACATTTAGTAAGCTGTGACCTGCCCAGGTGCTGAGCCCTGGCTGTGTTTCATCCCAGGAAAGGCTGGATATGGCATCCAAGGACCCACGTTTATTCCAAGATCCAAGTTTATTCCCCGTGTGCCAATTTGTCATCCTTATCTCCGGCAGCCCACGCTGGTCTGGCAGGGCTTGGAAGCAAATGCTGCCCTTGAGGAAGCAGCACGTGCTGGGAAAAGAGATCCAGCCAAATGAGATGCACGAGGCTTCCCTGGAATGGAATTCTCAGGTCTCTGGGAGAGGGACACAGCACCTGCAGCAGGGAGTGGGGCTTTGCTGAGGAATCCTCTCTCTTCTATCAGAAAATTACCCCCTGACAGTGCTGGAGAGCAGCTGGAAAGGGAGGGGAAAGGGTTTGCCATGAAATATGTGAAATGAAATCACAAAGCTTACAGAAAAATGTGTCAACTGTGGCCCCCTTTTCTTATATTAAGACTCAAAGTTACAATTTACTGTTTTTCAGTAAAGGTTACAGCTTTCATTCTTCTTACTAAAAGCATGACAACTCCCAAATAAAAAACTTCCTACGACATTTCCCCACCCCTGGAAGTGTCAGAAGCCAGCTTGGACAGGGCTTGGAGCACCCTGGGATAGTGGAAGGTGTCCCTGCCCATGGCAGGGGCTGGAATGAGATGAGCTTTAAGGTCCCTCCCAACCCAAATATTCCATGATTCTGTGATCTTTGAGGTCTCTATCAACCCAAACCACCCTGTGAGTCTATGATTCTATGATGTCAATTTGCACTGAAAAAGTAATTTTTAACCTAAAAAACTTGAATTAAAAACTCACCCTTTTCATTTTTCTTCTGTAGAACGAAATCCCCAATGTCATCGCTATGGAGAGCTATGAAATCTATAAAAGGTGGCCTTCCCATCAAATTCTGTGATCATGGCATTATTGATGCATCCCCACTCCACAGGACTTCCCTGCAAAGAGCCTGAAAAACGCTGATTATCGGGAGCATTGGTCAGCAAACTGCCAAGTGCTGGACTATTTGCTGTGCTGCTCCCCGTGATAAATAAATAAAACTGCTGCCTTGCCCTTTATAGCATTGATTAGATCTGGGTAAAACAAATAGAAAAGAAAAAAAAAATTACAGGAGGGATTTA
>VZTA01022495.1:83627-140348 GCA_013398855.1 Mohoua ochrocephala
GTGTGGAGGAATTCCTGTAAATTGTGTTGTTTCCAAGGTGCTGCAGTGGGATGGTGAAGATTTAACACTTGCCCAGCCGTGGGACGAGACCAAACTGGAGCGGATGGCACAGCCCTGGCGGAGGGTGGGCTGCAGGGTCAGGGGGGCAGAGTTTCTGAGCTGCTCTGCCCCCCAGCACCCAGACAGAGGCAGGAATAGCCTGAAGGAGCAGGAAAATGGGGAGTCCAAAGAGAGAAACGGGTCCACAAGCTGCAAAACCTTTTCCAGTGAGGAAAAGCACTGCAAGAGCAGCATCCTGGTGCAGACCAGGAGCAACCTCTCCTTCCATCACCTCTTTGCAGAGTGCCTAGTGGCCTCTCCCACACTGGCCATGGCACGGGAGCACAGGGAGGGCTGGAACTTGGACCTTTCCTACAGGATGAGCAACCTACAGGGTGCCCCGAGCAGCTGTGGCTGCCCCTGGATCCCTGGCAGTGCCCAAGGCCAGGTTGGACGGGGCTTGGAGCAGCCTGGGACGGTGGAAGGTGTCCCTGCCCATGGCAGGGGGTGGAATGGGATGAGCTTTAAGGTCCCTTCCAACCCAAACTATTCAGGATTCTATAATTTTGCCCTGCTCTAACACCACCATTCCTTGTGCAGTTTCAAGCCCTTGAAAGCGCAGCGGGCTCGGAGCCCAGGGGCCAGCACAGAGCCCAGGGGGACTGCAAAGCTTGGGGTGGGGTGGGGCTGCCCTACAAGACCTACACCAGGTGAGCATGAGGGTGTCCAAGCCAGCATCAGCTTCACTGCCACCAGGACAGGAGATGGTGACGAGGTGGGGACAGGGGTGGCAGGCACCTGATCTGCCATCGTATTTACCAGACCACAGGGATGCTTAGAGGTGGGATGCAGTGCAGGCAGGAGCTGCCAGACCCACAGGGCACACAGGAGGCTCTCAGTGAGGAGACACAAGGAGGAACAGCCTGCAGGGGGGACAGCAGCCACGAGGTCCAGGTCTCTATCCCTGCACGCCTTTCCCTGAGCTCTCCCTGCCTGCTCCCCCACACCCCCAGTTCAGTGCCATCCATCCCCTCAGCATCCCCCTTCTCCCCCTGACGATGGAAAATGATGGCACCAGACAGCCCCGACCTCCTTCTCCACAAAGAAATCCTGTGCCAAATCCCGTCATTCATCCTGTGAGTGAGAGCAGAGCCTTTCTCGGCCCGAATGGTGATCTTTAATCCCCAGAGGGGCTTCTGCCACCTGGAGTACAGGCTTCGCTTCTAATTACTGGTGTTAACAAATCTGCCTGCAATAGCAAGCTCCCAGTGGTGTTTTTCCAAGGGCTTTGTGGGAATGGCACCGGCATCACATTCCCTCCAGCCCCGTCCAACCTGGCCTTGGACACTGCCAGGGATCCAGGGGCAGCCACAGCTTCTCTGGGCACCCTGTGCCAGGGCCTCCCCACCCTCACAGGGATGAATTCTCTCCCAATAGCCCATCGAAATCTACCCTCTGTCAGCTAAAAACCATTAGAAGAATCCCACTTTTTTTTTTCTGTTTGCAGCCAGAAACTTCCTCTGACGCAGGGGGCTCGCCCCACATTCCAGAAGGGAATGTGAAATAGGATCGAGCCACCTTAGCCAGGAGACCCTCTGCTTTTTCTTTTTGAGCCCCCAAACCTGCCCTTCCTGTCTGTCGGTCCCACCCAAGCCAGCACCTCTCTCCCGGCCAAGAGCAATCCCTCGGACAGAGCTCCTCGTTACTCTGAGTTTTATGGAATATAGATCTGCTTCCTCCCCAGCTCCGAGCTTTGCTGACGCAGAGGAAAGGGATCTTTAACGATCCCCTAGATAGCTGTATTTTTCTTACCCTAAGTGCTCACAAATTGCATCCTACGACCAATTAAACAGACGGTCTCTCATTTTTTCACAACAAACATAATTTGTAATTCCAAAACGTCAATAAAAAGTCCTTCCTTCCTTTTTATATTCCAGGGCATTTGCAACTCAGCTCGGTAATTCTGGAGTCAATAATTAAAAAGAGGGGCAATTAGGGTATTAATTGGGAATCACCAAGTTACTTCATAGAATATCTTCCATATTTATTGACTGCCTGCTCTGCCCAGACTGCTCTCAGCACATGGAATGCTTCTCCATCATCACAGCTGGGGCTTTTAGAGCAGCCCATCCCTCCTTCCCAGCCCTTCATCGCAGCTGGGCTCCTGGCTGGAAACACCACGCAAGTGATGGATCTGGGACAGGGCAAGGGAATGATGGATCCTGGAGGGATGAGCAGGATTTACCTTGAACTGTGTTTGCTGTTTGGAACCAGGTGGGGAAAAGCAGCGTGGTGACTGTGGAGAATTACAGCAAGAAAAGGGGAAAAGGATCTTCTGAAAATGTTATTGCCCACCATAACCACAAGAGTTTCATTTTATAGATGATATACTTTGTTTCCTGCCTACTGTTCTGATTATTCCTAGAACTGAAAAATGGAAGTGGCCCAACAGAAAGCAGGTTTTTGGTATTAAAATTGCAGTGGGGTAGTTACCAGCCCAAAGCACACTTCAGACATCCATGCATCCCTTTCACAGCCCTGGGAAAGGGTCTGGATATGGGATCCCTGAGCCAGGCACAGTCCCCAAACTCTGGGGAGGCTCAGGACCCCACACTGACCACGGGGTCACGGCCTTGTCTCACACCAGGGAAGGGAGGGGATGAGTATGGAAGAAGAATCTGGGAGACGGTGGAGGAACAAGGAGTGAGCACCTCTGCTGGGTGGGCTGTCACTTCCTGAGTGTCCCCAGTCCTGCGGACACGACCCAAACCAGCTCCCTCAGCCCTGTCCCTCCTCCTGCCTCCTCCCTTGCAGCCTGACATTTTTGGAAATGGGATGCTGTCCTCTCTTCTCCTTTCACAGCAATATCCAGATCCACGGGAGGCATTCTGGATGTGCCAGACTTTGCAGGTTCGGACGGAGCCAGCGAGGCAGCGCCCACACACAGGCCCAGGCACAAAGGCAGCACTCTGCTTCCCCAAGCTCTCCCTTGGAGGGATCTTCCCGCTATCAGGAGGGATATTTCTGATATCAGAGTGCTAATACAGCCTGGCTTTAGATGGATTGGCAGCTCACCACCTGCAGTATTAAGACTTCCATCAGCTGTCTCGCCACACAAAGAGCAGCGTCTCTATCAAATCCTAATACCTGGTGATTCTGCAAGTTTGGGATTAATACCAAGGATAAGGAGGAAATGCAAGTCAGCCGAATGCAGGGGGATGTTATCCCAGTTTGGGAACAGCTCCTCTGCACCAGCACAGCAGCCCTGGCACTGGCGTGCACACAGAGGATGCAGAAGAAGGAGGCGAAGAAGCACAAACATCCCGAGGGACTGCGGGACTATTGCAGGCACTCTGGGAATAGTTCTGCCAGCGAGATGGGGTGAGGCAGAGCACGGGCAGTGAGGGACACGGGACGTTCACATGTGAGAAGGACTCACTGAGCCCAGCAGAAGGGGTCTGAGGTGCAGTAGTGCCCTGCTTCTGAACCATGAGGCAGTGGCAGCTCACAGTCACCTCAAGGGAGGGGATTCTCCTCCTCTGCTCTGCTCAGGTGAGACCCCACCTGCAGAGCTGCCTCCAGTCCTGGCAGGGCATGAAGGAAATGGAGCTGACAGAACAAGTGGCAAGGAGGCCATGGAGATGCTCCAAGGGCTGGAGCCTCTCTGCTCTGGAGCCAGGCTGGGAATGCTGGGGGTGTTCACCTGGAGGAGAGAAGGCTCCAGAGAGACCTCAGAGCCCCTTCCAGAGCCTAAAGGAGCTCCAGGAGAGCTTTTTTTGTGACAAGGGATGGAGTGCCAGGACAAGGGGGAATGGCTTCCCACTGCCAGGGGGCAGGGTGAGATGGGATATTGGGAAGGAATTGTTCCCTGGGAGGGTGGGGAGGCCCTGGCACAGGGTGCCCAGAGAAGCTGGGGCTGCCCCTGGATCCCTGGCAGTGCCCAAGGCCAGGCTGGACATTGGGGCTGGGAGCACCCTGGGACAGTGGAAGGTGTCCCTGCCCATGGCAGGGGGTGGCACTGGATGGGCTTTAAGGTCCCTTCCAAAACCATTCATGATTCCATGATCACAGATCTCATGCACCCTTGGGGCTGCTGCAGCCACAGTCCCAGCAGAGGCTTTCAGGGCGGAGGGACTTTGATATCAGCCCTCAGGACACTCCCTGCTCCCCCCCAGCTCTGGAGGGGGCTCCCAGGAAGGACCAGAGGCGGGAGCTCCATCTCTACTTCCCATCCTGTCTTCAGGACTGGTTTCCAGTGCAGACACCACGACACTGGACACTTCTCCTTACACCTGAGGAGCTGTGCTGGCCCCAAAGCAGGGCTGTCCAGGGACACTCACCAGTGTGCAGGAAGAGCTGAGACCAGCTGGATCCCTGTGGGACATCCCTCCCTGGATGGGAGTTTAGAAGGCAGGATGGAAAGGGCAGCAGTGAGCAGCTGGCAGAGCCCCTCCTGCGGCTGGGTTTTCTGACGGGATTCCATCGATGTTGATAAGAGATGGTGAAGGATTTTCCTGCCACACGTGGCTCTAGGATGGAGCTCCTGATCTATGGATCACAGTTCACCAAGGACACAGCTCTGAGGAAAAATGCTCAGGAGGAGGAAATGGCACCGCTGTAGAGAAAAGCCCAGGGAACCATTTTCTGGGGTCATTCCTCTTAGAAAAACTGTCCTGTAGAGCGACAGAACAGCTCTTAACTGAGCACCAGGGACTCTGCAGCTGGCTCTGAGCAGGACAACCCCGATGGACTCATCCTTCAGGCTCATGGAACCACGGGATCACTGAGGTTGGAGAAGCCCCTTAAGATCCCTGAGTCCAACCATTAACTCAGCACTGCCAAGCCCACCACTAACCCACGTCCCCAAGGACATTTTCTGAACACTTCCAGGGATGGGGACTGCACCACTGCCCTGTTCCAATGCCTGACCACCCTTTCAGGGAAGAAATTTTCCCGATATCCAATCTGAACCTTCTCTGGTTCAACTGGAGGCCGTTCCCTCTCCTCCTGTCTCTGTTCCCTGGGAGCAGAGCCCGACCCCCCCGCCCCGGCTGCCCCCTCCTGTCAGGGACTTGTGCAGAGCCACAAGGTCCCCCCTGAGCCTCCTTTTCTCCAGGCTGAGCCCCTTTCCCAGCTCCCTCAGCCGCTCCTGGGGCTCCAGCTCCTTCCCCAGCTCCGTTCCCTTCCCTGGACACGCTTCCCACACTGAGTGTGCCCACGAGCTGTTGCTGTACCTATGGGAATTCCTTCACCAAGGAGTCCTAGAGCCAAAACTCAGCCAAATTTTACACTGCTCATCAACTTTCCATGCTGCCACACCATGTCCAGCCCTTAATTCCTCCCTGCATCACACAGGGCACCACCCAGGCACCAGGGCTCTCCAAGAAGAAGGTTTTTCCCAAATCTCCTTGCAGATGGGTCTCAGCAGATTTTCCACAGCCAGGAAAGGCAAGTGCAGCTTCCTCCACCCCCTCCCAGTGCATCACTTCTGCCAGTCCATCAAACCTTGACTCTCCAGCACTATAAACTCCAGCATTTATACTCTGCTTGTGAGCATGAGAAAGAAAAAGTTCACTGAAAGACTTGGCTGGGTCCATATCAAAAACCCTCCATCCCTCACACACTTTTCCCTCAAATTACAAAATAGTATCACCTGATTTCACAGTTCTGCAGATTTCACGTGCCACAAAGCAGCATCTGTGTGTGTTCCCAATTTCTGCCTGGCTTTGGCTTGGAGCATCCCTTACCCGCCCATTTTTATTTACAAGTACGAAGGCAAAGCTCCAGTGCAGCTTTCCACCCCCTGCAAATAGAGATATTGGTGTTTATTTATAGCTCCTCGTTTGCAGAGAGCCCATGGAGAGGGGAAGAGATGTCATTCCCAGGGGAAGGCAGATGGATTGAATCAATCACCACACGGAGGGGCCTGGGGTGTTTCACAAAAGAACCACAATTCACGATGGAAGACAAATTATCCAAACAGATCCAAACACATCCTTGTCTGTCAGTTACTGTCTCCATACAATCTTCATACAATCTTCACAAAAAATAGAGCAGGATCCCCTTTTTGAGGTCTAGCAGTAAAGTACAGCTTTCCTCTCCAGTTCTGCAGTTTGCTCAAGTTGCAGTCTCACTTGGAATCTCAAACTGTGTCACTGACTGATCCCCCAAATGGTCTCCAGCTTCTTTAAAAGTTTCCTTTGACGGTTGGGAAACAAATCCTCCCAAAGTGCTGCAAACTGCTCTGCCATGGAATGCCTGAAGGGTTTGTGCTGGAAGGGGCCTTAAAGCCCATCCAGTGCCACCCCCTGCCATGGGCAGGGACACCTCCCACTGTCCCAGGCTGCTCCAAGCCCCAATGTCCAGCCTGGCCTTGGGCACTGCCAGGGATCCAGGGGCAGCCCCAGCTTCTCTGGGCACCCTGTGCCAGGGCCTGCCCACCCTCACAGGGAACAATTCCTTCCCAATATCCCATCCATCCCTGACCTCCTTAAGCTTAAAGCCTTTCCCCCTTTTCCTATCACTCCACACCTTTGTACAAAGCAGGGTAAGGTAAGGGTGGGTAGGATGGGGGGCTGTTCCTCCACGAAAAAGGGATATTTCTGTATCTGGAGACAGAGGGAGAAGGGAGCCGCCCTCCTTTTCTCGTGCATTGATAAAAATTGTCAAAGATGGACAAGGAGAGCTTCTTAATTTGGAAAAAGGGTCAGCACCTCGCAGACACCTACAGATTTCCCTGACAGCATCAGGGAACTGACCTACCTTCAGGAGTTATGGGGTGATCCTAGCTGCAGTGCCAAACTCAGCTGAAGAGGGGAGAACGGGAAATAGGGAGAATGAGGAAGACAAAAGAATAAAAGAGAGATAATAGAACGAAATCAACGGAATGAACAGGTTCCCAGGTTTCCTACACATTTCTGCTGAGTGCAGCAGCCAGCTCCTCCAGGCCATGGGCAATTTCAGTCCTACAGTTCCCACCTTTTATTCCCTAACCAAATCTAACCATGCCAATACCCCACTGTGGAACTACAGCATTGTTGGTATTTATAACCAACCACCAATTAAACCAGCAATGCTCCCTTGGTTCCTCTGAGTCTGCCTGAGATCTTCGAAACTTTACATGACCCATGCAGTGCTCTTTGTATTCCCTTATTTTCCATAATATCCCAAGGCTGTTACACTCAAGGGATTACCAATTTGATGCCCTGGGAGTCAGGAGGTGGAATGACAGAATCATGGAATATCCTGAGTTGGAAGGGATCCACAGGGATCCATCCAGTCCAGCTCCAGCCCCGAACAGACCCCACAATCCCACCCTGGGCATCCCTGAGAGCTCCTGGAGCTCTGGCAGCCTTGGGGCCGTGCCCATTCCCTGGGGAGCCTGTTCGGTGCCCTGTGGGAGAAGAACCTTTTCCCAATAGCCAAAGGACACGATATATCCAACCACGTCCACTGCCAAAGCCAGTTTCAACCCCACCCTTTAAACACCCTGGTCCTCCACCAGACAGAAGCGGCTCAGTGACACAATATCCCATGAAAATGGAAATCCCACGTACGAGCACAGCTCTAACCAAAGTATTTTTTAGCAGGAACAGGGAACTATGTAGATAACCACTATTTTGAGCCTCAGCCCGCTGCGTTTTGTGCCTGTTCTACAGGAGAGCAGGTAATAGCTCGGGATCTTGCCTTGCTGTGTGTTTTTAACAAACATATGGTTCCCATCCTCCGACCCCTTTCCCGCTTTTGGGCTCAGCTTGCAAATCACATGGCCACAGATGACAAAATAACCTGAGTGGCTGCAGTAATGTGCTTTCCAAAGCCATTGTGGTAGTGGCCGGGACCGGTCTGTGAGAGAATGGACCATTTATGGTGGCAAATAAAAGCCCTCAGTTCCTCACAGCCATGAAGCAAATCTGGGGGTTCCCTCTTTGTCTGAGCTCTGGGGAGCTGGGCTGTGGCAGCCACAGGGCAGCTAAAAGACAGAAGAAAAGTAATGTATTCCCTCTTTCCCTCCACAGTTTCCTCCCTGTTTAAATGCAGACCAGGAGAAAGCTCCAGAGCAGCAGGAGAGCCGGGCCGGGAGCAGCCGGGGCCTCCGCAGGGCAGGTCCAGCTGCACATCCTCCTCTCCAGGATAACGGCAGCAACAAAGAGCTGCTGGGAGCACAGACTTCCCTCCTTGGTCAGAGCTGGAACCAAGCGAAATCTGACCCATCCCTGTCCCTGGAACACCTCCCTGCCTGCAGGAAACTCAGCAGAGACACCAGGTCATGGCCATCAAGCCCTTCCATCTGGATGAGCCTCCCTGGGAAGGACCTTTTCCTTAGCACAGCAATGGGATGGGAATTACCCAGAGTTAATTTTGAGACATTTGGGGTGGAAGCCAAGCCCAAGGGGCGGAGGGGGGATCCAACAAGCAGCAATCCCAGCCCTGTGGGGCCAGGAATTACAATGCAGCAAGGTGACTAATAGGGGGGAAAACTCATCCAAACAATTCTGAGCGGGAGGGAAGGGTGGGAGACGACGCTGGCAAGCGCAGGGTGAAATCAAACTGGAGAAATCAATAATGGGAGAGGACAGAGAGGGGGCAGGAAGAGATAAATTAAAGGCTTGCCCAGGTGTTGTGATGGCTAGCGAGCAATAAATTAAATCAAAAAGGGCAACGGGGACGAGCAAGGCACTGTAAAAAATTAATTAAAAGGAAGGGAGGCATAACCAAGGCATAAAACATGGGTGCTCCTGGAAAGATTAGAGGAGCCAGGCAATGAAGAGGCTTTGGGAAGTGTAATAGGAGCCAAGGCAGAGGCTGAAAAGGCTGTGACCGCATGGGAGGGTCAGGTAAACAACACAGATGCATTTCCAGACTCTGAGAAGCAGGAAAGCATCAGAGAAGAAAAGAAGTCTCCTGCAGAAGGAGGTGCTGGCATAGCAAACTTCACTCCTTGGCTTTTGTAGCCAAAATGCAGCAGGGTACTGAGTCCCCCCAATCTGCCTGCTGCTGTCCCCTGCCCCTCTGCCCCACGGGAGGGACACGGTGCTGCTGCAGGGTGGGACATTTCCCTGGCTGAGTTCCACGTGTGTCTGCACAGACACAAGGAAGGGCTGAGCGGGGCAGACTGGAGCTGGCTGCCCCCAGGACTCCCCTCTGGCTCTCCCAAATGCACCCCCAGGCTCCCTGCAGCCATCCCTGCAGGCATCCCCCAGCTCCTGTGCAGAATTCACCAGCCCTGGCTGCTGCAGCCCAGTTTGGCCCATCCCTGGGGGGGGATGCATCCCGCTGCCTTCTGCAGGCTGGTGGGACAGGCGGGGTTTGGGTGAGGCCACAGGACAAGCACAGCCTCACATCCACATCCCCACGGGGTCCAGTGGCCATCAGGGCTCGGACGGCAGGTCTGAGTGCACAGGGGGACACGCTGCTTCCCTCTAGGATTGTCCTGGGCTGAGCCCCTGGACAGGGGGGCTGCTCCACTTTGAACACAGGAGTGCCCTGCACTGGGAGAGCCAGAGCTGGACAAGGGCTGGGTGGAGAGAGAACAGCTCAGGCACTTCACTCCAGCATGGGGGGAGCAGAACTTGCCTTGAGTCCCATTTTCGTCCTGGGCCCATCACCCAAGAGCTGCATGGGGTGAGCCCAAAGCCCTGCAGCCCATTCCCTGAATCACCTGGGCTAGTGGAAGGTGTCCCCGCCCGTGGCAGGGGTGGAACGAGAGGAGATTTAAGCTCCCTTCCAACCCAAACCATTCTGGGATTCTGTGAAATGATTACAGGAATATTTTCAGACCCTTCAAGCCACAGGGGAAAAGAAAGAATCGGCCAAGTCTGGCTCACACCTGCCTTTAAAGCAGCTTTCTTTGAAATGAACAGGCTGCCTCAGTGCTAAGAAGATTATAAGCAGAGACACCTCTGCCAGAGGAGGGAAGAAGGAATAATAAAGGCATTCAAAGCTATGACAAGCAAATGGGGGAAAAAAAAAAAGAATGCAGCAGACTTTTTGGATCTAGCAGGAGGGGTACAAGGAAGATCAAGGCACAGACAGTGACAGGCAAAGTCGGACAAGGAACGGATTCAGAACATCTCTGTGGGGCTGAGCCACCCAGCCCAGAGAAGCACAAGGACTTTCCCGAGCCCCAGGGGACACTGAGCAGGCAGGGAAGGCTTGGAGGGAAAGTAGGGCAAGAAGTGATGGATAATTAACAACAGCAGAGAAAGCTCAGTGGCCCACAAACCTCTCCCTGCCCTGACAAACTTCTCCTTGGCTTCGGACCAGAACTGTGGGAAGCCAAGGGATGGTTCATTGCACCCCACTCCTAACAGGGAGCAGGTACAGGCTCAGGGAAGCTGTGATGCAAAGAGAGGGGAAAAGGGGGGGTTTCTTCTGGCTCTCCACAACTCCGGGTTCTGCTCCCAGGGACCAAGGGACAGGACAAGAGGAAATGGCCTCAAGTTGTGCCAGGGAGGATTCAGATTGGATATTGGGGAAAATTTCTTCATTAAAAGGGTGGTCAGGCATCGGAAGAGGCTGCCCAGGGCAGTGGTGGAGTCACCATCCATGGAAGTATCCAAAAAACCATGTGGATGTGGCACTTGGGGACATGGCCAGTGACGAGCTTGGCAGTGCTGGGTTAAGGGTTGGACTTGATGATCTTGGAGGTCCTTTCCCGCTGTAATGATTCCAAGATTCTCTGAGGAGAATGGAAGGGGAACAGGTGTCCTGGTTCCACACAGCACAGCAAACCCAGGCTTTCAGGGAAGGTTGTGGGGGAATGAAACAAGGTTTGACTACAAAGCTTTTCTCCAGTACAACAGGAAAAACAGGCAAGAGACCAAGGCTGCCACGGTCCCTTTGTGTCTCTCTCCTGGGAAGGGGGTAGGAACAGCCCACGATCAAGTGTTTGTCCCAAAGAATCATGGAACGTCCTGAGTGGGAAGGGACCCACAGGGATCATCCAGTCCAACCCCTGGCCCTGCCCAGACACCCCAACAACCCCACCCTCTCCATCCCTGGCAGCGCTGCCCAAACGCTCCTGGAGCTCTGGCAGCCTTGGGGCCGTGCCCATTCCCTGGGGAATCTCTGCACAGTTCACCCACCAGAGGAAAGCTGGGGACCCACATCAGCCCTCCAAGCTTGCCCCGCACATCCCAAGGCCAGCCTCACTGATCCACTGACCCTGTTTTTCCAATGGAACCTCCACCCTCAGGAATAAACTAAAAAGAAAAGATTTTAGCAGAAAAAAACCTCCAACACCCTACCTCATAAACACAGGGCTTGTGGCATCATGTCCCATCCTCTGGGTGGCACAGCCTAAGCTCTCAGGCAGCACAAGGCCCCTGAGGTTTCACCACATCTTTTGTCACAGCACTGCCTGTGAAAGGTCAGTGCCTCACTGAAGCAGCACATTTGATGATGAAATGGCAAAACAAGCAACTTTTTGGCTCATTTCCTGAAATCTCCCGTTCAGGCCAAGCCGGAAGCAAATCTCAGGCCTGGACTCCTATAGATGAAGGACTGTGGTCACCTCACTGTTTATCTTTTCTGCATTTCTTGCTAACCCTTATTTGTCTCCTTAAAAAACCCCCTAAAATCCATGCTCACATGTCGTATTTGATGCATCTGCCAAGGCCAGAGCCATCATATCCCATCCAGCACACATCAATAGAGCCTTGTAAGGGGAAGCTGAGAAAAGATGTGCAGGGAGATCTATTTTTGTACTTTCATTTTAAGGCACCCCTTTGACTCCCTCTCTGACTCACATTCCAGCTCCAGAACTCAGGGATGCAGCCAGAAAGCTGCACCCAGTCAGGAGAGGACATTCTGCCAACATTTTCACCCAAAGTTTGAGCACAGCCGTGGCAGGAGGAGGTCCGGTGTTTGCACAAGCAGCTATTTGGGAAAAGATTTTACATTTTCCATTCACGCACTACCTTAATCTGAATTAACCTCCAAGTCTCGAGAAGCTCTGAGAAACAGATGATTTCGAAAAGGAAATCATCCAGGAATGAAAAAAGAAAAACAAAAATCCCCCAGTCAGATAATTTAAATCGACATCATATTTCAATAAGATCAAGATTTGCAGAAAACTGAGTGTTCATTATGAGTCGCTTGCTCAGATTCTTCTTCAAAGAATCAAACATTTGGGTTGATCACAGAAAACCAGCTCAGCTCTAGAGATGAATCACTGGCTTAGGAAGGTGTTACTTTAACCCATGGCTTTCTTTGAGCAGAGCAGCTTTGCCTGAATGTGCAGGTTTACAATTCCCCACGTGCTCGAGTTTCTGGGGCTTCTCCAGGTTTGCCATCCCAAAGCAGGCGTGGTGCAATGCCCTGGATCACGTTTGCTGTGGGAACTCACGCTCGAGGAACCAAACACGATTCTGCTGATTTTCTGTTCAGCCTTACAGCCCTTAAATAACACCCAGTACTCTGCTCTTCCCAGATTCCAGGAGACTGCTGAGCCACACAACCTTCCACTCACAGACTGCACCATCCAGGTCCTGAGCAGGAGGGTCCTGCCCTGCATCCATCACTTGGCACCTCTCCTATTGCCTTGGCAGAGCAGCTGAGAGCTCCAGGCAGTTCATTTGCTTATTTCGAAGCCCTGGTAAGCCCAGGGACAGAGCCACGAGGATGTTCATAAAGGGTTAAATTAGCAGCTCCCCTTCCCTCACTCACCCAGCGTCCCTTTCCTAAGGCTGCAGCATCAAAAATGGCAGCTCTGTGCGTCAGGACTTGGCTCTCACTGGAAAACCTGATCCTTGCTGGGACTGCCTGGGTCCCCGCTCCCAGCCAGCCCAGCTCAGCTCCCACAGGCAGCGGATGGCTCCATCCCTGACAACTTCAGAGCTGGACAACACCAGGAGCTGAGCCTGCAGACCCCACTCCTGGTGTGTGGGAACACTAAATGACCCCTAATCATCCTCAGTCAAAACAACCCCTCATGCTGGGAGTGTCTGAGGCCAGGCTGGACGGGGCTTGGAGCACCTTGGGATAGTGGGAATTGTCCCTGCCCATGGCAGGGGGTGACACTGGATGGGCTTTAAGGTCCCTTCCAAACCAAGCCATTCTGGGATTCTGTGCCTTGCTTTCGCTCCAGACTGTGCGCCAGGAACACCCCAAAACTCATCTGCTTCCCTGCAGAGAGTGGTCAGGGACTGGGGTCTCTGTGTGAGGAGAGCTCTCCTCCCACCCTGCCTTTGCCAGGTGGGCTCCACAGCCCACTCCCACGGGACAAGAGTGAACCTGCTCCAGCCAAAATCTCCCCCAGACCCTTGGGAACATCCTCCAGCCAACCCCTCCCGAGTACTGCACGTGCCATGAGACCATTCCCAGCACAGACAAGGGCAATCCTTCCAGGGAGCCTACTTGGACCATGAGTTTTAACTGTGTCTTTGAATTTTATTTACAGCAGATAAAGACTGGGGAGAGTGCATTTTGGGGGGAATTTCTGCTTGTGTCCCCCACAGCCTGATGGTTTCTGATGGTTCACAACACCTGTGGAGCCTCTGGAATGAGCTCCAACCGGAGTGATCCAGCCACCCATTCCTCGACAGAGGCACCTCAGGCACGGAGGGGAACTCAGTCCCAGAGTTTGGCTTTTTTAGGCTCGACCACAAGCCCTGTGAGGGTCACGTCCTGCAGCTCTTCCCAGCTCCTGCCCCCACTGGGTTCCAGGACCTGCAACCTCCTCCTGACCTGGCGTTCTCTAAATTAAGAACCTGTTACATCGCTTCCTTCCTTGGCCCACGGGGTGCTAAGAAGGTCACACGGATCGTAGCTTAAAGGGCCGCCAGTACCCCCCTAATCCTGGCGGGACAGGAACTGCCCGAGCTGATAACGACCTGAGCAGGTGATTAGAGTCTGGATTTATCTGTGCTCAGAGCCCTGACGGCCCCCTCCGCTCTGGGCTTTTTCCGAGACAGGCAGAAAATTTCAGCTATCCCGTTTTTGCTGAGCCACCTCAGGATGCTCCGTGTCCTCTCATTACAGGGCACTCCCCGCCCCGTAAGGATGGCCTCAGTAACAGCTATTTCCAACAATTTCCCCGCATTCCCGGAATAATGGGCATTTCCATCAGCCTTCCTTGTTCTCCAGTCGCTCTCTATGTTCTTCTCCAATTGCCTGAATGACAGGTATTTCCCCACTGAAATTTTCCCCAAAGAACAGGAGCTCTGGAGCTCCTTCCGGAGTCAACCTTTATTCTGTGTGCCACCAGTAAGTGTAGGGAGAAGTGAAAAATGAAAGAGCAAATGATCAGCCAGCAGTGTTCAGGGGCTCAGGAGTCCTGAGAAAGGGAAGAACTTGCTGGATAAAAGACTCTTTCCTCCACTTACAGTAAATACCTTGTACAAAAAGAAGGGTCCACACTTTAAAACTCTAGTGAATATGCCAAGGGCCAAAACAAAACTTGGAAAAACTTCTTGCAGTGTTCTTAATAAAAATATCTTCAGTAGTAAAAAACTGTGTATTTCTTCAATGCTGCCAAATCCCACAATTTCATTTGCTGAGTTAAATCCTGGTCTATGGAATTAGGGTACAGGAGCTGTCTTAGTCATGCAGAAAAGGGTTTTTAGCCAGGTCATTTGTTCAACATATCTGTGTGCCAGAATATTTCGTGTCAAAATATCCTCACCACCACCACGGGCAGGTACACTAAGCTGGAACAGAAAATGCTTATAGACAAATCTGATCAAACCAAACTTTCTCCCTCAACTGCCTCATTTTGATTTGAAGAAGTTCAGGTGAATCTTTTCCCTGCTGTTATTTGGAGTTTCCTGGATTAGATTTCCAAATAAGATCCTTGTTTACTGTATGTGGTATCTCCAAGGGTCCATCACACAGCAGCAGAGCTCCCACCTCTGTGATAAGAAGTTTTATCTGACCGCATTTGTTTTTTCTTTCCTCTATGCAAGTTCCAAAGGGAAACTCCAACCGTGGTACCAATGAAAACACGAGTTCTGCAAACCCTGCTGAACTGGAAACTGAGAACCCCTGGATCCCTGGCAGTGTCCAAGGCCAGGTTGGACGGGGCTTGGAGCAACCTGGGATAGTGGAAGGTGTCTCTGTCCATGACAGGGGGTGGAACTGGATGGTTTTTAAGGTCCCTTCTTTAACCACTCTGTGAATCTGTAATTTCTGCTTTCATCCATCTGCCCAGGAACTGGAAGAGAAAATTCACTGTTGAAAACCTTACACTGCTGCATCTTCCTGCCATGAGTTGAGCACAGAATGAGGACACCCTGAAATCTTCACCCCCTGCTGAAGCAAACTTCAGGTTTTACTCCCCTGAAGTCTTGCTAATCCATTTTTATCACAACAAAAGTCCCAGCAGAGCAGGCAGAGCCCTCCCAGCTCCAGCCCTCCCTGACCTCATTGCTCAGGAAGCACAGCAAGTTTCCAACAGCCACAGTCATTCCCAGGCCAGCATTTCCCAACCCTTAGGTCATGCTGCCACTGGACCTGTTCCCTAAATCCTGTCCCATCCCTCCATAAAACCTCTTCTTCACAGAGGTGCTTTCAGCTCAGCCCCCCCCGGCCAAGCTAGATCTGGGGGATGTTAAACTCACGTCCTGACAGTCTGTTAGCACTTGGTGGTGGTTACCTTCCTAAATGGTGGCCTGAGGACACCCCTGTACCCCCTGGGGATGAGGAACTCCTCTGTCCTGACCTAAGCACTGACACACACAGTCCCGACGTGCTGGTGCCCCAGGAAATACCACGGCAATGTTTCCTCCCAGCCCGTGTGCCAGAGGCTGCTCTGCTCCCCCTGTGCAGAGACAGCACCAGAGGTTTGACCAAACTCTGGGCACGCCCAGCCCCCACACACCAGCTCTGCCCCAAGCACAGCACTCCCCAAGGGCAGCGCTTCCACCCCCTGTGCTCTGGGATGTGCACAGGGGAGTCAGGAGCAGAGTCCAGCTCTGGGTTACTCACGAGTCACACTCGTTTTCACCTCCAGCACAACAAACTGCAAACAGAACTTTTAGAAGCAACACAAGCAGTGAATCTAAAATGCAGAGATGCCAAAACCCGTGTCCAGAACAACCCACGGGGTGTAATCACAGACTCACAGAACCACAGAAATTAGGCTGGGAAACACCTTTGAGATCATCGAGTCCAACCTCTGACCCAACACCACCTCGTTAACCAGACTATGGCACTGAGTGCCACACCCAGACTTTCCCTGAACACCTCCAGGGATGGGGACTCCACCGCCTGCCTGGGGTTAAAGCGATCCCGATTCCATCAGCAACAGCACCAGGGACAGGGGCAGGTTCTCAGCAAATCCATCAACCTCTGACTCCCTGAACACCAGGCCAGGGTGAGGGAAAATCAGCCTCTCCCAGCAGACTCCGAGGGAGGAATCCTCAGACTGACCCCAGAACGAAGGCGCCTGTACCTCTCCTGCCAGGTCAGTGCTGCCCCAAATCCCGCTGCCGAGTCCCACAGCTGGGAATCACGGGGATCTCTCCCAGCACTCCTCACATCCGAGAGCACACAGAGGCACGGTCACTCACCGGGGCTGGCTGGGCACTCGGGGTTTGTCACTCTCCCCGTTCCCGGAGCGGGAGCAGGCGCGGCTCCTCTCTGTGCTTCTTCACCCTGCAGGAACCAGGACATGGAGGGAGGGTAAGCAGATAATCCACGACTTTCTGTGAGGGTGTGCAGTGCTGGAAAGCAAAGCTGCTGCTGTCTGCAAGGATCAGAGCCGGGACTTTCTGAGCTAAGACTCTGAGCTGCTTAGCACGGAGCTGGAAGCGGAGCAGACAGAGGTGGTTGTGTTCCCAGGGCTGAGCACTGGGGGGGTGGTTCGGGCTGGCTCAGGCACCAGAAATCCCACAAAAACGGCTCCATCAGGTTAATGCTGGCAGAGAACAAGGATACAGGCAGGCAGGAATTTTTGGTCACGATGGCTGGGATTTGCTCAGGGAAAAAACAGAGTTTCTTCAAAGTGAAATATCCCACAGTAAAACTTTTTCACCGTTTTGTTTATTTATTTATTTAATATTTGGAAAATGTGTTTTTGAAACTGAAGATTTTACTTTGGGTTAGGCCAACTTGAAACTATTCCTTGATGGAACTGAAATGCTCTGCTTTAAGTCAGTTCCTCTGCATCCCCTGAGATGCCTCGAACCCCCCATGAACTTTAATTTCAGGTGCTTTCCTTTCCCTGCCATGGCTGAGATACCTGGCTGACCTGCCCAGCATGAGAGATGTGCCAGGTGGGACCATACCCAGACTCAGAAGTGGAAACTGCAGGACTTTTTAAGGCATTTTTTGGCTGGGTCGCCCTCAGCACCCATTGGCAGAAGCTCCTGGAGCAGTGGTGTTGGCCCAGACGGGGTGTCCAGTGCTGCTCCTTACAGGGAAGGGTGCTCAGCTCTTTGTGGCCTTAAGGATGTTAAGTTAGACCTGGGTGAGGTCTAAGAAGTTGATTGATAACCTGGAGTGGAAGCGGCAGAGAGGTGCCATAGAAAAACCTCACCAAGAGCAAAATCAAGGGAGCTGAAAAAAGGACACCTTCCACTAGCCCAGGGTGCTCCCAGCCCCAATGTCCACCCTGGCCTTGGACACTGCCAGGGATCCAGGGGCAGCCACGGCTGCTCTGGGCACCCTGTGCCAGGGCCTCCCCACCCTCCCAGGGGAGAATTTCTTCCTAATCTCTAATTTAAATCCACCCTCCTTCAGTTTAAGGCCATTCCCTGCTCTTACACTGAATTCCCCTTTACTGTGCGAGTCCTGTGGAATTCAGGCAGCAAAAGCAGCTGAGCCCAGCCCTTGCAGGGCTGGAGTTGATCCATCGAGTGCCCCATCCCATGATTTCTGTAGAATCACTTCAACCCACAATGCAAAAGTGAAGGAGGATGGAGGCAAGTGCTCTGCCAAAAGACAGCATCTTTTGAACAAAGTAACTGCACTAAAATGTGCTGGTTTATTTTCACTCTGGGCTCCCCAAGCCTTCCCCTGCTCTCCATGAATGATAACGGGCATAAAAATTAAACAGAAGTTCTCCAAGAGCAAACGAAATGCGCTGAAGGGCAATAAATCACGGGGCTGGATGGCATTCCGAGGGAGCTGGGGGAGGGAAGAGGGATGGAGCAGTGCAGACACTGACTGAGACATATCCCAGACCCTTCAAAACCCAGGACTCGCCTTCGGGGCAGGGACTCCACACACTGGGCCACATTTCGATGGAGCAGCAAAGGGAACGTGCCCAGCACAGCTGTGGGGTTGGAATGTGGTGTCCAACAGAGCACAGTGAGTGCCACCCCAGCACCACGCCCTGACAAAAACACCTTCTCGTTCCCCTGAAGCCACAATTCCGTACCCATTGCTGACTGCTGAGGGCGGAGGACCTGTAAAAAGATGGGTTTTTATGGGGGGGTTTCCAAGAAGTGCCCTTCCTGCTCAGCCAAAGGGCTGCAGGATGGACACATGGGGCCAGGGCTGCCCCTCTCCCTCCCCTGGGCTGTCCCACTGACACCAGGATCGACTGGGGACTCCAGGAAAGGGAAAGAGTAAAAGTAAAGCCCAGCGCTGGAGCGGCATCCAGACATCTCCAAGCAGCAGCTATCCCACATGGAATGCTCTGGCATCTGACCTGGGATCCTGCCATCGGCACTCCCAGTCACCTGAAACGCTCCCAGGGCATCACACACAAGCCCAGGGTTCTGCAAACACCAGGAATCAGCACCGATTTCCTTCTAGCAAACAAGATCACCTTTAATTTCGCAGGCACCTCCTACTTCGTTAAAGATCTCGCTCTCCAGGGCTTTGCTCCTCAGCTGGGGCAGGAAATGAAAAGACACAAAATGCCATTTAATTAGGGATAAAGCTCCATCTTTGCAGTGCCTGTCATAATTATGTGTCATTTAAGAACAAGTGTGGAGCAGGTGTGAGAGAGCACCAGCTCTGGATGTGCATAAAAAAGGTTGACACCAGCAGCGTGTCTCAGAGAGGATCAGGTGGTGCAGCTCCAAAACTCCTGCTCCCTTTGGGTTCTCTCTTGCTCTCTCCCCTCAAACTTCTCTGAAAAATTGACTTTTGAAAAAATGGGTGATAAGAAATGGCATCTCAGGGAAGCCAAGGGGTTGGAAAGGAAGAGAGTGGCCCCTGAAGTGGTCCCAGCAACGGTCCCTGAAATTGTGGGGCAGGGCTGGTGCTGGTGTTGAGGACGGAGAGGGGAAAATCACCAGCACAGCCAAGGTTCAGGTGATCCAGAGCTGTCCTGATATCCAACCTAAACCTCCCCTGACACAGCTCCAGCCATTCCCTGGGGTCCTGTCCCTGATCAAGTGACATCAAGGTGCTGATGTCTGCCTTGGGAGCTGAGTCAGGTGGGAGAGGGTTTCTGCTTCCCCTCAGGTCTCCCAGCCCCTCTCTCCATGCTCCAGCACCAGGAGGAGCAATGTGATAAATCACTTTAATACTCAGGGTTTCAGATGACCTGCGGAGAGCAGAGTCATTGAAGAGCAAGGAGAGCTTCTGGATGCATTATGCTCCTCACTGTAAGGAAAGGGAAACCTGGAGTTCATCTTCTGAGCTGCTGGGGAGCCTCCATGGAATTCAAGGCAGCTCAGTTGGCTCAAGCCTTCCCAAAGCAGCTTCCATGGCTGAGGCTTTTCCATCTGAAGAAGGCCCAAATCAGAATCCTCGCGTGTGTCCCTCCGTGCTGAGAACTGCTCCAGCTTTCCATGCGAGCTGGGAGCTTGGATCTGATTGTGCCCCAGGTTCTCCTGGGCATAAAACCAGGGGGTGAGCGTGACCCCTGAGCACTGGGAGACACTGGGAGAGACTGGGAGAGACTGGCAGGAATCCTGGAGAAACCAAACCATTTGCCTTCACACCAAAGGCAGAGTGGCTCAGCTGGAAGCGTGAGTGTTCCTCCTGGAAAAGGTGCCTGAAGCATCAGAGCACAGGTCTCTGCCCTTTGTGCTTCTCCAGATGTTATCTGTAACGCCCCGGATTTATTTAAATCTATTTTTCTGACAAGTACCTTTTCTGCACCTCCTCTCATGGGAGACAAAATAGGGAGGAACCCTGTTTAATTGATGCACTTTAATTAACTGCCTGTCCTGTCAAAGCCCTGCTCCTGCATTCTGATGCAAATTCACAGCCTTTCTTGTAAGCAAGACCTCAGTTTGGCTTCAGTCTTAAGTGATCGTTAAATGTCACATTTTCTCCCCAGTGGATCCATACTCACAGAATCACAGCACGCTTTGGGTTGGAAAGGACCTTGAAGATCATCTCGTTCCAACTCCCTTCCATGGGCAGGCTGCTTAGATCCTTCAGTTATCACTTCTCTGCTCATCCCACCTTGGGCTGGGCTTCTTTAGCCCCTGAGCACATCAGACACTTTTCTTGACTGACCTTTTCGGCCAGGATGCTGCTCAGGGAGTGTGCTGGGAGCTGGCTCTGCTCCCACCTCTCTCACACTGCCCTGCTCCAAGAGCCTGGCTGGGAGCAGGATGTGCCTTGCATGAGGCAAGCAGGAGCATCTTCTGGAAGGGAGATATGAAACCCCAAACCACGTCCCAGGCCAGCATGGGAGCAGGGACAGGTTTTCCTGTTTCACTTCAAGGGGCAAAGACACAGCTCCCCATCCTCCCTAATTTTATGTCTTGACATCTCCACCTTCTGCCTGTGAATTCTCTCCTGCTGTCAGAAGGTCACCAGGCCAGCTGGAAAGCCATTTTTCACACCCAGGCTAATCCAGAGGCACCTGGCTGCCTCCTCCCATCAGCAAAATGCTGACAACAAAACTTAGTGGGCAGAAGGACTGTGGGTGGGTGACAGCACCTGCCTTTACTGCACCAGCCAAAAATCCAAGGGATTCAGGAGCAGCTCCTGGCTCTTCCCCAGACTCCTTTCGTGACCTTGGGCTCCAGCTCTGTGCTCACCTCTACCCACTGAGGCTGATAACACTTCCCAGACGTGGCCATGCCGGTAAATTAATTTATGGTGAGGAAATAATTCATAAGGATGGGCACAAAGGTCCGTTTAGAATAAAAATGTAACTTGGTCAAGCTTTTTACTGGACTTGTGCATTAGCTGAATATTCCCAATATTCTCACAGTGTCTGGGCTGAGCAGATTGAGTGGAACAGGCTGCCCAGAGCAGCTGTGGCTGCCCCATCCTTGGAAGTGTCCAAGGCCAGGTTGGACACGGCTTGGAGCAACCTGGGCTAGTGGAAGGTGTCCCTGCCCATGGCAGGGGTGGGATGGGATGAGCTTTAAGGTCCCTTCCACACCAAACCATTCCCTGACTTTATAAATGTCCAGGGCCAGGGGATGCTCTGCAGCAGGAGGCAGGTCAGGAGGGGGTTAACTCCTCCTCACTCAGCTGGTGGTGTCGTGACACCGATGAAATCCACCACTGGAGAACGGTCCATGGACCACCATTCGTTTTGAAACCAAATGAGGGGTGGCAGAGTGCCCTCCCTGTCCCAGACAGAGCACAGGCATCCCCCGGAGCCCAGCTGCTCTCCCTGCATCCCTCCCCAGCACTGACACCGCCCGTGGAGTGCCGTGCCAGCCCCACACACCCTCACAGCTCCTGGGGAGCTGGAGTAACCCCAGCTTGGACGGGGAATTAAAAACATCTCAACATCCCCAGCCAGACGGTTTCTCCTGTCTATAAAACACGAAGGGGGGCTCGGCGAGCAGGGCAGCGCCTGCTGAATCCCAGCACACCGGGACACCCCGGAGGCACACGGGAAAGGAAGGAGAAGCCCTGAGCAGCCTGTCAGAACTTCAGCAGTGGGGATAATTGGTTTGTACACATTTCTCCCACACCCAATTACCAGCTCGGTTTGGTGTTTGATTGTACGCGACTCCGGTCCAGCAGAGCTGCTGCTGTTTCCATTCCTGCACACATCACCCAGTCCCTAAATCATTTTTAATAGCTCCTCTCCTCGCGTGCCCTCCCGGCTCATTCCAGCCCCATCAGCACGAGGCAGGTTGCAGATATGGAGGAGCTGACATTTCTCTTTTGAGTAATTTGCAGTGGATTTCTTGCCCGTTTGATGTAGTCATTTTGTTCTCGGCGCTGATGTGACATTAATTATTGTTAAATATTCTTATCTGTTACACACAGTTCTGTTTAGATAAAGGTCAACGCGTGAACCCCTGACAGTGCTCGTTGCTGCCATGCTCCGAAGCCAATTTGTCATCCTCTCCCTTCAATACCTTCATCTCGGTTTCAGTTCATTTTTCCTTTAATTCAGGCACAGTAGAGAGCCATTAAAAAATGCAGAAACTCTCAGCTGTTCAGCTCAGCACTCGGACAGGGAATTATGAGCCTGGGGAGCACCAGTTGCACAGGGAGGGCAGGGAATAATGCCCAGGAAAATCCAGCAGCAGCCTCTTTTAAGGAACTGTATGGCTGCCCCCCCAAATCTGTACATAGTTCTGCTTTAATAAAAATTAGCTAAGCCTTGTGCAGCACACGGTGCCTTCTCCCAGCCTGGTGTGCAGTGGGATAACAGCACAATCCAGAGGCCCTGGCACAGGGTGCCCAGAGCAGCTGGGGCTGCCCCTGGATCCCTGGCAGTGTCCAAGGCCAGGCTGGACATCGGGGCTGGGAGCAGCCTGGGACAGTGGAAGGTGTCCCTGCCCGTGGCAGGGAGTGGCACTGGATGGGCTTTAAGGCCCCTCCAACCCAAGCCATCCTGAGGCTTCTGATTCTCTGCTAAGCCCACACCACCCTCTCTCGGCAGAGGACAAGAAGGGCAAAGCTCAAGCTGTGAAAATATCCCAGAATGGAAGCACCATCCAGCAGTGATCCACCTTCCCAGAGACCCGAGGAGGAGCTGGGCCTGCTCATGGTGACTAAAACCTGCGCCAGCCTCTGCTCTGTCTTGCTTTTTATCTGCCTGACCAAATAATTCCTCTCTGCCACCCTGAGGTGTTGCTTCCCTCCACGCCACCTGCAAGGTGGGGGTGGGAATGCAGGGACAGCCTTGCTGGGGCTCACTCCAGCACCCCCGCTCCCTGCCCACCTTGGGACCCCTTGATGAGCCAAAACTGCATCTCCACGGCCTATCAGGGGTAGGGGTGCTGAGGCCTTCCAGCAGCCCGTGCCCTCGCACGGCTCTCCCTGGGGACAGGTCATACAATCCCGCAGGGACACGCGTCAGCAGGGCACAAACAGCAGGGCTCGGGCCAGCCAGGCTGGCACAGCTGGCAGCGGGAAGAATCCCAGCTCAGCTGACAGCACGGCGAGCAGGGCTGGCAGCCGTGGTGCTGGGCAGACCCGTGGCACTGCCCGGCTGCAGCTCGTGGGCTTTTGTGCTCCATCCAAAGCGCTCCAGCACGTCCGGAACCCACCGAGAGCCTGAATCCCACCCAGGGAGCCCCGCACACGCTTCAGCTGAAGCCCAGGCCCGAGGGAGCGTCTGGGAGAGCCCTTCGGAGCGCAGCCAGGGAGGGCAGGGCATGGACAGGAGCTAAGCCCTCAAGCCAACCAAGACAGCGACAAGGAGCAGGGTGAAGATGCTCAGGAGGCTCCAAACCCAGGACTAGGTTAATCCGAGGGCTCAGCTGCCTGGAAAGGTGGGTTCTGCTCCACGAATAGAGAAGGATGCTAAGGTGGATTCAGCACGACTGAAGTACCACACCATGAATCGTGTGCTTGTCCCAGCACTTGGCAAATGTGGAAGAACATTTGAACCTTTATTCAAAGTTACATTTAATTCTGCATTGTGCTAAATCATTCTGTACTTCTAAATAAAAGAGAATAAACCCCCAAACTCATCCCCCCCTCAGTGAAACACAACGAAATAGTGCAATGTGCTGAATGTAATCAAGTGTGGGGTTTTTTCCCTTCACTTGGAATCACGGAATCATTAAAGCTGAAAAGGACCTCTAAGATAATTGAGTCCAACAATGCCAAGCCCACCACTAACCCACGTCCCTAAGCCCCATACCCACGTGCTTTATGAACACTTCCAGGCATGGTGATTCCATCACTGCCCTGGGCAGTGTGTTCCAGGGCTTGACCACCCTTTCTGGGAAGACATTTTCCCCAACCTCCAACCTAAACCTCCCCTTGCACAACCTGAGGCCGTTTCCTCCCCTTGACACCTGGGAGCAGAGACCGACCTGGCTGCACCCTCCTGGCAGGGAGTTGGAGAGTGCGAGAAGGTCCCCCCTGAGCCTCCTTTTCTCCACCCTAAACAACCATCTTATTCATCAGAACCATAAATAAAGTCCCGGACAAAGGGATATTCACATCCCAGGTCCCCAGTTGCACCAGTGCCAGTGGGAAGCAGCAGCACTGCCTCCCTCCCCTCTGCTAAATCGGGAGCGGAGAAGGGTGAGAGCTGGCTTCACACGTTGGGAAAGGTATGAGACAACACAGGTCCTCTCCAGCCTTGGGGACAGAGTGTCCTGAGGCTAAAAATACAGACACGAGCCAAAAAGTCAAGGCTAGCAAGAGGCATTAACAGAGCCTGTTTATTTCTGTAGCCAGTGAGCACCCAGAGCGAGCCCGAGCCCCCAGCACTTGCTGCCTGCGTGACGGACAGGCTGCTGCAGCTGGAGGAGTCCGGTTTCTCCTGCACACACAGGGCTTCCCTCCCTGTCCCTTCCCCCAGGGCAGGCTCACACCTTGCCTGCCATTATTTTTAGCTGCTGCACAAAGCAGGGTAATGCGCAGGAGCAGAGGGACAAGGCCAACGACAGAAAGGACCGCCCTGCTGAAGGCTCTCGCCTTGCCACCACCACAGGGAGTCACGATCCAAGTTTATCAAGGTTTGTGATCAAACTTGTCCAGAGTCAGTGGGATCCAAGATGGAAATCTCTCTACCAGCCTTTACCAGCAGCCTGGGTTGGGTGGGAGATGTCCCACACCCGGAGTAGGACTGGGCTGCCCCGTGCTGCCCACGGTGCTCCCACCACACCTTCCCAGGGCTCCTGCCCTGTACCACACCTGGACACCTGCCACGGGTGGGGCCCGGCCCCTCCTCAGCCCAAAGGGCCAGAGGTCCAAGAAAGTTTCCACTGCCAAAAGCAGTGGGATGCAACCTCACGGCCGGCAGTGGCAGTCCTAAGGACACGGATGCTCCTTGAGCCTGCTCCAAGTTCAATCATCACAGAATCCCAGAATGGTTTGGGCTGGAAGGGACATTTAAGACCATCCCTTTCCAATCCCCTGCCATGGGCAGGGACACCTTCCACCATCCCAGCCTGCTCCAAGCCCCGTCCAACCTGGCCTTGGACACTTCAGGGATGGGGCAGCCACAGCTGCTCTGGGCAACCTGTTCCACAACTGGAGCTGTCAGAGCTCAGCTCCCCTCACCTGGCATAAAAAAAAACCCCCAGTGACACCAGGATGGAGCCACTGGAACACCAAGGGAAGACCACAAGGAGCCTCTGGCACTGGCTAAGTGCCAGGCTGAGCCTCCCACACAGGGCTCTTCAATTCAATTCGCCTTCCTTCATTAACCACAATGGATTTACACCCAAACCAGAACTGAAAAAAATCAATTATCTGTCTCTTTAACCTCACTGCCATGTTATCATTCCCTCTGTCCCACGTTTGGCTCCCCTCTAATATCCTTTCTCACAGGCCTGACAGAAATTTGGCACAGTCTTCATGCTGCAGGACAAACTTCCAAGGTAAAGAAGGGATAACATCCCAGTTTCTTCTGCAAGAGTGATTTCAGCACTAACTACTGCAAAAATATGAACAGAAAACTCCAGACTTGTAAGTGCAGCTGATCCCTCTGCAACTTGCACTCCAGTGCATGGATTAAGGTCTACGTCCTGCTGTAAGGCACCATGTCCTTCTGACAGGAATGCTGCTGGAGCTCTTGGATAAGCAGGCGCTTGATTTTCAAGGCTGATGGCAGAGGAACCTCATGGGAAAAGAACATCCAGGAAGTTTTACCCATCAGGCTCCCATCAGCAGACGCTGTTGGCTCCAGGTGCTGGTGCAGCACTGAGAGCCACAGAACAAAAGATCTCCGACGTGGGATAATTAATTTTTAGCGCTACTTTGGCCTCCGAGAGCACCTCAGATGAGACAGAGCCGGTCTGAAACTGAAGAGAAGGTGCTACTGCTGCTCTGCCATTGCTGAGCTTTGACACAAAACCCAGTAAATGCCAGTGGCCACCTGGCCTCTTGGCCATGGTGCACAGCCCACGGTGCCTCAAAGCTCTGACCAGTTCCTCACCCTCATCATCACAGGCACCTCTCGAGAGCCTCCTCCCAAAGGAGCCAGTGATCCCAACGCAGCCACAGGAGACTCCACATGGCCAGGGGAGCTCCAGGGACATCCCCACCATCCAGGGCCCACACAGCTGGAGAGGGGGATGTTCATTCTGCACCGAACTGGGCGGTTTGGTGTACACGAGCAATTCCTTTTCTGTAATGGAATGGGTGGGTGTATCATTATGATTAGGCACAGTCATTACATCCAGCACTTAATTAGATTTGTGTAATTAGAAAGGCACCGAGTTATTTCACACGGTGGAAAAAGTCCTGCCTGGGTGGGGTTACATGAGACGGCAACAGATTCCTCTGGAGCTTCCAGAGCTGACTGATAACCTGGAACAAATGTCATCTCCAGTGCTGGGACCTTCACAAGGTGTGCATAATGCTCAACATAGGCGGATTTGGCATGGCTGAAAGGCAGAAACCAGACAAAACCACACGGAAAATATAATGACAGTTCCTACCAGTATTTTCTTCTCCGGCAAAAATATTCAAGCAGCACAATCAGGAGGCTGATGCTGCAGCCCCTGGTGCTGCACTGGAGCCCCAGACACCCAGCTGGGCTCACCGGGATGGACGGGACCAGGAGATGGGATGGCCCCAAGTCACCACTGTGACACAGGAACGAGATATTCATGTACCAGACACAGAGAAAGTCATTGGAAAAATCCCAAGGGATCAGAAGGCTTCTGCAGCAGGCCAGGCAGGCAGGTGGGGGTGCAGACCCACAGGACTCAGCTCCAGCCCCACTGCTGCACCAGCTGGGGTGCATCAGAGGAAGGATCGAGCAAGTTGGTTGCCCTTTTTTGGGCTTATCCTAGAAAACACAAGCGGAGAGGTGATCCAGACTGCTTTCCACAGGGGCAGGAGTCAGGTCAGACAGAAAATCACCTGAGCTGAAAGAGAAACTGCCACACAGAGAAATCAGGGAATGCTTTGGGGTGGAAGGCAGTTTAAAGACCACGGCATTCCAGCTCCCCTGCCATGGGCAGGGATTGCACCCACCAGAGCAGGTTGCTCTGAGCTCCATCCAACCTGGCCTGACCAGGTTGCAACCAGATGCTTTTACACTCCAGCCAGGGGAGAACGGTGAACCCAAAGTCGTTTTAATTCACCCCAGGGCAGAAAAGCATCTTGTGGCACGGTCAGGAGCAGATCTGGACTCACCCAGTGGCTCTGCAGCTTTGAAAAGCTCCCTGGGCATTTCCTCCTGTGATACCTGTTGGCACAGCACTGCACCAGGCACCTGCAATGGGCTGAGAGCTCTCTGCACCCCACAGGAAAACATCAACAGCACAAAACATTCAGGGAAGCAGCAAGAAAATGCTCTCCTGAGAGACCTGAGCCTGATTTTTTTTTCCATTAGACTATTTTTACAGATGGGGAAATGAAGCAAGAAGCAAGAAATGGCCCCCAGCCACAGAGTTATTTACTGGTAAGTGAACAGCCAGCTCTGTTATCAGATGCACACACGGCTGCATTACTACTCTGAGCAGTATCTGCACCTTAAGTAGCTTCTCCCACCCAAGCAGGGCCGTGTAGCACAGCCCCCATGGCCAGGCTGTGCTCAGGGACCAGGGGACAGCCAAGGGGATGCTCCACATCTTCTCTTGGCTGAGCCAGAGGTGGCCAAAGGACCACCAAAGAGCCTCCGAGAAGGGAACAGCTGTAACACCTACACTGGCTCTGTGACACCCACACTGGCTCAGACCCAGCTGGGACGAGCTGCGGCAGGATTTGAAAAAAGCTGGAAGAGAGAGAAAACAGCAGGTCTAAAAGTGAAGATAACCAATGCTCCAAAAATCTCCTGAAGAGTTTTTTCCCATGAAACTGCTTCTGGCAGGTGGGAAATGGGGGAACCAGTTACACAAACAAGTAGCTCACGAGGATAAGAGCATTTGATTAAGGGGCACTTTAAAGGAGGTCCTTCACAAACATTTGAAGGACCCTGATACGTTCGCAGCCATGTCTGGAGCTAATTCAAACAAAATGTTTAATTGCACAACCAGGTGAGAGTCAGATTATACAGTAAAATCTGGTTTTCTTCCTCTTCCACAGTTTTCACTTAGGTTCGTGGTCCCTGCTACTCAAATTTCTCCGAGTCCTGTTTGTGGGAATAACATTTTTCCTGCTCCCCTTCCAGCTGTCAGGCTACCACTGCTCAGTGACCACAATCACAGCCCTGAGTGACTCTCAGGGACCCTCCAACTTCTCAGGCCAATCACGAACACGCAGCAAAGCTGGGATTTCAAACACCACTTGGAGCTGAACAACTCAGAGAACTCTTCACCAAAACCACTCGATGAACAAGTTTGGGAGAAACCTCCTGTCTGGAGCAGGGGCTGGTGCAGAGGAACCTGCATCCAACAGGAGTCCCCAGAGAGCTGCTCCCAGTGCATCATCCCAGCATGGTTTGGGTTGGAAGGGACCTTCACACTCATCCAGTGCCACCCCCTGCCACGGGCAGGGACACCTTCCACTAGCCCAGGATGCTCCAAGCCCCATCCAGCCTGGCCTTGGGCACTTCCAGGGATCCAGGGGCAGCCACAGCTGCTCTGGGCACCCTGTGCCAGGGCCTGCCCACCCTCACAGAGAGGAATATTTTCCAATACCCAATCTAAACCTACTTTCTCAGTTAGAAGCCATTCCCTTGTCCTGTCACCCCAAGCCCTTGTCCAAAGTCCCTCTCCAGCTCTCTTAGAGCCCCTTTAGGCACTGGAAATTTCTGAGGACGATGGTCCTGTAATACTCCAAGAACAGGAGTGGAGTAGAGGGAAATAGGGCAGAAGTTCATTTTCACTTCACTTAAAAGCAGAAATCCTTCAGTTTGAGTTCAAACTACTCGTTACAGGTGTGCTATCTGTAACACCTACTGTGGGCATCCCTGCAGCTCCCCACCAGCTTCTGCAACTCAAAACTTGCCCAAAAAGCCCAGGAGCTGCTTACCAAGCCCCTCAGCTCCCCGGCAGATCATGCAGATGGTTGGGATTCAGGGATGGGATGTGAATCCTCGGTCACACAGCGGCTCCAAATCCAGCTCTGCGCCTGCATCCCAACACAGTTCTCCTGAGCTCCATAAAGGAGCAGTTCTGACAAAAAGGGACCTTTGGACGTCCCTTCTTACCCCATTGTCCTCAGCACAGTGGGGCTGTGCAAGGGGACCTGATGGGTCAGCCGGGGCCAGCAAAGCCACGAGGCAGCTGGAGCTGTCCCCTGCTGACCCAGCAGCTCTGCAGGGCCCTCCTGGCTCACTTTACTGCTGGACACACGTGGCTGCTCCTGGCCCAGACAGATGGAGGCAGGTGGGTGCACGGAGGGGACGGCCTGAGCACAACCCCAAAGGTTTTGGAGAGGGTCCCTCTTAGGCAGCACCCCAACATGGGCTTCTCCCCTGCTCCAAGTACCTACCACCACTGTGAAAGATCTAACTCGGGTCCTGAGCTCCTTCCTTTGCCAAAGCAGCTTGGAACAGCCCCAGCACCCTCCCCTCACTCTGCCCACACGCCAGTTCCCCCCAAATCCCCCATTTTGGGCACTCCTGCTTTGCAGACTCCTCCTCAGCACAAAGCAGGGGATCCGTGCTCACTGTGGTCCTTCACACGGGGCTGTGTAAGCCCACGCACGGATGAGAACCTGGATCCTGGAAATACGATCTGGGAGTGGGAAGGGAGAGGCCCCCCGCTGCCATCTCTGCAGTGACGCTCCTGCTGCGCCCTTGCAGAGGTGGGGCTGCCACGGATTAACAGGAACCTGCTGGGCTCTGCTCCTGCATCCAGCAGATACAGAAACCTGATCCAAGAGGGTCCTGACACAAACCCCTCCTGCTCCCACCCCTCCCAAGGAGGCTGACTGTCCATCACTGCTTTGTCTTCCGGGAAGGAAAGGGATGCTGAGCCCGTGTCTGTGTGGCGGGAGGGAAGAGTCACAGGGAGATGGGAGGGGGTGTGACATGGTGGGAATTACTGGAGAAAGGTAATTGCCTTCAAGGTAATTACAGGGCAAAGGTGCCTTACAGGGCTGCAGCCGTGTCTGGCTCTGGTAATGGATCCTGCCAGCTGAAATCCCCTCTGGAATCGCCCCTGACAGTGATGGTCAGACACCCGTGCCCCTCAGACTACAGCCACATCCATGTTCCTGGGCAGTGCTGTCCCAAGAGGGAAAACCTGCCCACACCTCCTTCACAGGACTGTGCCTGCCCTCCAAGAGCAGCAGCAATGCCTTCACCTCTCCAAACACCAGCAGGTTTGTGGTACCCTCCGCAAAGGGCTCGGCACACCCTGAGCCCCTCCCCAGTCCCCAGCCCTCCATCCTCGTGAGCAGCTCAGTGCCAAGGTGCCAGTGGAGGAAGATACAAGAACTTCCCTGATTTCAAAGAGCATCCTCCCTGGATTGATTTAGCCCAATTTGTCCTAAATTGATTTCCCATTCCCACTGGCTTAAGGGAAGAGGCAAACAGCTTGGAAGAGAATTTCTGATTCTTGCAGCGGAGCAGGTCTGTGCTGATTAGAAAATGCAAAGGTCTTGTCGAGGCAGGGATATCAACTTGGGATTCCTCCTTGTGTATGTGGAGAGGAGGCTTTCCCCCCTCTCCAACGCCCCCTGCCCCAGCTCTGGGGTCCTGAGCACAGGAAGGACCCGGAGCTGTTGGAGGGAGTGCAGAGGAGGCCCCGGAGATGCTGCGAGGGCTGGAGCCCCTCTGCTCTGAGGAAAGGCTGAGAGAGTTGGCCAGGGGGAGAGAAGGCCCTGGGGAGCCCTCACAGCCCCTAGCAGTGCCTAAAGGGGCTCCAGGAGAGCTGGAGAGGGACTTTAGACAAGGGCCTGGCTTAGACAAAGGCCAATGGCTTCCCACTGCCTGAGAGCTGGGTTAGTGGGATATTGGGAAGAAATCCTGACCTGTGACAGTGGGGAGGCCCTGGCACAGGGTGCCCAGGGAAGCTCTGGCTGCCCCTGGATCCCTGGCAGTGCCCAAGGCCAGGTTGGACGACGGGGCTTGGAGCAGCCTGGGACAGTGGAAGGTGTCCCTGCCCATGGCAGGGGGTGGCATGGGATGAGCTTTAAGGTCCCTTCCAACCCAAACCATTCTGGGATTCTCTGATCCCCCCCTGCTGTTGGGCCTGGCTTTTCAAAAACACCTGGGGAATGTGGGTGATCCAACAGCCCTGGAATTCATCAGGATCGCAAATGAGACACAAGTCAGGAAGACACCTGGGCTCCCACTCAAAGTCTGGCTGTCCAACATTTCAATGTTACCACTGAAACCATGTTAAACATGCTTTATTAAGTACAGTCGTACCTCCATACTACACCTCTCACTTCCAGGGAGCCCAAACCACTTTTCCAGCTGCCCTGTGCTGCCCTGGCTCCACCTGCAGAGCCACATCTGCACTGAGAATATCACATCCCACACAACCTCCCCAGAATCACAGAGGAAGTGCCACCAGAACAGCATCCCTCACCCACCTGGTGTCCTGCTGTCTCTGTGGTCCCTCCTCTCCAAAAAAAACATCATCATCTTTCCACGAGAACAAGTTTCCATGAGACATTTTATGCCCAGCCAAGTTTCCCAACCCATCTGTTCACTGGGCACAAAGTCCCTGCTACAGAAACCCAACCCTGCAGTTCAAGCCTGGCTTCCTTCCTGGGATGTACGGGCAAGGAGGAATAACAATCACGGACATACAGCTATTCCCTACTCTCACAAACCCCAAACGAAATGAAATCCAAACCCTACAGTGCTTTTATGGGGTCTATATTGCATTGAGTTTAAAGATGAAGCACTGGGACAATGAAAATATTAAAATCCACAGAACTGCTCCCCTCTTTTCCCATTTAAATTCCATGTTACTGGCCACATTCAAGTCACAGGATTCCAAATGTGGTTTGGAGCTGTCTGGCACCAGGATCCACCCTTGCATGTGGACCGGGAGGATTTTTCTCTCTCACTCTACAAAATAAACTTTTAATCTTTGTAAACTGTGGTGCCAGTTCAAAACTGGACAAAAATCCAAATGCATCAGCCCTTCTTCCAGGCTGGGCTGCTCCATAAATTAACGGCTCAGAGAGAAGAGACAAGGAATTGGTGGCACTGCTGTGCCTGGAAAAGCAGCCGGAGACAGTCCTGGCGCCCAGGGCTTGCAGGAGCTACAGAGAGCAGACAGAGGCTTCACATCTCCTCTGGGTGCTGCACCACATCTCCTCTGAAACCCAGAGAGGTTTGCAGAGACCCCGCCAGCTTCCCAACACCTGGAAATTTTCCTTATTTCTTCCCATTCAGAGGAAAGATGTTTTCCACCTCACCTCTCTCATAGGAAAAATGCTGCTCACTTTGCCCTGAGCCCTAAAAATCATCCGATATTCCACTTCCTTTTCACCCAGACCGTGGCTGTAATGTCTCCTTAAAATCCGCAGCAGAGCAGAGGATTCCTGGGGATTTTTGTGCCAGTGCAGCTCAAACTCCCTGAGATCCTGGCCTGTCTCATCAGTGATGCAGAGGCTGCGGCGGTGCCCGGCGCATCTGTGCCCTTCTCACTCCAGCTCAGCAGGCTCCAGTGGGCATTTCTCCACCAGGCCAGAAATCAAGCTGTGCAGATGAGCAATCCACACCAGGAGCCTGCAGGTCCCCTGGGACACCAGGAGAAGGTTCCAGCAGGGCTCAGGCTGATCAGTACCAGGTAACAGGGCAATGCTGAACCACGGAGGGACTGGTACCCACCAAGTCAGGGACCCTGGCATGGGCAATGCCATCTCCCTGGCTGCAGATGGAGGTGCCCACTGTGAAGCAAGGACAGAAACAGAAGATCTGGGGGCCAGAGGAGCCTGGCAGGGGGAAGGGAGGGAGCTGAGCGTGCAGGGGCAGCAGGAGCAGAGCACAGAGGCACTGGCTCACTGCAGCATCACGTGCAGCATCCCACGGGGCCACTGCTGCTCTAAGCAGCTTCTAAAGCAACCCCTTCCCAAGGACACAGGGGCTGTGCTGAGAGGGCTGGTCCCACTGATCCAGACTGGTCCAAGAGGACAGCTCTGTGTGCAGAGGGGATGTGAGAGAGACTTTCCTTCCCCTTTATCCTTCTTCAACATCCTCCCGAAGGGCAGTGGAGGGGCAGGCACCGATTTCTTCTCTGTGACCAGGGACAGGACCTGAGGAAATGACCTGAAGTTGTGCCAGGGGAGGGTCAGGCTGGAGATCAGGGAAAGGTTCTTCCCCCAGAGGGTGCTGGGCACTGCCCAGGCTCCCCAGGGAATGGGCACGGCCCCGAGGCTGCCAGAGCTCCAGGAGCGTTTGGACAGCGCTGCCAGGGATGCCCAGGGTGGGGGTGTTGGGGTGTCTGGGCAGGGCCAGGGGTTGGACTGGATGATCCCTGTGGGTCCCTCCCAGCTCAGGATGTTCCATAATTCTGTGATTATCGGAGCACAGGCTGAGATCCCAGCTCCCAAATCCACATGCTCCTTCTTCCTCTCCCAGCTCAGTGCTGGTGCCAAGCAGAGCATCCCTGTGAGGTCCTGGAGCTGCTGCCCTTACCTACCCCAAATTCCATAAGCTCGGCTGCCTCACACCCAGCCAGCCAGGATCCAGCTCCTAAACCTCCAATCTCCCGATCCTCCTCACCTTTAAACAGTTTTAAAAGCAGCTCAGCACTTCAGACCACCTAAATGTAACCACACTGTGCCTTCTCAGGGGGTCAGAGCAAGGCAAGAGTGGGATGCAGGAACACAGAGCCAGGAGCATCACCCTTCCCTCCCCGGGATGCTGGGATGGGGCCTCCACCTGGGGATCTCTCCCAAAACTGACCTCTCATTTTACCAAATGGGGAAGGAATCCAATTCAAACCTTGCCTCCAGTAGCACAATATCTTGTTTCAATCCAACCCAGACACGCAGCTCCACCCCTGCCCACAGAGCAGGGAAGGCACAAAGCCTGCAGCTCCAGCAGCAAAGGACAAACTCCCAGCAGCTGACTCCATGGGCTGGGCGCAGCACAGGAGGGAAGGGTTTGGAGCCATGTGCCCAACAGGGCTTGAAGGCAGTACTGGAAAGAACCTGTGTGCACATGGCTCAGGTGAGATTCAGCTGCAGTTCCTGGGATATTGCAACTGTGGTGCCTCCAAGCATGAAATTCCATGAGGAGTCTGGGGATTCCACCTACGAGGACTGGTCCTTGCAAATGTGAATCCCTCTGCAGAATCAGAACCTCTAAGCAACGACGGCTTCTTCTCACAGTGACTTTCTAGAGTGAAAAACCTGGAATAGCTCAAGCCAATATTTGGGGCAGCCTCGTGCTTATCCCACTCCCAAGCTGGGGAGGGTCCAGTCTGAGTTAACATCTGCTGAGAGTGCCAGGATCCCAACCCCTGAGCAAGCAGCCTCCCAAACTTTTTATTTCAGACAGTCACCAACACTTTGCCTTTCATGAAAGAGCGGGTCTGATGGAGTCACTCCTCAGCCACAGGCAGCTCTAGGAACAAAGCCATCATCCATTTTGGTCCCAAAGTCCTTGCCCAGCATCCAGCTGCTTTTCCATGATCCAGAGCTGGGCTGTACCTTGGAGAGCAGCAAAGCTCAGCCCTCAAAACACACCAAATTAACTCGGGTCTTGAATTAGTGGGGTCAGAGCCAATTAGCTCAAT
Organism: Mohoua ochrocephala; assembly: GCA_013398855.1. NCBI lineage: Eukaryota > Metazoa > Chordata > Aves > Passeriformes > Acanthizidae > Mohoua > Mohoua ochrocephala. The sequence continues at coordinate 118,502 of VZTA01022495.1, forward strand.
TTGACCCAGCTGCTTTAAGCAACATTTTTCTAGTCTATTGGAGCTTGTTATCACACAGATTCATCTCGGTGCCAGGTGAAAAATGAGCTGTCAGAGCAGGTGTGACCCTTTGGGATGCATTTTCATCCTTTCTGGGAGCGACAACAGGAGAGAGCCCAGGAGGAGAGAGCAGCCCGGTGTTTGCAGCCCAGCACTCAGGAGCTGCTCCAGCCAGGAACAGCCTCTGTGTGTCCACTGCTTGGTGAGGAAAAAAACGTCCAGACACCCCTCACCTCCTGCCAGCCCAACTGCTCCACGTGGGACCTGCTGGTGTTATCAATAACTTACTAAACTTAATGTTTAATAACTCTGTGTTATTAATAACTTGTTAAACTTAATGTTTAACAACTTTGTGCCTGAGTACAGAGCCACCACTGCCCAGGTACCACATTAACTCCAGCAGCGGACCTGGAGTTGACCCAAATTCCTTTTCTGGACACATTTCATCTGCAGAAAGAAAGGCCAGGCTGGACGGGGCTTGGAGCCGCCTGGGACAGTGGGAGGTGTCCCTGCCCATGGCAGGGAGTGGCACTGGATGGGCTTTAAGTCCCTTCCAACTCAAACCAGTCTGGGATTCTGTGAAAGAAATAATCCTGCTCTGCCCCTTTTCACTGTAAGAATGAAAGATGCAGATCAGAGAAAACCCAAGCCACAGCACCCACGTGTGCAGCAACCTCAGCAGCTGGGGTTTTACAAAAATGAAAGAATCCTCAACAAAACTTTCCCTTTTCCTGAAAGAAAATGTACAATCGGAGGGGTTCTTTTCTAATGAGAAATGCGAAAGAAATTTCACATTTCACATTTCAAATTTCAGTATTTCAAAGCATCAAAATAACCCCCATTTAATGTGCCATTTCAATGACATCTCCAGCTATGTGAATGGCACTGCAAACCCCCTCAGTGAAGTGGAAAACACCAAATTCTCCAAATTTGTTTTTATTCTGTGAGCACTACTTTTAGTCTGTCAGATGTTCTTGTCAAGATGTCACATACATTTAGCATTTAGAATTTCTTACAGACAACATTCCCAGTTCCAGAAGCTCTCCACAGGCAGCAGTGGGGGGCTGCTCATCACACCTGGCACCAGCAGCAGCTCGGGGCACTGCTCTGTGGGAGATGCCTTCAAAGGAATCCAGGAGAGGTGACTAAAAAGGCTCCCCTCTACACGGGAGGCCATCCAGCCCCAAAGTCCTCACTGCAGGGCCGGTCAGTTTGGTTTGATCATGACTGGGACAGCCCAAGCAGGATCACAACAAGGAGGTGTCACAGCCAAAGGATCCCTGAGTGATTCAGGTTGGAAAAGACCTCCAGGATCATCAGGTTCAAGCATCCCCCGGCACTGCCAAGGCCACACTAAACCACGTCACCAAGTACCACATCCGAGATGGTGACTCCACCATTGCCCTGGGCAGCTGTTCCAATGCTTGACAATCCTTTCAGGGAAGAAATTCTCCCCATTATCCTATCTAAACCTCCTCTGGTCCAGCTTGAGGGCATCTCCTCTTGTCTTGTCACTCATTCCTTGAGAACAAAGCCCGACCCCACCCTGGCTGCGCCCTCCTGTCAGGGAGCTGTGGAGAACCACAGAGCCCTATGAGGTGTCACATCCCTTCTTCTGGCAACTGGGAGCAGTGATAACCCCTAATCCCAGGGCTTGGGGCTTGAGACCCCCTCTTAGGGTTTCTCACATCACCCCAAGACTGGAAACATCTTGTGTCTCCCCAGTAACTGCAGTGGGGAAACCCCAGCACCCCACATCAACGGCACCCACCACATGGAAAATAATCGGGATGTTGCCCCTCTGCGTGCCCACAGCACTCGGGGGGAACTCTGGAAGTGTCCAAGGCCAGGCTGGACGGGGCTTGGAGCAGCCTGGGATAGTGGAAGGTGTCCCTGCCCACGGCAGGGGTGGAATGGGATGAGCTGTAAGTTCCCTCCAACTCAAACCAGTCTAAGGAACAACTGCAGGGCTGAGATGGCTTTTCACCCCGTCACTAAATATAGAGATAAGATAGATCAAAATAAATGCACTCATTGAATAAGCACTCACTACTGAGAAGTGTCATGGAACCAGCCATGAACCCTTCCTGCCTACCTTTGATTGAAATAATGGATTTTTTTTATTCATCTTTCCCTGACATTCCCTTATTATCATAACCAAGCCTAATGAATGCAATTAAAGCTAGAAGTCTCTCAATTTCTTTCCTTTCTGAACAGGTTCCATTTCTTCTTTTTTTTTTTTTTTTTTTTTTTTTTTGAAGCCCTGGAACAGAGCAGCAGCTGAAGTCACAACTCACACAAACAGAATTAGGAACAAAACCCCAGCCCGAGTAGCTGTTCCTCCAGGATTCCCAAACACACAGCCTCAGAGATTAGGGAAATGGAGGGGGTTTGTGCACAAAGCTACAAAAATAAAAGTTAAACGTTGTGTTGGGCCAAGAAGAAAGCAAATTCACCAAGGAATAGCTCTTTCTACCTCTATTAGTTTCAGCAGGCTGTGGTGCTTCCCACAAGCCACCAATGCAGCCTAATTGGGAGGGGAGGAATGGAGCTCAGCAGCTGCTTAGCAAACTTTATCATTATTTTTCATGAGGTCCCAATTTTCCCTGCTGCCTTGGATTTGCTTTGCCTCTTTGTATTTTGCTGTCCTGTGCTTCATTTTCTTTCCTCTCTTCCTCCTCCTCATCTCTCTCTGTTTGTTTTATCACAACCCCCAGGGCTGGCCACTGAAAAAGAGCCTTCACGAGCCCCTCACAGCCTGGCAGCAGCAAATCTCCTGCTGCGCCCCAGCGAAACAGCAGGACAGCGCATTCCTGCATCCCCCACAGCTCCTCCATGGCCAGGGGATGGCTGGCCCAGGGCAGGGTTACACGGGATGTTAGGAGGGAATTCTTCCCTGGGAGGCCCTGGCACAGAGAAGCTGTGGCTGCCCCTGGATCCCTGGAAGTGTCCAAGGCCAGGTTGGATGGGGCTTGGAGCACCCTGGGACAGTGGAAGGTGTCCCTGCCCATGGATGAGCTTTAAGGTCCCTTCCAACCCAAGCCATTCCATGATTCCATGATCATCAGGGCCTGCTTTTACCAGCTACAGCCAAGGTTATGGAGGCTTTTTGGTGATCAGGATGAATCCAAACCAGCTGAGGGCTGGAAACACCAAGTTGGGCTCATGTGGTAGAACACCCTCAAGAATTTTTCACCACAGGCTACGAAACAGATGAGCAAAGATTCTAGGGATACATTCCCTAGCAACGATCAGAAAATCAGGGAATATCGTGAGCTGGGAGGGACCCACAGGGACCATCCAGTCCAGCTCCTGGCCCTGCCCAGACACCCCAACAACCCCACCCTGGGCATCCCTGGCAGCGCTGTCCAAACGCTCCTGGAGCTCTGGCAGCCTCGGGGCCGTGCCCATTCCCTGGGGAGCCTGGGCAGTGCCCAGCACCCTCTGGGGAAAGAACCTTTCCCTGATCTCCAGCCTGACCCTCCCTGGCCCAGCCAAGGGATGTAGAGACCCAAACCCCACATCCATCCCCGTGCACCTCCTGCCCAAAGGAAGCTGCTATTGATGATCTCCTACTTAAGCTCTAAGAGGTCCCAGGCTCCATCCAGGTCCCTCCCTGGGTGGGTTCCAGCCTCCCCAGGCCTGAGGACACGGCTCAGGAATTACACACTTCATCTTCTGTCATTCGCTCCCCCGGAGGAAGCAAGGCTCCAAATTGAATTATCATAAAGAAATCAATTCCAGATCAAACCGCTGTGAAATTATAATTGCTTTAATGATCTGCAGGCTGGAATAGACAGGGCCCAGGGAAAGCATCATACACTTTCCCTCTTCAGTTCATAAGGCTCCTGTAGGAATCAGCCTTTGTTCACAGGGAGCATTAGTGTTTTCTAATTATGTATTAATTTAATCTACTATTAATTTTCAATTATTGTTATTACACAGGAACTTCCTTTTTCCCAAATGTGGCTGCTGCGTAAGGTGCTGAATTCCAAGCAGCTCTGGGGTGAGCTGACAGGCAGTTGTTTAGCCTTTAAAAAGGGAAAAAAAACCCTTCAACAACCAATTTTGATGAAGACATTCCAACCAAACAAAAATATATTAAAAAAAAAAAAGACACGCACGCAAACCTTTCTGACTCATCCAAAAATGAGCAGCATTTTACCAGCAGCCTGTTTAGCCTACAGGCTTAAATCACTTAGGTACGGCGTGTCTGTGGAGATTTTCATTAGAATTGACATTTTGACAACTGAAAAAAAACCCTACAACAACCCCACTCACAACATGACGGGTAGTTTAAAAATAATTATCAACCACAGGACAAAGGCACCCAGGGAAATGAAGTTTCACTAAGGTCTCTTCTTCCTAAAGATGATATTTAGAAAACAACCAACCATTCTTCCTTAATTAATTGAAGACGCAAAAATAGCTCAGGATTTTCAGCATTACACACGAGCAGGAGCAGAAGGGACAGGGCTGTGGGCAGCAAGGTCCTGGATGGGCAGCAGAAGTGTCTGGGAATGTGGGGGGATTTAATTCTTGGATTTCACATTCCAGAGACTCCGCTCATCAGAAAGCTGCTGGCACTGAGGGTGGGCCCTCCTCACCATGGAAAACATCCAAGATGCCCAGGGGAGAAGGAAGCTCCTGAAAAACGCAGAGTATGTCAAACCCGACTGGCTCGGTCTGTCCTGCCTTTTCCAGGGGTGCTGGGGATGAGGCTTCCGAGAGGGCATGCAGAACGCCTGGATTTGGGGCCTGTCTGCCCCGGCTTGGCACAAGATCCTCGCATTTTCCACAAACAGCTAGAATCCCATCCAAGAACCAGTAAACTAGGGAGAGACTCTCCAAAGGCTTCAATAGCTTTGGAGCAGAGGGACTCGCACACACTTGCAGTGCATACAAAACAAGGAATTAGATAATCCTGCGAAATAAAGGCTTCGGGAGCGCCTTTGGCTCTGCTGGCACAACAGCAGCGGGATGAGCCCATCAGAGCGGAGCTCATGGAGCAGCAGAGTGACAAACAGAGCTCCTGGAGCAGCAGGACTGATCCTGCACAATCCCCAGGGAAGGGCTGACCCACAGCCCAGGCTTGGGCGTCCCCCTGGGCACATCCCCTCTGCGAGGTCCCCGTGCCACCACTGAGCTGGGGTCAGCCTCCTACAACCCACTGAGGTGACAAAACCCCACAGGCGTAGGGCACAGGGAGCACCCCCAAGGTCTGCGTCCAACTCCCTGAAACACACGACAAACAAACTCCCTGCAGGGAAACCTTTGGCCAAGTCTGCAGAACACAAAGAATAGGAGAAACCTGACTTTTTTTGCAGGAATAATAAAGTCTAAGGTTACTTCCTGAGGTCAAGAAGGTTTCTTTTGAGCCGTGTGGTCCAGGTGTGCTGTCTGCCAATACTCCTGCCCTGTGAAAGACCCATTTATCACAGAGCTCTGTTCTTCCATCACTGCGTATTAAAACAGCTGTAGTGAAACCAGAATCACTCCCAACTCGTACCAGAATATCAGCAAGCCAAGCTCAGCTCATCAGCTGCAAAAGTGTTCTGGCACGGAAAAGCTGCACAGTGAATAAAATCCTCCTGATACAAGGAAATACCTTGTTCTGTGGAACATCCCTGGCATCTCCCAAGAGATGCCACCATAAAGATCAAGAACTTGGCAAGTTTTGAAGACAAACTCGATGGACAGAGAGACAGAGGCAGTAACTCAGGACATCTTCAAAAATCAGTACCTCAGAGCCCCAGAGCCCCTTCCAGTGCCCTAAAGGGGCTCCAGGAGAGCTGGGATGGGACTTTGGACAAGGGATGGAGAGACAGGACAAGGGGCAATGGCTTCCCACGGCCAGAGGGCAGGGTTGGATGGGATATTGGGAAGAAATGCTTCCCTGTGGGGTGGGGAGGCCCTGGCACAGGGTGCCCAGAGCAGCTGTGGCTGCCCCTGGATCCCTGGCAGCGTCCAAGGCCAGGCTGGACATTGGGGCTTGGAGCAAGCTGGGACAGTGGAAGGTGTCCCTGCCCATGGCAGGGGGTGGCACTGGATGAGCTTTAGGGTCCCTTCCAGCCAAAACGATTCTGGGATTCGCTCACAGACAGCACACAGTGGAATTAAACTGGACGTAGGGATATGAGAGTGCCCATAAAGTGTGAAAAGACTTCACATGGAAGCACAGACACACACTGGTCCTACAGAGACCAAGGCTGAGGATGTATCCCCCACAACACTCCAAGGCTCCTCAAACTCTAGTTATGAATTCTTTTTGTATCTATCATAATCACTTCCCTGTGCTGCCTTTCCAAGTTCATTGCTGTAATGGTAAATGAGCACACAGGAATTAAAAATACTCACAACAGGCGAGCCACAAGGAACCCCGAGGATTTCACTGGCTTTTGGGGCCTAAATCATAATAAAATTTAAAAAACTAATAAGAGAAAACTCCCATGTCTTCATCAGATGCAAAGGTGCAGCACTGCATTTTAAAGAGACCATCAGGAACCTGAAATTGCAGCACAAGTCTCTCTAAACATGCACTGCAAGGTCACCAGCTCCCACCACCTTCCAAGATTTGGCAGTGTTTATTATCGGGTTCCTGACACTTGGGGTTCCTGAGGTCAAGCAACATGAAAATCCTGAGGTTTTTGAGGTTTTTCCCCGCTAAGCCTGCTGCTGGCCATCCTGCTGAAAGAGCAGCAAGAATAAATCTCGCAGAATAAATCTTGAAAACAACATCCCTGGAGGAGGCCAGGCAGCAAAAGGTAGAGAGGAAAGAAAAGTGCAACACTCAAAAAAATAACAGAGAATTTGAAATCATGAGAGCACTCATTTGGGGATATTTACCTTGGGACAGAAAAGGGTAACAAAAACCCCCCACGAATGTAAGACATACATACGGAGAGCGAAAGTTTAATGAAAGACATTTTACTCAGGGAATACCACAAGTAGGAATGGAGTTTGATTCAACTTTTTAGCTGGTTGTGCCAGATTATTACCTTGAAGTAGCTGCAATTCCACCCGAGGGGAATGTGCAGCAGTGATGGGACAGTCCAGACGTGCAGGGCCCCTGCTCGAGCCTCACGGCTGACGCCTGAGCCCTCCCCAATTCCCCCCACTCAGTCACCACGGAACCATCGCGTTTCTCCCCCAGAAAGGGGCACAAAAGGTGACTTCTCCCATCTCCTGAGCCCCTTTCCACACCCAGCCCCCGGCACTGACAGCTCCAGCCTGGGCTGGGGGAGCTCCCCGCTGTCCCTGCAACACAGGTAAATGCAAAGTTTGATCAAATTGCTTGGGGCTGGCATGTTTTCTGCCTTCCTTTAAACCAAGCAACTCATGCTAATCTGCAGCTAAATCCCACCATCCCAGAGGCACTGCTGACATCAGGCAGGAAATAATTCCCATTCCAAGGGACAAAGCAGATCCCATTGACAAAATCCAGTGTCACATTTTTATTTAAAGGAGTCTCAGGCTCTGCTGAACAGGCAGGAGACACCTTGTTTCGAGCATTATTTCAAGGATGGCCAGATCCGAGCTGCCCACAGAGGAGCAGGCTGGTTTTGGCAGGGTCATGTTTTATACATGACCCAGCACTGCAGCTTCTGCAGCACACAGCTTTGAAGAGTTATTGTTTATGGATGGGGGATTTTAATAAACTGGAGCAACGCAGGATTCCCAGCTCCTGTGGCATTCCTGAGTGATTCAAGATCAAAATAATCCGTGTGTGCACGGAGGCGAATCAAAGCACAGCCTTGGTGGCAGCCTGGGGCGGCAGCAGAGGGACAGGCAGCACTTCCCAACTGGGCACCACAGACTCCTACTTCTTTTTAACGCCACAAGTTAATGGGGACAACCTCAACGAGGTGCTGGAGACCCTGAAGTGCCTCCTGGACTCTGGCCAGGGTGGTCAACAGGGCTCAGCAACAGGGGTGGACAAGGCTCCACACGGAGAGGCTCCCTATGGAAAAGCTCTCTAGGCAGGCAGGGTGTTGAGTCCAGCCCAAAAGCAGCCCCAGGGGCAGTTCCACCTCAGTTTCCCCCCAGCCTCACCCTGCCTTGGACAACGAGCAGCCAGACAGAAAATTACTGCAGGAGGTTAATAAATTCCTCTCAGAAAAGGACGGGAGGCACACAGGATGGTGCAGGGTCAGGGACAGAGTTTGGCAGACTTTTGACAATCCCAGGACCTCTGTGGCCCTTTTTGCTCCTCCTGAGTTGTCACACTCGGTTGCCACAAAAATCATTCCAACAGCTCATGCAGAGGACTGATTCCAGTGCAGTTCTAAGGAGGGAGAGAACAACCAGGCTGCTGGGCGAAGCAGCCTGGCCCTGGAAGCAAACCCATCCCGCAATTCCGAGAATGCGGAGCTCCTGCCTCCCTCCAGCTGCCACACAAACATCACTTCCCTGGCCCCACGGGAGCAGCTGTGCCCGGCCCCTGGGCTGGGACAGGCTCTCTGGTTCTTGGGATGCTCGGGGCAGGATGGCGCCCACCACCCCAAGGGCAAGCACAGCTTGTGTCCACCACCACCACAGCACTGGTACCATCATGGAACTGGCTGCACGTGCTCCTCTGGAGCCAGAGAAGGGCCCGGGAGACACCCACCAGAGCCAAGGAGAGATGTCCCCGAAACGTCTGTGCCTTCCAAACACCTGAGCTTTGGTGTATTCGGCAAGTGAGACCTTCAAGGTCTCTGCCAGGAGAAAGCCAGCCCCGACAGCTGAAGAGTCAGTCCTTCACAAGGCCACTTTTCCGTGGAGAGAGGTCCTAGTGAATGCAAAGTCCTCTTTACCTCTGAACTTTCAGGAGGAAAACCTCCTCAAAGCGCTGAACTCAGCCTTAGCCCATCTTCTCCCACCTGAGTTTACATCAGATTAATAAAGGCCTTGATGAGCTGTTGGGAAGCTCAGCCAGGCTCACTCCCCTTGAGGCACAAACTTCCCCCAATCCTTTCTCAAAAGGACTTTCTGCCATGAAAATGTTCGAGATTCATTGTTTTGGCCAAAGCAGTCATTTCACTTCTGCTGTGAATGCAGGGAATGGCACAGCATCCTTCCTCCCTCCCTTTCTTCATCTCTAAAAATAAGGAGCTTACACCCTGCTTTTAAAATCAAGTCAGGAGAGAACTGCAAAATGTCGAGTACCTCTGTCTGCTTCACAACCAGAACAGCTGAGAGACCCCCAAAAGCTGAGGGGACTCCACTTGTGAGCTCACCAGAACCCCGAGCACAGCAAATTCACCCGCCGCTCTGCTCTCTGCCGCCACTTTAAACCCCCACTGTCCCCACTCCATCTCCTGCCCAAAGCAAGCCCAGATCTCCTGGTGGGACTCCTGACTCACCAGCACATTTTCCTTTCAAAGGTCAAAACAAATGTGTTGTGGCAATAGGGATTTCATTAGTTCCCTCTTAGTTTCAGTTGATCAGCAGGAGTTTAAGAGATTGGTTGCACTCTGGAGCTTCCCTAACAAGGCACGCTTCATCTTATTAGGAAGAAGGGAAGGAGCAGCCATGGGAAACGTCTCATCCCTGGATTTGCTGCTGAACACAGCAGCAGAGCAATTAGCAAGGTGGTCTCTGCAGCAGAGAGATCTGCACTGGGATGTCCTCACGCTCATTTACACACCGAGGATCAGGACTCAGGGATTCTCGCAGAACAGAACTGACAATTTTCAGTTACTCCCATTTCCCTTCAAGCCCTCCAACACTGCTCGTTTCCATGAGACTCTGTGCGATTCTGTGAATTCCAGAGTCCACTTCCTCACGCTGGAAGCCTACTCCAACCCGAGGGCAATGCTCCCAAATCCACGGATCAGCCACAACGAGGTCAGTGCTCCACCTACCACCATCTACTGCTCCAGTCACCAGGAGCTGCTCATTGCCATTGTCCCGAGCTCCTGGGTGCTCATCCAGCTGCTTCAGGACACAACTTCACATCCCATTTGGAGTCTCCTGGAAAGCTGTTAACGCTTGTAGACAATCTTTCCTTTGCCGAATCCTTCCTTCGCTTGCAGATGCCGCTCAGTTTTAGAGGAGGAGGTGGCAGGTGGAGCCCTTCTTTCAGTTCAAATGCTTCTTGATAAGACTTGTGGAGCAGACAGAACAACTTTAATACTGGAAATATCTTCCACCCTGCCCCGGGTTGCATAAGGACATCCACATATTCATCTGCATCTGCTCTGATCCCCCTCTGCCACTGCTCCAATCGTGATCACTTCCAAGGTCATGCCAGCTAAGGAAAAATAATGTGGGCAGCAAAGCCAGTTCCCTCTTCAGATTTAAAATGAACCTTAGGTCCTCTGTTTATCTGTTTTTAATGGATGTTCAGGGACCCGTTTACAAGTTCTCCCTCTAAAAATCCCCTTCTGTGAGAAACACAGTTCCTACATCGTCCCCAGAACCTCAGGGCTGAAGACAGAAGAAACTCCCAACATGCAGAAACCAGCCAGACTGGTTTAGGTCTCCTATTTCATGGGCTGGGATCAGACTGAGGAGATCAGAGGACCCTGATGAGGGGTAGATCAGGGGGAACACTGTCCTTGATCCCCATTAGTTTCACCTCAGAGGAGCATCTCCCACAAGACCAAACACACCTGGATCCGAGGCCGTGTCCCTGAGCAAAGGGAGACTCTCAGCTGCTCTAATAGGTGTTAGATCAGGTCCCTAACTTGCTTCTGGACATGACAGGTTGCCTGTTTCCAACTCATTTTCTCCTCCACCACTGCCAGAGTCAGAAGAGGTCAAGGAATCCCAGAACAGGATTGGCTGGGGGGAGGAAAGGGGAGGGAGAGGCATTTGCATGTTAAGAAATACAGCAAGAGAAACACAGGCTGCAGAGATTAGGGAACAAGCTTTTTAGTGGGAGCAGAGCAAGAGGCAGCTGCTGGAAGCAGGGCAGGGAAGCATTTAGCATTTCCAGCTGCAAGGCTAATCTGATATGACACTGAATCAAGCCTGCATATGCAGCTCCGATAAATCTTTCATCAATAAAGCTCACTGTCACAAACCTGGAGCACACCAGGAAGGCAATAAACTTCACCTGCACACACAGCCCCCGTGGGGTCTTCCCTAAGGACATTTCTCATGGAGGCAGCATGTGAGTTTTGTGATCCTCCCTCGCTGGCTGCAGCGAGGAAACGCTGTCAAGTTTAGTCTTCGTAAAGAAGCAACTACACATCTGACCTACATAGAGTGCACAGATGTGAGTAGCCTCGCACAGCACGCCACAGATTATTTTTTTTTAATGCGAAAAAAAAAATTAAACACCACCTGCTTTGCCTGGGACCGTGCAGGAACAAAAGGCAGCTGTGCTGTACCAGGATTCGGATGGGAACTCGGGAGAAGCACGTCCATCTTTTTTGGTTTAAATACACTTCCAAGGATTGCCCATCCCTGAAAGCGATCGAGGCCAGCTTGGACAGGGCTTGGAGCAACCTGGGAGAGTGGAAGGTGTCCCTACCCATGGCAGGGTGTGGAACGGGATGATCATTAAGGTTCCTCCCAGCCCAAACCACTGCAGGATTCTCTGATTTTCAAGATTAGGACACAGCTTTTGTTCCCAGGACTGAAAGCCCTGTAACCTTGGGCAGGAGTGTGAAGGATTGACATCCACCCCCCAGGGATCTTCACAGGATGATTAATGGCACAGGCACAGGGACAGAGCCCTGGGGCTGCTGAATCAGGGGACAACCACAGCACTGCCAGCACTGCTGCAAAACCTCCTCACTTGAAATAAGCTGCACACTCCTGCAGCACCCAGGTGACCTGACAAAAGTCCAAGTCCATTAGGACAGGTTGGGGTCGGGCTCTTCTCTCAGGGAACAAGCGACAGGACGAGAGGAAGCAGCCTCAAGTTGTACCAGGGAAAATTTAGGTTGGAGATTAGGGAAAATTTCACCACCAAAAGGGTGGTCAAGCACTGGACAGGCTGCCCAGGGCAGTGGTGGAGTCACCATCCCTGGAGGTGTTCAAAAACCCTGCGGACGTGGCACTTGGGGTTAGTGGCTGGTTAACCCCACGGTGCTGGGTTAACAGTTGGACTCGGTGGTCTTAGAGGTCTTTTCCAACCTCAGTGACTCTAACTTCAGGTATCTGTTACCTCCCAGCGTTTAACCCTGAGACAAAAAAAGGCAGGAAAATCGGTCAATGCAGCAATAGGAAACAGGTGCTGCGGGCAGATTTGCCAAGGAGGGTGCTCAGAGCAGGGCCAGCTCCTCACAGGCCAACACTAAGCCTGGCAAAAATGGCAGCTATGCAGCTGCACCGAGCTAAATCCCACGTGCCAGGCATTCCCCGGAGTCCAGGCCCTCCGAGAAAATCAGCTGTGACAGGGCAAAGCCCCAGGAATGGGGAGGGAATGGCCGGGAGCAGCAGCGCCTGGGCCCGGGCACCCTGCACCTCACTGGGGCTGGGCGAGGGATCTGCAGGCAGGGGCTGGAGGAGCCCAGAGCAGCACGGCGGGAACAGGGAGCCCAGGCCTGGCTTTGTTCCCAGCTCTGCTGCTGCCCAAGGTCAGGCCAAGTCACATGCCCTCCTACCTGTTATATATTTAGAGCATCAACGCCAGAGCCACGACTGCTTCTCCCCAGGCCCAGAGCTTCAGATACCACCCTGCTGCAAGGGGAAATGTCAGCACTGGCTACCGAGTCCTGCAGATTGCTCGTATTTGTTTAATCTTTTTTTTTTTTTTCAGGGAGGGGGCAAAAAGCAACTCTAGAGGGTGGGAAGCCTTACTGATACCTCCTAGTCACCTTTATTCTCCCTAGAAAACTTTGAGCAAGCAAAATTCGAGGGATGAACAAGAATTCCAAGGAAGCGATCACAGCACCAAGGCTGCCAGAGCTCAAGGGATATTTGGACAATGCTCTCAGGCACAGGGTGAGATAGTTGGAGTGTCCTTTGCAGGGCCAGGAGTTGGACTCGATCCTTGTGGGTCCCTTCCAGCTCAGAGTATTTCATAGGTCTAATAAACTAAATTAATTGGTTTGCATCAATTTTATCAGCTGGTCTATTTGCTAGAGATTCCTCTTGCTCAGGACTGTGAGACTCAGAGTAAAATAAGAAGCTGACAAACTTCAGGGTGAGAAAAAAATACAAAATCCAAACTTACTGCCCGATTTAACCTGGAAATTTATAAAGCAGCCACTGGCAGCACAAGTCCCGGCTCCCTGCACCTCAGCAGCATCAGCCTGTTTGGTACCAACAGGGACGGTAATTCCGGAATGGGTGGAGGGCATCTGCTTCCAAAGGCATCCGCTTCCAAAACCACTTTCTTTTAACAATAACTCAGCGGCTCAAAAGGCTGTTTGCCATCACTGCACAAAGCCTTCTCTCTCACATCGCTGTCACATTACTGCAGAGATGCCCAGGAATGCTCCCCTTCCGCTACAACCCAGGAAAGAAATCAAAATTCACTGTATTTATAAGATTGCTGGGCTGCTTTACCCAACTGCATTTTGCCCCAAGATATGGCACCTGCCCAGCCTGAGCAGCCTGTTAATGCGGTTCATCCTCTTTTTGGGGACTTGTAGAGAAAAGGCTTTGTGTAAACATGCAATATTTACTCCCCAACATGCTGTAGTTTGGCAACCCAGCTGTGCAGACTTGGGGCAAGCCATAAATTACTCACATCACTGAGTGGGTGAAAGCCTCTGACTCGCTGAGCCAGAATCCCCTGCACCAATGCCTCGTAACAAACTATCAAATATAGATGTTTATGCTACAGAAGGCTAAAATCTATTAACTCTGAGGTCACAAACGCTGGTTTTCCCCCTCTTGCAAACGAGGAGTTGAAAAGGCAGAGAGAGCATCAGCATACAGAAGGGGATGGGGATATGGAATCTGCAAATTGAACTGCAGAAGGTGATTGGAATGAGATGAGCTTTAAGGTCCCTTCCAACCCAAACCAGTCTGTAACTCTATGATATGATAAACGATAATAAAAGCAATGAATGCAGAGAGCAGCCCGGATCACGAACGCACACACAGCTCAGGCTGCTGCCTCCCCCTTCACTGAGCCAAACTCCTCATCCCAAGCCCTCCAGGACCTCCTCTCGCCAGTATTTTGGGGCATGCACCAGGAATAAGGGTGACTGTGCATCTAAATAACCTGCTCCCTTCCAGGTCTGCTTGGGAAAGAGGCTGGTGTGACCCGTTACCGTCAAAGTGTTAACACCACCACCACAAAAAACTCTGTCTGCATAAAGGAGCATCAGAAACCTGCTCCAAATGATTGATTAAACCTTCCTGCCTGTTCAGCTGTAGCTCTGGGCTTTTCCATGCTGAATTAACCACCTCTGCTGTCTGCTGCCTGTTTGACACAGAATAAATGTTCTGCTGTTAGCGAGTACCTTCTTCCCCAGATCTCAGGACTCAAATGGCAAAGGAAGAGATCCAAAGTTTCTTTTCCGAACTCCCCTGCTGCCAGCAGCTGCCAGGGATCACCTCACCTCCGCATCCCACGGTTTGCACGGCATCACCCCATGGAGCCCCCCAGCCCTTCCCTAGGGAGCGGCAAGAAGAAAGATCCCACTGCTGCAATAAGGGGAGAAAAAGTTGTTTTTAAACGGGATCCTGCTCCCCACTGATGGATTCTGCCTCAAAATTCAGTTGCACTTTGGCTTTTATCTTTCCTGGAATCCCTGCTGCTTTGCAGACTGGGCTGGAAGATGAATCCAGGAGAAGTGGGCGAAAACATGGGAGCAGCTGATTTATACTTTGGCTGGAAAGAGCTTTAATTCTCCCGGCCCATACACACAGCCCGTTCATTTGGGGGGAAAGAGGTAATTTAAAATATCTTTCCTAATGTCTGCTGGCAGAACAAAGATGAAGGCCTGTAAGAGATGATCAATGTTTAAGCCCATCCTCAAAGCGATTTGGGGAGCTGCTGAAGATAAACAAGCAATTGGGGCCCAGGAGCCAGGCTAAAAGCTGACAGAGAAATTGCTTTTTTCTAAGGCAAACAGAAGGCAAGGAATGGCTCAGTTCAGAGAGGCTGCGCTCGCTCCCTCGTAATACGAACAGGGCGAGAGACCAAGTTTAATTTCTTCCTCACAACAACTTTAATTAAATTCATCTAAGCCCTCCCTGCCTCTCTGCTGCCACGAGGTGTGGTTGTGCTCACAGGAGGTATCAGCAAACTCGGCCTTATTACCGTGGCCTCCCTGGAAATGCTGTTTATGCCGCAGTCAGATGGCTGGGGAGCCCAGCTGCAGGGAAGCACCCGGCTCCTCATTAACAGGAAAACACACAAATCCCACCTCTGAGGTGCAGCAGTGGCAGCAGCCACTCCCCCAGCGCTGGAGATGCTCCACAGCATCCCCTGCACAGCGTTTCCTTCCAGGGCAACTTCCCGACGGGTGTTTCTCCTCACCCTCACCCGTGCCCGGAGGGTGCCAAGGTGCCACCAGAGGTACAGGATGGACACTGGCTGCAGGACGTGAGCTGCGCCAAGGATTTTTCATCATAAACAGAAATTTCACAGCCAGTTCCTTGACTTTGGACAAGGTTTGCAGTGACAGGACAAGGGGGCATGGCTTCCCAGGGCCAGAGGGCAGGGTTGGATGGGATATTGGGAAGGAATCCTGCCCTGCGAGGGTGGGGAGGCCCTGGCACAGGGTGCCCAGAGAAGCTGTGGCTGCCCCTGGATCCCTGGCAGTGCCCAAGGCCAGGCTGGACGGGGCTTGGAGCACCCTGGGATAGGGGAAGGTGTCCCTGCCCACGGCAGGGGGGTGGAACAAGATTATCTTTAAAGTCCCTTCCAGCCCAAACGATTCTGGGATTCTCTCAGAGCCATCCCAGGGCCTCTTGAAATGTGCGCGTGTAAGAGCTGCACGCTTTGGAGCACAAGTTAAAAATTATAAATAAAAAAAATTCAGTTTAAATTACTAGAAGAGCTCAAGAGGATTTCTGCAGTGCTTATAGCTTTTACCAACTCCAGAAGGAGCTTCAGGAGCTGTAAGAGCTCCAAGCATTGCAGATTGCTGCAGCACCAACAAAAATCCCTGTTTTACAGCAGATACAGCTCCAGGGACAGGAACCAGGAGCTGCTGAACCACCAAACCCCCCCAGGGCTGCCCCTCAGCAGGAACACAGCTCAGGCCAGGCAGCACCATCAGCTCTGCAAGGTCTGTCCCACAGCAGCCACTGAGATTTTTCTAGATTTGAAAAAAAACAATTCTATTTGAGCACCAGCCACCTGCAGTCTTCTACACAGGGGCCACATCCCGGGCCAGAAGAGTCACCCTGAAGTCCTGGCAAGTGTAGGATGTCACTGAAGGCCAGGTGAAAGGCAACCATGAACACCGAGGGCACTAACACAGGTGCCAGTGAGACAACAGCCACAGCACCAGCTGCCCCCGTGCAGGAGAACCGGCAGAGCCAGTGCTCCCCACATCCTTCCAAAGGAACCTTTTCTCTCACAAATGCTCCCAAGACAGTTTTCCAAAAGAAAGTTCGCTAAAGACAGAAGGGCAGCACAAAACTTAGACTAATAAAGACATCAAGAGCCTTGGCAGGGGACACGTGCAACCACCTCCTCTGTCCACTCTGTGACCTTTGCCAGCCTATGTGAACTCGGGAATTCACACATTAAAACGAGCAGCAGCAGTTCCAGAACAAGCGTCCATGGCCACCTTTTCCTCAACACCTTCTCTTGCAGCAATTGCCTCCGTGTTTCAGTGCCAGCGGGCAGAACCTCGGGGGAAGGATGCTGTCCCTCCAGGGAAGGTGGCACACAGCAGGAGCCACCCGGAATCCTGAGCCAGCAGGAGCCGGCGCTGCACGGCCTCAGTTATTCCTCCTGCTCGCACATTTAACCTGGCCCTTCTTATCCTGCCTGTCGTAGCAACCCGAAAATGAGTTCGCATTCATTCCCAGCGTGGCTGTATTTGTTGAAATGTAAGCTGCTTGCAAAAGCATCAGATAAAGCCGTGGCACTCCTCAGCTCCTTTTGTTTGGTACCATCCCCACATGGAGGTGATGCTGCAGATATCACCTGGGAGTCACCGAATTCACACAGACATAGCCCAGAGGTGCCCATCTCTATCTACCTCATTCTTGGTAGAAAAAAACCCCCAGCAACCTGGCATTATGTTTTCTATTTTAAAACCAGATCTTTTGGAACAAATTACAAAAAAACCAACCAAACAACAAAAAAAGAGAACAGTTGTGCAACATCCCTGGCAAAGTCTGTGGATGTTCAGTAAAGGAAATTCTCTGCTGCAGGTGCAGGGATGCTCCTGGAACAGAGCTCGGCATCCAGCCGGGCACATCCTGCCGGGCAGCTCCGGCAGCAGAGGGGAAGGAAAAGCCCAGAAGCCCTGAAATCAACTGGGGATTGCAAAAGGCAAGGCCGAGTCTTGCCTCAGATCGCCAGCACCACTTGCTCTACACATTTGCAACACATTTTCAAGGCTTGCTTTAAATAAATAATAAAATATTAGGATTATGAGGTGCCAGGGTGAGAACTGCAGGATCCAGCTGCTCCAGAAGCTGCAGCTGAGGAGGTGCCCCTGGAGAGGGTCCATCCAGTGCCACATCTCTTTGTGTTGAGCAATCCAAGAGCCCTCAGTGAGCAGGACAAACGGCGTTGTTTGGGTGTTATACAAGAGCCAAAAAGATGACTCAGGCTGCCCTTACAGCCCTTCCCTGGCTACCCAGAGCCTGGGCTAAGGAATCAGCTGCGCCCAGGGAGAGGGGGGCTCCAGGGACACCTCCTGCCCAGGTGAGACAGCCCTGGCACTGCTCATGCAGCCAGAGCTGCCTTCAGACAAAACCTACTCTCATTTTATTTAAGAACAAGAAGTCATCGCAACACGGGCAGGATTTCACCTTTCTCTAGCAGGGAGCATCTCGCTGGGAGCTCACAGCACTCCAGACTGCAGGCAGCACACTTTTCCACATCCGTGCTCCAGCATCGTCTGTTACATCCCGCACAATACCCCCCCCCAACCCGGGCTCCGCAGGAGCGACTCCTCTTGTTTGCCCACAGCCTGGCAACACCGGGATCCTCTTTCTGATTGTTTTAGGCTGCAAGTAACACGAGAAGCCCCAAGAAAAGCTTTGGGTTCGCTATGTGCATGCAGGCTGGTCTCTGTGAAAGGAAACAGTCTTTGCTCATGGCTCGAAGCCTTGGCTTTGGTATTTCCAACATCTCCAATACTAAACCAGACACGGACAGATGTTAATTCTGCACAACACCCATCTAAGTCAACTCCTGCCTGGTATCGCCTCAATTCTGCCTTTTATAAAGCACTCACAATTAAATTTTCTACTGGAGATGGAGCTGGCGGACACCTGACCTTCTCATTAAACACAGGCTTTCGGGTGAGACCCCCTGGCTACTGTTACTCACCGGAATTAAACAGGTACACCGGGACTGGTGGCAAAAATAAAAATAAGCCCCGGCTCTCGGCGCGCGGGGGAAGGCAGCGGCGTTCTGTGCACAACAGCAAAATCAACTTAATCACAAATGACAACTTCTGAAAGCCTTTACTTTGGATTCATCCTTGGCATTTTTCTAGGCCAGCTTGAAAACAAAAGCTTTGTCTTCTTAAAATGCAATTGCCTGAGGCACCTCTAAAAAAAGTGACATAACTCAGGTTTGAAAAATGCCTCCTGGGTTTCAGATCCTCCTAAGAGCCTCTTTACTATTCAGCTTGATTCAGATTACCCAGATCAGCATGAACTCTGCAGATTTAGCCCCAGCTACCAGCACAGGTATAAAAAGCACACATTTAGGATTATTTTTTTTAACTATATGATTAAAGCTCTACAGTTATAAAAAAAGAACTTGATATTGATCTGAATGGTTGCTCCCTCCCTTATCTCCAGCAGGTTTATAAACACTCCCTGATGACAGTTTATTCTGAATTTCACTCTGTTCAGCTTATTCCACTCTTTTTTTCCCCCCAGCCTGTTTTTCTTGCTGGGTATTTTCAACCTTTCCATCACAAACCTCAAGCTGTGAGAAGAATGAGCAGCTTGTTTTGGAATCAAAATTTGAGCCTAAAATTTGATTCTTGTTTCTTCTCCCTTGCACAAACCTTTTCTATTTCAGTAATTTTACGAGCAGTGACTTTGTGCTTCTGCAAATCCAGGAGCACAGCCCTGTGCCAGCAACTTAACGGGAGGGGGCAAGGAAGGAAAAGCTGCAATTCTCCAAGACAGACACAGCTACTTCCAATGCCTATAATTAACACCTTGGATAAATCCACAGTACCTTTAGCATATCACAGACTTTTATGCCCATAGGCTGTTTTCTTTGAGCAGATACAAATTTACTGCTAGCTCTGAAAACTCCTTATGCAGCCCCCAGTAAAGAACTCAAATCAAAAGGAGTTTTGTTGCTTTTATTGAATAATTTGGGACAAGGAGAGCTGAAAGCTCTCTTGGTGATGGGAACACGTTAAGAGCCTTTTTCTGAACGATCAAGTCCCATCACTTATTCCACATAAACTGCTCTCCGTCAAGAGCTTTAATCCTCTCTTTTCAATCCCTAAATAAAACATCCTCCCCAAACTCACTTGCCTATTATCTGCCTTTTCTAAAGAAAGCGGTTCTTAAGAGACACACCTACTTCTGCTTTGCCGTTCCCCTGAAATCCATCTCCAATATTAGCCTGACAGAAGTAAAACAGCAGCAATCCTCCCCGGCGGAGCGAGCTGGAGGAGTGTCTGAACACCCACCCCTCTCGAAGGAAGCTCTCACACGCGGCCGAAAACAAGTCACAAAAAGGCTTCCAGGAACGGGAGCAATAAACCTTGTGACAAGCTGTCACCCAGAGCAGGCAGCCCAGAAAGGGTGCTACAGGGTCACCCATCTGAGGTTCTGCTCATGGCACGGGCTCCTCAGCTCCCTGACAACAGCAGTCCTTCCCTTTCCACCCCATCCGTGCAGGCTCCTCATCCCGCAGCTCACTTGGAAGCCAGGCTCCTGCCCGGTCCTTTAGAAGGAAATAATGCCAAGAGCCCAAATCCCAACAAACAGCAGAATAAAGGACAGGGCGAAATGGAAGGGAAAGCACCATCTCTCCCTTAACTGCTAAAGGGAGACCAAGAGTGGAGGCACCTGTGGAAGAGCTCGGCCTTCCCCACAGCAGGGACAATCCGGAGGTGCTGTGACACAGCCAAGCAAAACAGGCTGAACCAGGGTGCTGAGATCCAGGGCAAACGCCAAGGGCTTGTACTGCCCCAGCCACCCCGGTCCCTCCCTGCCCGGCCCGCGCTGGCACCGGCCATCGGTCACCATACCGGATTTACCGGTGGGGGAAAGACAACCATTTCCTCAGTATGAAATAAGAGGGTCTTTTCTTCTGGCCTTGAATGTCAGCTCAAGCCAGTCGTGATGCCACTGACTTCTGTCTCCTCAAAAGCCCGAGCTGCCGGAGACCTGAGCAGCCGCTGGAGTGTGGGAAGGCCCCAGAGCTCCGGAGTAGCACGGGCTGGTTCCCAGCCCTTCCCCACGCCAAAACCATGGGAGAATTATACTCAGAAGTGGTGGAGTCGCCATCTCTGGAAGGATTTAAAAGAGGTGTAGAAGTAGCACTTGGGGACAAGGGTTAGCGGTGGGCTTGGCAGTGCTGCGTTAATGGCTGGACTCGATGATCTTAGCGGGCTTTTCCAACCTAAATAATTCTAGGATTCTGAGATTCTGTGCTGAAACACTGCAGCAAGCACAACTGCGATGGATCGTTCCTGCAGGTAAGCTCTTGCTCTTCAGGAGCAAGTCAGGAAAATAAAAGGTGCATATATCCACCCTGTTCTCCATCCCGGCAATTTGTGTCTCAGCCGTCTGGGCTGTCTCACGAGGGAATCAGCCGTCGGACACCCTTCCAAAGGCACGGCCAGATCCGACTGTTTCACACCCACCAAAGCTGCTCTGGAGTAAGACCTGGAGTTTCATACACCCCCTCAAATCAATGGAATCATTAAGGTTGGAAAAGACCTCCAAAATTATCAAGTTCCAACCTCTGACCAAGTTTCCCCCCCCCGCCCACTAAACCGTACGGCCGAGTGCCACATCTGCTCGTTTTTACCGTTCCCAAAGATGGTGACTCCACCACTTCCCTGGGGAGCCTGTTCCCAAATACAACTCCCGACGGAAATCAGCAGCCCCAACATAATCGCGACAGAGAAGGCTCCGAAGGCTCCGGCACCGCGCGCTGGAGCCCGCAGGGCTCCGCACAGAGCCGCGGGGAGCGGAGCGGCTCAGCGCCGGTCGGGCTCGATATTCCGCCTGTTTTCTCGCTAGGAAACCGCTCCCGGCCGCCCGAGGCCCCCCTGGCTGAGCAGCCGAGCATCTCCGGTTTGCAGGAGGCACAAAATACCCCGCGATCGCGCGGTCACACCGCGGACATCCCTCCCAAGTGTCCGGGACCCGCGGAGGGCTCAGCCCCGGAGCCATCGCCAGCCCCGGCGGGGTCGGACCCACCCGGCGGCCGCTTCCAGGCGCGGCACTTCCCCACCCCGCGGGCGCCGGCATCTCCCCTTTCCGTTAAACGGGGAAAACGTGCACCGGGGGCGGAAAAACCTAACTGCACACAAGACAACCGGCGGGGAAAGCGAAGATTGAAAGGGGAAAAAAATAATAATAAAGCGGCACTAAGTCACTGGCAGGGGGACCCGCGCTGCCAGCACGGACCGCACGCTCCGGCTGGCGGGAGCGGCCCCCCGGAGCGGCCCGGCGAAAGGGGCGGCAGCACTCACCGGGCAGGTCGGTGCCGGGCAGGTCGGTGCCGTGCGGACGGAGGGCCAGGCCCGTCCCGTCCCGCCTCGCCCGCGGCAGCCGCCGGCTCAGTGCTGCGCAC
>VZTA01022495.1:140570-219344 GCA_013398855.1 Mohoua ochrocephala
CGGGCTGATCTCGGGGGGCCCGGTGCTGCTGGGTCCCGGCCCCGCAGCGCGGCCCGGGAGCTGCAGAGCAGCCGCAGAGCAGCCGCTCCCAGCACCGGCACCGCTCGCTCTTTGCCTACACCCCGTTCACCGGAGCCGCAGCCGAAGTTCGCACCCGCTGAGCGTCCCCGCTGAGCGCGGAGCGGAGCCCGGCCGCTCTGCCCCGGGGGCTCTCGCTAACAGAGCGGTGCTCAGCTCGGCTGCTCCATTCTGTGTCCGCCTGCTCCTGGCACTCACCGGGAAGAAAATGGTTCTCTCGGGAAAATGATGTTTCCTGACCGAAATTACCGTCCAGCATTTCGTCACTGTCCGAACGCGTGGGAAGCCCACGCTGAGAGCCCGGCGCTAGAGGGACAGGCACACGCGGAGGTGTGCGGGGAATAGCGCCGGCGGTGCTGGGGACAGCGTCAGCTGGAGGTGGCACACGGGTTCCACGGGCTCCCGCCGTGTGCTCCCCGCTCTCGGGAGCGGTGTTCGGGTTACATTAATGCAAATAATTTTATGCAACCGCTCTCAACAGCCTGTTAGAGGAGGGCAAGAGCTCACCGGCAGGAGCGACCCATCACAGAGTCATAAATCATAGAATCACCATCAAGTCCAACCATTATCCCAGCACTGCTAAGCCCACCACTAACCCATGTCCCTAAGTGCCACATCCTCACAGCTTTTAAATCCCTGCAGGGATGGTGACTCCCCCCACTGCCCTGGGCAGCTGTGCCAGGGCTGGATAACCCTTTTAGTGAAGAAATTTGTTCCTGTTACATGTCTGGGATAGTGCCATAGCACAGATGATTAATTGACAGTCAAGGCAAATCCCCCTGAAGTTTTCCCCACTGATCCCAACAGAATTATAGTGGTGTTGAAGTGATCATTTACCCAAAACTACCCAACATAGTGCCCATTCTTGATGAGACTGGTGGGCGTGTCGAGGTGCTCAGAAGATACCTCTGAAGGTTGGGTAAAGACCCCTTAGTAAGGTGAACTCTCCTGCCAATATCAAGACCTCTCCGGCTGTGAGCTGGACGCAAGAACTCGGTACCAACCCAAATGTGAGCAATTAACGGCCTTTTTCAGCTTAATTTTTCTTGGGCAGCTCATGGCTGACAGAGAGCAGGATTAGATTGGATATCAGGAGGAAATTCTCCCCTGTGAGGGTGGGGAGGCCCTGGCACAGGGTGCCCAGAGAAGCTGTGGCTGCCCCTGGATCCCTGGCAGTGCCCAAGGCCAGGCTGGACATTGGGGCTTGGAGCAGCCTGGGATAGTGGAAGGTGTCCCTGCCTGTGGCAGGGGGTGGGATGGGATGAGCTTTAAGGTCCCTTCCAACCCAATCCATTTCATGATTCCACGATATCCCTTCCAAGCTTCAGGTTTTCACCTACACCATGGGCTTTCCCTTGGCAGGGCTGAAAGCCACATCAGCTTCCTGGTGGAATACACTGCTTTTCCATGAAACCCAAATCTCCCAGTCTGACACGGGATGTTGCTGTCCCTCTCTCCTTGGAGAACAATGTCCTCTTTGGGCTTGGCTTTGCATGATAAATCCCCCCTCAGAGCGAGATCAGACAGGACATCACAGCAGTGCTGTGATCAGGGCATCAAAGTGCCTCTCCTGCGCATGGCATCTCCCAGTTTCCTTCCAAATTCCAATTCCCGTGGAGCTACACAACAACATTTCAGAATCATTTAGTGATATTTTCCCAGTGTTGGAACATTCAGGGCTTTCACCAAAATTCTCCACCCACCAAAGCCCCAGGAACGTCTGTAAACTTGTGCAACAGCTGGTGCTTCTCTTATTAGTCCAGAATTAAGTTTTCATCAAGCCCTGATTTTCTTTAGAGTCCTATTTATTATTGCTTAACAATCACTTGAAAGTCTATGGGTGGGAAGCAATACAAAAGCATCTTTCATTATTCATTAAGGACAAGCGATGCAGGGCTTTTGGAAGGGAATAGAAAGTACACAGACTTTTCTGCATTTAAAACAATTATTTCTTATTAATAACCCTGCAGAAAGGTGCCCCGCGGAGATGTGCAGTTTGGGTGTTTTGAAGTTTAGTCTCTTGATCACAAAAAGAGTTTTTCTTCCCCTGTGACATTCCTCAGCAGAGATCCTGGGAAATGTTTTGTCATTTTTATTTTTAAAAAATATTTAGGTGATTATTTTTGGGGGTGTCCCTTTCCTGGGATGGAAAATAAGGTAGTGGTAATTGCGGAGATCAAGACCTGATCTCCATGAGAATCTGTCATGAGAATGAAAAGCTGCAGCTACAGAGCAAACCTGCAGCAGGTTTGGGAAGAGGACTGGGGAGCTACAAGATCCCAGGAGAGCTCAGGTTGTAAGGGACACTCAGGGTCTCGTTTTGAGGGTGCATTTTGTCCCCTTCTCAGGTCATTGCTACGGCTATTAGGGCAGGTCCCAGGAAAGACCCCTGAGGGGTCTTGCCCCTTGGAGTTGGCACCCAGGTAGCATCCAACCCATCCCTAATCTCCCTGGAGCCCAGGTCACATCCAGCCTTTCGCTGCTGTACAAAGCCACCCGTCTGGACTGTGAGGTGCTGACTTGGAATGCCAGGATCATGTGGGACACCACACCAAAGCCCTTCCCAGCACCAAGGCACCTGGGGTGGTGTGGGACTCTATGTGAGGAACCACAGAATGTGCTCCTTATCAGCCTCATCCCAGGAAAAAGTGGATGGGGGCCTCCAACCTGCAGAGCTGAGGATCTGCTGTTCCAAGTCCCTTGGTCTGCCCTGAACAGTCACACACTGCTCTGAGGCTGAAGAACCACACAGAGCAGTTTTGGTTAGGTCCCCGTGGTGAGGAGGAGCTCCAGGGCATGGCCCAGCTCTTGTGGCTGTGCCTTCCCATGGGATCTCCAATCCTGAATAGGTGTCCTTGAGGCTGCCGACTGCGAAATTCAGAAGGTCCTGAGAGAAGTCAACACAAGGCTGTGCACAGAATCCCCTATTACCAACACCACCACCAGAGGAGGAGGCACTGGGAGCCCACCAGAGCACCCATGTGGTGGGGGGCTGGTTCCAGAGCCCCACTGCCTACAGAGTCTGTCTATGCCTCAGTTTCCCTCAGTTTGTCCCCTCCCTTCCACCTCCTGCCCCTGCCTCCCTGCTTGGGAAAATGGGGCAAACCAGACTAGAGGTGATGTCTGTGGGGACTTGGGGCCATATGGGCACTGGGGGTGCCAGCCCAGCTGGAAAGGGGAGAGTGTGGGGTCCTGCCAGCCTGGGAGAGCCTGGAGGGGCCATATGAGGATGGCTGAGATCACTTGGTTTGGTCAGCTGGAGAAGAGAAGGCTGAGGTCAGACCTCATCAGGATCTGCGGCTCCTCCCAATGGGCAGCTCCGATCTCTGCTCTCTGTGACCAGGGACAGGACCCAGGGAGCGGCTGGAGCTGGGCCAGGGGAGGGTCAGGCTGGAGATCAGGAAAAGGTTCTTCCCCCAGAGGGTGCTGGGCACTGCCCAGGCTCCCCAGGGAATGGGCACGGCCCCGAGGCTGCCAGAGCTCCAGGAGCGTTTGGACAGCGCTGCCAGGGATGCCCAGGGTGGGGTTGTTGGGGTGTCTGGGCAGGGCCAGGGGCTGGACTGGATGATCCCTGTGGGTCCCTTTCCACTCAGGACTCCAATCCTGTCATTCCATGAGAGCAGGGCTGAGGGCAGAGCCCCTGCTTGAGGAGCTCCCTGGGGCCATGGTGCAGCTCCCAGAGCTCCTCTGAGGGGTCACTGCCCGCTGAAATATCCCAAAGAAAACACATCCACCTGTGAGACCCTTCCCTGGCTCCTAATTTGATAGTGGGACCCTGAGAAGATGGCAGGTCCTTTTTATTCTTTTTATTGACATGTTTGTCCCAGACACTGCGTGTGGCTGGGTCCTTCAGACATGTAACCCTCTCGCCCTTCCCTTCCTATCACCCTGTTTTCAGTCTTCCACATTTTTGTGCTGGGAGATGGAGTAATACCAGTGGGTTTCTTTCCTCCTTTTTTTTTTTTTTTCTCTGTTTTAATGAATTTTTCATTTTGTTTCACTGGTACAGAAAGAATAACAATGAAGCAACAGTGTCAACATAGAAAGAATTTTCTCCAAAGTCACACCGTGGCCAATCTACAGCAGCAATAATAGATTTTGTGAATCCCACTGAAGGGAATCATAAGTGGAAGGGCTGGGGGGTGCGGATGAAAGGCTCTGAACTAATTTGTGCTTTCCACACCACGAAGCCCCGTTGTAAGGAGCTGTTTAAGAACAAGCCAAAAAAATTAAAAAAAAAAAGAGCACTCTGCCAAAGCAGATTTCTAATAGGAGAGGAACAAGAAATACACAGGTGCTTTGTGATGTTTAAAGAAAAGAAGTTGCCTAAAAAGGCAGCTTTCTCCATCTCTGTCTCCTGGGAGATGATCGGGATGCTGCCAGGATGGGATCACATCTGGGCTGAACAGGCATTGGAATTGGGCTGGATTTGCTGTCGTGCCAGACTCCTGCTCAGCAGTGGCTGCCCCAGTAATGGGTCTGCTTCCCAGTCTGAGCAAGGTTCTCCTTTCATATTTGTTGTTCTTTCCAGGAGGTGTTAACACCAATTTATGAGCTCAGTGGGATGACAGAGCCAGGTGAGCAGCGCTGACCTTGCAACTCACCTCTTTCAGATTTCTTTTTCCACCCCATCTCAAAGTCAGTCTAAAAGCAATAAAAGGATGTTGGAAGGGGGGGAGCTGGGGCTCATCCACTTCATGTTAAAGGAGGGAAAGCTCTGTGAACATGATCTCAAAAAGCAGATGCCTCGCGGGTGGCTGTATCCGCACCGCTGTTGTTTCAGGAAGGGCTGCACGTTTCCCCTCGGTCTCCTGCCCGCAGGAACTCCTGCCAAAGAATCACAGAATCATGGATCAGAATATCTGGAGCTGGAAGGAGACCCTAGGGTCATCCAGTCCAACGCCTGTGCCTGTCCAGGACACCCAACGATCCCACCCTGTGCCTGAAAGTGTTGTCCAAACGCTCCTGGAGCTCTGGCAGCCTTGGGGCCGTGCCCACTGCTCTGTGCATATCCAGGTGCCTTTTCTTCCAGGATCTGCACACTACGTGCAGTTGAAAGTGTGCTGAAAACAAAACCTGTGCTTATTTCCGTATGTTTTTCTTACTGTTACATTGAGGAAATCAGAGATTTGCTCCTAAGCACTCCCTCCACCTCACCAGGACACGCAGCGACTCACAGGCCCTGACTGAGAGGCAGCACAAACAGGATTCTCTCTGAAAAGACAGAAAAACAATTCATGTACTGAGGAAGGGGGAGCAAATAAAGAATATTACTTCCAAGGATCATTAAAAATAAACCAGTTTGCCTGAAGCGTGGTGGTTAAACAGCACTGGCACAGGGTGCCCGGAGCAGCTGTGGCTGCCCCTGGATCCTTGGCAGTGTCCAAGGCCAGGCTGGACGGGGCTGGGAGCAGCCTGGGACAGTGGAAGGTGGGTTGGAATGAGACGATATTTTGGTCTCGCACAACACAACACATTCCGTAATTCTATGATTTTCTTCCTGAAAACAACACTTTGTCTGTCAAGGTACTTTTTGGCCCAGAAATGCTGTCCAGCTCCAGCAGTGACACTGTTTATGAGCTACCAAGTGAAGATGACTGCTTTAAATGAGCATCCTGAGGGGAAGGAGCAGGGACACCGATCACACAGGGCCACACCTGCCCAGGTAGCTCCTTGTCCCTCAGACGGTGCCTGGGCACAAGCTCCAATAAATCTGCCACCGGCTGGGTATCAGCAATGTTTCCCAGATCGACGTTTCCTCTGTTTGGTTCAAGTGCCTGACAAATGAAGGAAGCACAAGAACAATAAAGACTAAATCTTATCTTAATAGCCTTTCATTATTAACTGTCTCCAGGTTTATCTGTCACTGAAGGAGGGAGGGAGTGAGCCAGACACCACTGGGGTGAGCCCAGGCGAGGTTCCTGCCTTTCCCCAGCTGCGTGATTTCCATCAGTGACATCTGGCTCTGTGGTTTGTTTTTTTCAACACCTACACTGCCTGTAAGGAAACTCTGTCCACGTGCTGCTCCCACCGTCTGATGGCTCTTGGTCTCCAGGTCCTTTTCTTCTTGGATCCTCCTGGGATGGCAGTCCCGTGGTGAGGCAGAGGCAGGGGCCAGCTTCTTGTCCCAGGCTGCTCCAGGGAAAATGGAGAAGTGGGGGCTGTCCAAGCTGGAAAAGAACAACACTGAAGAGCTGGATAATCCAATTCCCCACCAGGATGCTTCCCACTGCCTTTGCCATGCTCCAGGAGAGGGATGTGGATGTACTCCGATGGTGCATTTATTCTACAGCACTTTCCCGCCTTCCTGTGCTGATGCCTCAGGATTTTGGCTTTCATATTTTTCATTTATTTGAGATCCTGCAATTCTTTAGTGTCTAACTCTAAACTCCACATAGAGTGTGAGCTGCTGTTCTCCCATCCTGGTCAGACAAAACAATTCCTCTCTAGGCCTGGGAATCAAGGACACCTCACTGCCTCAGGCTCTGAGAAACGGAAACAAAAGTGAGTTGGGGGGGGGAGCAAACTCGGGGTGAATGACTTCGTTACCTGAAGCTGTAATTGGAAGATTAACCCCCGATATGCAAATGGGCCAAACTTATCAAAGTACGAAAACCCGTGACCCATCATCCATTTTTGTGTAGCCCCTGGGGGGGGGGCTTCGTCTGCCCTGAATGTACCTGAAGGCCCTTCAATAAATATAACCTCTTTTATTCTCTTAATTTTGCCCAGCCTCCATTTTTAGGTAGTCCCAAAAGGCATCAGTGCCACCAGACACCTGCCTGGTGAAACCTGGTGTTTCAGAGGATTTCTTTCCTAAAAAAGCTGTCAAGGTGCTGCTCACTGGCAGCTCCCGTGGGGGTGCATTGATAAATGGATCCAGCACCATGGGAGCTGCTGGGGAGTGGGGGAAGGACCAAACCTTCACCTGAACAGGAAGGAGAAATGTGCGGGGCAGTGGGTGGGAGAGAGGAGGGGTCTGGCAGCAGGGTCAGGGTGCTAAACCTAAGACCAGTGACCCTGCCTGGCTGCCAGAGCCTCTGCTGATGGCAGGAGAACAGCAGCAAAAAGAGAAAAATTCAAAGTGGCTTGGGAAACACGGATCAATCCCTTTGCAAACCCAGCCAGTGCCTCCCAAGCCATGCGGTATTTCTGCCCACTGGAAGCGTGGGATCATTTCTTAGGCAGATCTTAATTTGTGTGTCCTTTAGCACTTTTTTCCCTAAAAAGCCCCAAAAGGAGAGTTTCTGCTGAAGCTGCCATCCAGGAGTTCCCCTTCTTAGCTGGAGCACATCCACTTCTCCGAGACCTGCTGTCATTAGGTGCCCAGGCTGAAATCCCACAGAAATGCTTTAATTAAAACGGACATTAAGAGCTCACTCATTCAAGCCAAAGAACATTAGGAGGAATTTAAATGAAGAGATTTTTAAATCTGTGACATTTGTTCTAATGAGAAAACACTTTCTAATCCTAAGTGTCTTCTAATTCAAAACAGATTGGAGAGACTGCAAGTGAAAACAATTTTTTTTCCCTCCCAAAACCACGTCCTGTAATTAGTAGACCTAACTGGCAAAGACCATTTGTCTTTTCCCTACAGCTTCCACATCAGCTTGGAAGCAGGAGGTGAAAGGCAGCGTAGGAATGCACCCACCCGTGTCTGCATTTTGTGTTAGGACAGGTAACAGAACTCATGGAAATTTCCACCACATCAATCCCAGCATCTGGGGGGGCAAACCAATACGGAGGATGCAGGATGCTCCTGATCCATCTAATGAGAGGGATATTGCTGCAGCCAGCGGCTGGATGCTGAGGAGGGGCAGGGAAGCAATCTGTTTGCAGCAGAGGAGAAACATCCAGCGATTTGCCAGAGTGGGACTGTTTTCGTCTGGAAACACTGAAATAATGAAATGTAAAATAACAGCAGGAAGAAAAGTGTGAAGCCTCAAATGAGAGTAACTTGGGGATGCAGCAAAGCATTTCGGGGGGTTTAGATGTTAGAGAGGTGAAATACAATCCCTCCTCTTTTGTTTTAATCGTGGACGAGATGGCAGGAAAACGGAAGGGTCCTTAATTTTCCGTGTGTTTCACAAATGAAAGTCCTGCATGGTGGAAGGTGACGTGTCCTGCTCCTCCCTTGCTTGTCTTTTCTTTGGGAATATTGCCCTCAGCATAAAACAGTAAGGTAGGAAACCTGCTGGGTACTGCTGCCACTTTCTGGGAATTATGGACATCCATGGTCCGTAAGGACTTTATCCTTTTCCCTAGAAAAAAAGAGAGACTTGACTGTACCGACAGAAATCCTTCCTCTGTCAGCAGCCCCCGGCTCTCTCTGTCCCTGTGTGCCGGGACAGTGTCCTGCCGGTGACCGCTCACCTGTCCCGGGGCTGAGCAGGATCCTCTGTGCTCGGGGCCCTCTCAGGCAGAGCAGGGCTGCTCCACAAGCAGAGCGTCCTCCCGGAGGCAGCGCCGGGCGATTCGGGAATGAGGACACAGTGTTCTGGTGCTTCCAGCAAATCCGACAGGCAGCGGCCTGGATCCAGCTTCCCACCTCCTTCAGACTTTGCAGAAGTCGGCTCCAGAGCTAAAATTCACCGTCAGTCTTACTCCTCTAATGGTACAAACAAAAGGATCCGGACACAAAGACCCAAATTCTGGACGGGGATGTTTGTGGCATGCATCCATCTTTAGTTCCATGCACAACATTAACTTCCCGAACAAAGACCGTGGTTGCAGATGACTTGATCCCATTTAAAATCCAGATCTGCCTGGTTGCTGGGACGGAGTGGAGGGAGTGCCAGTGGTTCCAGTTGGATCATGTCTGCCTTGTTTCCTGCTGGCTCACTGTAAATCCATGAGCACAAATGACAGCACAATTCCCAGAAAAACACCTACTTTTAAGCTTGTATCAGTAACCCTGTGAAAGTGTCTTTGTGTTCATCCCACTGAATATTCACTTTGGAAACATGAAACACTTTACCTAAGAGTCCAATTAAACCAACTTGGGCTTTAAAGCTTGGGTACTCAGAGCCATCTCCTTGAAAGAATAATCCTGAGCTGGCATAAATGGATACAAATCAATGAAGATCAAGGGACTGACACCTGGTTATGCTCACTGACAACCCAACTTAGAGCTTAGTAAATCGCCTCAAATTCTGTGCAGAAACTCAGAGCTGCTCTGAAACACCGGCAAACACAGGAACAGAAAATACATCCCTTATTTCAGGGGAATTCATTTGCTGGAAATATGGAGCTTCTCAGGTTCTGGGTGCAGAATTTGTAAACATAAAGCATTGAAAGCAATTTGCCAGTTTTTACAATCGGGTCTCTTAATCCTGACTGTCCCCTCTGAGATCCCATCTGCATCTCTTGGCAGTTTTGTAGCTGTTCTAATCTCTCCTCCTCCTCCTCCTCCTGCTTTGACTCTTTGTCACCATGGATGACCCACCATGAATAAAAGATTAGGATGTGCCAGATTCAAATGAAACCTTTGCTTCTGGGGTCACTGCTCCAGCTCCTGAGCTGCAGGACAGGGAGGCTGCCAAGCCCAGAGGGTTCAGCTCCCGTCTGGATCGTGTGGATGCACTTCCAGCCACCTCCTGGTCCAGGTTGAGAAGATAACGCTTCATCTGTGAGACCCACCAGGGCCAATGCTGTGAAGGCTGTCAGTTCTGGGTCTGTTTTCAAAGAGATAACAGGGCCTGTCACCAGCAAGTCCACAGGAAGAGGGATGAAGGCTACAGATGATGGGCAAAGGCTCTAATGGTGGCCAAAGGAAAAAAAAAATAGGATCTAGACTTTGAATTTCTGCTCAGGATTTCATGGCCCATTCTGCTCCAACCCTGCACCTGAATGCATGGAAGGGGTCACCTTGTGCCAAAGTGGTGCTGGGCAGATCCTCTCCTTGGACGTCTGGTACTTTCAGTACACTTTTCTCGGTGTTTGCCACTTTGAGAACTTGCACAGGCTTCAACTTGGTTCAGCTTCCAGGGCAGCAGTGGAGGAGAAGGTGCTGATCTCCTCTTTCAGGTGATACCAAACAAGGAGATGGAATGAAGCTGTGTCAGGGAAAGTTCAGGTGGGACATTGGGTAAAGGTTCTTTCTCCAGGGGCTGGTTGGTCCCTGGAACAGGTTCCCCAGGGAAAGGGTCATGGCAGAGCCTGCCAGAGCTCAAGGAGCACCTGGACAATGCTCT
Source organism: Mohoua ochrocephala (assembly GCA_013398855.1). Taxonomy (NCBI): domain Eukaryota; kingdom Metazoa; phylum Chordata; class Aves; order Passeriformes; family Acanthizidae; genus Mohoua; species Mohoua ochrocephala. The sequence continues at coordinate 150,842 of VZTA01022495.1, forward strand.
TAATCCTCTGTTCAGTTCTAGGTATTCCTGTGAGGAGAAGGGAGTTGCTGCTCCTTGTGGGTCCCTTCCAGCTTGAGACAATCTGAGATTCTCTATGAAACTCCTGAAAAGCACCTGCCTGGGAAACCTGCCTTGAGGAGAAGAGATTGAGAGGTCTTAAGGTCACTTTGGCTGACCCTCCTGATGGTTCATCTCCCTTTGAAACACATGCCTTGATTCCTCCAGAGACTGTTCATCTCTCTGCTGTGCTGAAGTGGCCTCCAACACCCCCCTTTTCCTTCTGAGAGCACTAACCCCACAACCAGATGCCCCATGAGCATGGGCACCACCCAAACCCACAGGCCATTACCGCCCCCGCTTCAGAGCACTTCTCCCATCTTCAGGTCATTCCTGGGCTCTTCTCCAGGCACAATCTCCCCCTCAAAAGCCTTTTAATCCCCCAGCATTGGTGCTGGGCCTGGTGCTGCTTGGAGAGCTGTGCACAAACAAACCCAGCCTGACTGCTCCCCTGCTGAAACTCCGAGGGATCACACTGTGAGCAGATAAGAACTGATTTAGAACAAACTGATTTCTTATCAGTTGGAGGTCCGATTTTGTGGTCTGATACTTTCTCTGGCAGCAGCTGTATGGAAATACCGGGACAGCTTAGGGGCTGTGGTGGCACTCAAAACAAACAGGGATGGCAGAACTGGGTCTGCTGAAGGGAGACAGAAATGAAATTCACCTTCCAGCATTCACTGCAAGTGAAGCTGATCTGCATTTCTTATACCAAGCAAAGGCTACAGCTCAGATGCTAATTTTATCTTGCTGGCTTTGTAGTGTCCTTGATCTTCAAGAGAATTCAAAATAACATGGAGCAAATGTATAACTAAGTCATTTTAGAGAAGGAGCTGCAAAGTGCATAACTCTGCTCAAGGGGAAACAGCTTCCCTGCTAAACACGGAGTATGAAATCAGATCATGCTGGCAGACTGAACAAATGGGCTCTTTACTCCTCATCCTCGCAGCAGGGCTCTTAGGGAGCTCATTTTCCATCTGCCCTCCAAACCCATCCCGATGAGAATGTGCGGGAAGGCCAAGCCCACCCTCACCTCCTGATGGCTTGTGACAGATTGTGACAGATTGTGAACCTGCCCCGACACAGCTTCATTCCATCTCCTCGTTTGGCCTCACCTGGAAGTGGAGATCAGCACCTTCCCCTCCACTGCTGCCCTTGAAGTTAAACCAAGTTGAAGCCTGTCCAAGTTCTCAAAGTGGCAACAACTGAGCAAAATCCCTTTGCTGAGCAGACACAGGTGATTGATGGCACCAGGAGCACTGTGTGCTAAGCACTGGGCACAGTCATTGCAAGGGACCCTCGCCACTGGTGTGAACACCCAGCCCCAGTGCTGGGGCAGGCAGGGCGGCTCCTCTCTCCAAAGACAGGCGGGCGAGTCCCAGCAGTGCCGGGAGAGGAGGAGTGGAGACACAGACAGCGTGTGCTGGCCTGGCTGGGGGCATTCGCACGGGGAAGGGAGGCACAAGCCCAGGAGAGACGGGCTGGAGTGCTTGAAGCCCTGCCAAGCTGCCACTGCAGCTCCCAGGATCAAAGCCTGGGCTCCCCGCCCTCTGCAGAGCTCCAGCTGAGGCAGGAGTTGAGCAGGAGCTCCAGGGCTTGACGCTCTGCTCCCAGGAGCAGGATCAAGCTGTGCTAAACTCACTGTCCAGATACACCTGCTGGAAAGGTCCTCAGAGCTTTAGGGGAACAGCATGGGCTGGAACAGCTGTACCTGGCCGGGAAGCAGGCAGAGGTCACCTCAGGGCAGGGGACGTCCTTGTCCCTCAGTGCAGGAAGACAGGAGGGCTCAGACACCAGCCCTGCCCCTCAGACTCTGCTCCCCAGGGCAGTGCCTGCCACCAAGGAATACTGAACCATTCCCCATGGAAAGCAAATGCTCCTTCTAGGCTGCTCTCCAGCCACGGGCCCTGCTTTTATCCTCACCCCAAATGTCAGCTTACAAGTGAGCTGGGGAAGAGCCTGGTGTGCCAAGCAGCACTGGCAAAGCCCTTCCCAGGAGCAGCCACAGCTCTCCCAAATCATTTTCTTAGTCTATCCCAGGCGGAGCTGTCTGGCAGGGAGGAAAAAGGAGATTTCTACATGTGATAAGGAAGCATTCTTGTCTTTCACTGGTACCAAACTCCAGAGGAGTCCCTCTTTGCCAGGCGAGAGGTGTAGGGGTGCTGGAGTGGTGCTGCAGAGCTGCCACAGGCCTGGGAAGGGGCAGGAAGTCCCTGGACAGACAATTCCCACAGCAAGGATACCGTGGGGATACCAGGACACGTCCTACATGTCTTTTCCAACTCCTACTAAGCAAAAGAGGAGAAAAATTAATGTCAGGTCAGAGAAACACCCACCATGACGCGATGGAGGGCAGGCTCCAGAGAGCTCTTCTGGAGGGAGGTCAGAGGAGAGACATGGATGTTCCTTCTCACCACTCTCCGTGTTCACCTCCACACTCATTTTCAGGGCACAGGGTGGAATTCCTGGGACGTCCTGTGCAGGATGATCCCTTTGGGTCCCTTCCAACTCGGGATATTCTGTGACTCTCTGAGGTTATCTGCCCATCGTCCTCCCTCCTCAGCCAGGGTTGAAGTCTCACAGCCTCATCGCATCTGCTCCTTAAGGATTGGTCAGGACACATCCTTGTGAAGGTGAATACAAGGAAGGATTTAACCTGATGGCACCACAACCTAATCCCCCACCCCTGCAGAGCTGAAGACATCAGCTGGAGACAGTGGAAGCAGGACATCTGCCAGGGAGTTTAGACTCTGCTCCCTGCCTGTATTTTTTTTTTCCAGTTGGAGATAGATAAAGTGAAAAAACCCCAAAACCTGGAGAAGCAACTGAATTGAAAATAAGAAATGAGCTGAGGTATTTGTTTTCTTTGCTTGGATTTAATACTCCTTGGAATTAAGTAGTGAGAACCAGATACTCTGTTCCTGAGCTCCTCGTGCCAGCCCCACTGCCCTGCCCTACGTGCCCCCTATGTGCTCTCCTACGAACCCCTGCTCATGGACTGAGACCCTGCACACAAATGCTGAAGGTGAACGATGAGAGGTGCTGAACTTTTCTCTTTCTTGAGCACATTTGGCCTCAAATCCCCTTCTCCACCCTCTCTGTGCTTTCATTAAGTGTTTCCCTTATTTTCAGAGCAGGTGCTCGCTCCCGTTCTTAATGAACCTCTCTGCTCACTTGTAAACAAGCCCTTTATTAGCTCCACAAGCATGTGCTTGTTTCTATTTATACCTTTTCCATATCAATATTTGAAAGCACACTCCCCTACGCTGCATTCCTTCTCCATGCCCTTTTCCATCCCTGCTGCCTCTTTCCCACCTCTTCTTTCTCTCCCAGGTTCATCCAGGCTGATTTAAATCAAACTGAGATTTTACATTTCCTTCGCTGGCCTGAATTAAATAATTGGGACCTTTGTTTCTGAATGATTTGCATTCAAAGACATCTCCATATCCCTGTAGAGGTGTTATCCTCTACATGAACTAGAGGTGGGAAGTGAACATCTAAATCCTCCAGGCATTCTTCTGAGTGCCTGCTGTCCACCTGGCTTAGGAGAGAACCACACACCTATTTATTTACTGGGTTTATAGGGATGGGACACCTGTCCTATGAGGAAAGGCTGAGAGAATTGGCCTTGTTTGGCCTGGAGCAGAGAAGGCTTTGGAGTGATCTAATTGTGGCTTTTTGGTGCCCAAAGGGGCTCCAGGAGAGCTGGAGAGAGACTCTGGACAAAGGTCTGGAATAACAGGACAAGGGGGAATGGCTTCCCACTGCCAGAGGGCAGGGCTAGATGGGGTACTGGGAAGGAATTGTTCCCTGGGAGGGTGGGGAGGCCCTGGCACAGGGTGCCCAGAGCAGCTGTGGCTGCCCCTGGATCCCTGGCAGTGTCCAAGGCCAGGCTGGACATTGGGGCTTGGAGCAGCCTGGGACAGTGGAAGGTTTCCTTGTCCATGGCAGGGGCTGGAATGAAATGAGCTTTGAGGATCCTTCCAACCCAATCCAGTCCATGACTCTCTGCTGCTGCACCTTGTATTTTAGATTCTCGTCTTTTTAACACCAGGAATTACTGTTCTAGTGTGGAAACCTGTGAAAACAGGAGCTGCTTCCCCTCTCCCACCAGCTGTATCCAGGGACAAGACTTCAGCTCCTTCACCACAAGTGCTGGGAGCAGCTTTGTAATGTAAATCGGCACTTCTGGTATTTTTAACAAGCACCTGCTTTATCCCACTGCCTAATGAGAGCCTGGACAGAAATGCAGTGAAAGCACACGAAGGTAAGACTGCCATTTAAGCTAATTAACAGCAAATTAAATTAAACTGACACACACATATATTTTGGGCTCCCGCCTCTAACAGGAGGCAATGCTGCAGAGGTTTCATTATTCACATTCCCCATCACCTGCTTTTTTATTTTTTTTTCCCAGCTCCTTCCTACCCAATTACCTGGGGAAGGGAAAGGGAGAAAGACACTAAAGCCAATAAGATAATTCTCATTTACATAAAAATTTTTCTGCGTTGTGTTTAATAGTCTGCGAGTAACTGCAGAAGAATATATAGTCCATTCTGTAAAAAGCTCCAGTGCACTAATTGAAATTAAATCACATGGAACCCAGTGTCTGGCTCCTGCTCATCGGGAGATAATACGCAAGCCCCGGCTTTATGTGTTACCATTAATACTGATGGATGAAGCACTGGAGTCACCACTGAGCCACTTCCCAGGTGCAATTCCCCTCCCTCCAGCTGTAGGGGAGCCTAAACCGATGGGTTTTTTCCCCATGAATATTCTTCATTGGCTGCAGGCAGGGCTGGGATCCCTTGGCGTTCCGGACACCCGGCAGTGTGGGTTTGGGTCCCTCCTTGCTGCATTAACCCTGGGCAATGCCACTGCAGCCTTTCCTTCAGTTCCTTTGTGTCTCTCACAGCTCAATTAATTCGTCTGGGGGACGCTGCTGCCAAAAACAAGATTTAAGGGAATTTAACGCTAAGCTGGCAGGCCTGGAAAGTGATGGCTGGTGTTCCCTGGAAGAAGCAAACCACCAGGACCTGCTTCCCCGCCTTCTCAGCAGCTGCTGGGGGTTCAGTACGTGTGGAGTTCGCTCCTCACCTTCTCCACGAGCTGCTAGCAAGGGAGCCAATTAGTGCCAGTTGTGATGGGAGCACCTTTTCCACCAGGAGCTGGATTGAAACCTTGAATTCATTTTGCACAGGCAGAGGAACACAAAATGTTCGAGCGTGGATAAAATCCACAAGTTCTGAGGGTTTAGGGCATCCCTGTGGATTTTATTCTTTGTTTCAGACTTGCAGCTTTCATTAAAAAAGCAAAAAAAAAAAAAAAAAAGGCAGAGAGAGGAAAAAGAGAAAGGTTTCTTGCCCTTTTGATGATGAAACTAATTTTCTTAATCTAAATGAATACCAATCTTTCTTGAGTGACTCCTGCTGAAATGGTCCCTTGGTGATCTGGGACCTTGGAATAACGAGTTGCCAAGGCTGGACATCAGTCCCTGCTGCTGGGGACTCCAGTGCCAGCCTGCCAGCCCCTGCCAGCCTCCCAATCCTCGTGACGTTTCCCACACAGAGCAGGAGGACCAAGGAGCTCTGTGCTACTGTCCTCCAGCTCTGTAAGATCCAGAGGGAACAGGACAGAGATGGAGAGCCCCTCCATCACTGTCCCTGTCCCAAGGGGCCCAGCAGGTCTGCCAAGGGGTGCCTGGTCCTCAATTCCATCCCATTCCAATGTGGGAAGGGCTTTGAGCTGCTCCTCTCCCTTTTGTTGGACGTCTGCAGGGTTAAAGAGAAGACAAATGGTCTTCTCCCTCCAGGACCTGGTTTCTCAACTGGAGATAGACTTTTGCTCTTGGATGGCGCAGAAGGTCCCCTGAAGCCATGCAGAACAGTCCCAGAGGAGGGTTAACACCACCCAGAGTCCTGTCCGTGGTCTCACAGCTCTGAGCAGCTCCATGGAGGGTTTGGGATGCCAAATCCTTTCCAGTTCCCATCCCAAGGCTTGGGAGCATCACCACTGCCCTGAAGAAGGCCGGACCTAGTTTAGATCGCTCAGTCCTGCCCAAAAGACTAAAGATCTTCTGGAGGGATGAAGTTTCCTTTCAAAGGAACCATCAAACACAGCTCACACCCCAACAGGAAGGGATCATCTTCCAGCGAGGTAAATGGGAATGCAGGCTCCCCCCTGTGCTTCAGATGAGTCACCAGGCAAATGTTCCTGAAAGCTCCTGTCAAACAGACTTTACATTAAAGGCAGCGTCAGAAGGCAGACAGTGTTTTTCTCAGGACATTTATTAAGTCCTGCAGCTAATTAATCCATGCATTTACAAAAGAAATGCTTGACAATACACAGAGTTCAGCCGAGTTCAAGGAATGAAAGAAAATATCAGATCAGGCAACCTGCACATCTCCTTTGGTCCGTAACTGATCTCCTTAGCAGCAAATCCCAGCAAGAAACTTCTCTATTTTTCCCCTCAAGTCAAATCCTTTGTGTCAAACCCTGTTTTTAACTCAGCCCACTGAGCTCATGAGGATGAAAACCCCGTGCAAGGACCCCGAGTTCTGCACCACTGCTTCTAATTGGAGCGCACTGGGGAAAGATCATCCAGTGCAGTTGGAGATGCAGAACATTGGAGTGCAGAGGAAGCGACACAGAACTTCTTCCTCAAACACAGCAGTTGTGCTTGGTTACCTCACTGCTACCTTGGGATCCTGGCTTGTTTGCAGCTCTCCAGGTCTTCCACTTTCCCCTTTTTTAAAGTGGGGATTATATTTTCTTTCTTTTCCAGTCACCAGGAACTTCACCTGGCTGCCACAATTTTTCAAACGTGATGGATAGTGGATAAGGAGCTTCATCTGCCAGTTCCCTCGGTGGTTCCTTGGAGGAGGTGATCCCTGGGTTCCCACTGAAAGGGGGGAAATTGAGGCTAAAATACTGGGACAGCGACATATGGATATGGATAAGGATAAGAACATGCTGGGAGCAAACTGGCACTGGGCTTGGAGGAGACAGAAGAAAGAGAGGCTGTAACAGGCTGCTGGTTTAAGAAACAGCAGCAGCCACAAGTGTAATCCCAGAGCTCAGATGCCATGGGATGAACAGAACTGCCCCTCACCTTCTGTACCAAGCAGGATTGTGCCCTACCTGGACCTTTTCCAGAGGGGAATTGGGAGTCAAATTATATTGTTAGTCCCCTGGTTTTATGGGGCTTCTGTAGGTTCAGTAATTTTTATAGCTGTGAAGTGCAACTTTCGTCAATAAACATGGCCATTTACAGAGTTCTGGCTGGACGGTGTGGGATTTAAAAGCTGAGCAGACACGGGGACAGTGGGAAGGATTACACAGACGGTGCCTCTCCAGGAAGACATGGGCAGGGGGTCCCCATGGGGCTTCCAGTAAGGAAGGAAAAGCAAAGCCTTACTCTAATAAACTCCTCGAATGTAGCACTGACACCATTGTGGGGTTTTGAGCTACTAAATCTTTCTTTTTTAGCTTCCCAGAAACACACAATCACATAAAACATTTGCTTGAGAAAACACTGGCTTCCCATTCTCAGCAGCAGAGTAAATATGGCAGAGATGAATTGGAGAAGATACCAATCAGCTGCTGAATGGATTTAAGAGTGAATTCATCCAGCCTTGCCCTGCAGAAGCTCCGGGATGTTGGCCAGCACGCTCACCTGGCATGTGCAGTGGGACTCCCTGGGCAAGGGGAGGGAGCTCTGGTACCTCCCGAGGCGTCAGACAGACCCTGAGGTCAGGAGTCAGTGCTGGCAGGGCTCTGGCTGTGCAGGGCTGTACCTTACAATGAGTTATAAGCACACAAGGCTCATTTCAACTTCCCTGTCCAGTTTAGCTGGGAGCCAGGAGCATCTGAATGGTCTGAGGGCTGCCAAGGCCTTTTACACCAGCTCCGCACAAAGACCTCAACAGATGGGGAGGTAAGGGACAGAGTGCATCTCAAATTAGTCCATGTAGCCTAATTATTTCATAATAACATCTTCAATGCATCTGAGAAGCTTGGGAGGACTCCTTTCATGCCTAATTGCAAGGCTTTCTGAGAAAGCAATCACTGCTCAGAGGTATTTTCCAAGGATTTTTCTGTCTTTTGCCTTTGTAACATCAGTCAAGCAAACCACCATTGAGCAGTCTCTGTAGTCTGGCTCCCTTTTTAACCTCTCCTGTAAAACCTTGGGATATTATTATCCTTCCCCTATTTGTTCATGTCTTATGAGTACAGATGCTTATTTGGGGCTTGCATTAGTGCACTCGCCAAACAAAGAGGAGACATGAAAGGAGCAAAGAGAGCAGTTAAGTTGAAAGTCTCTGGGATGAGCTTGGAAGTTATTTGTTACCGAGCGAGGAGCCACCTTTCATCTGCCTTCACCTGGCAGCGCCGGGGAGGAGCAGGGCAGGGATGCAGCCACGGGCGAGGAGTGTCTGCAAACAACCCCAGCTCGTGTCGGGGGAAAAAGGCTCCCTCGGGGCGTGCTGGAACACTCCAGCCCCGGGCTGCAGCTCTGCAAAGGCTCACGCTGAGCAGAGGCGTTTTCACCGTGTCACTCACTGCCTGCAGCTTCCAGGGCAGGGGCGCTGGGGCAGTTCCCGTGCTGGGCTCAGGTGCAAACACACATCCCCAAACAAACACACATCCCCAAACACACACAGATCCCCAAACACACACAGGTCCCCAAACACACACAGATCCCCAAACACACATCCCCAAACAAACACAGATCCCCAAACACACACAGATCCCCAAACACACATCCCCAAACACACACAGATCCCCAAACACACATCCCCAAACACAGATCCTCAAACACAGATCCCTAAACAAACACAGATCCCCAAACACAGATCCTCAGAGATCCTCAAACACAGATCCCCAAACACAGATCTCCAAACACACATCCTCAGAGATCCTCAGAGATCCTCAAACACAGATCCCCAAACACAGATCCTCAGAGATCCTCAAACACAGATCCTCAAACACAGATCCCCAACAAACACAGATCCCCAACAAACACAGATCCCCAAACACAGATCCCCAAACACAGATCCTCAAACACAAATCCCCAAACACAGATTCCCAAACACAGCCCTTCCAAACATAACTCCCCCAAACTCAGCCTTCCTAACACAGCCCTCCCAAACAAACACAGCCCCCCTAAGCAAACACAAATTCCCACAGATCCTCCAAACACAGCCCTCTAACACAGTCCCCAAACACAGCCCTCCTAAACAAACACAGGCCCCCAAACAAACCCAGCTCCCCAAACATAGCCTCCCACAAACATAAGGGCCCAAATAAACACAGCCCCCCCAAACACAGGTCCCCTAAACACAGCCCACTCAAGCACAGCCTCCCCAAACACAGCCCCCCCAAACACAGGTCCCCTAAACACAGCCCACTCAAGCACAGCCCCTCCAAACACAGCCCCCCAACCACAGCCCCCATGAACAAACACAGCCCGTCAAACAGACACAGCCCCCCAGCAGCTGCTGCCTGGCACCCCTGGGAGCCCTGGCCAGCACAGACCACCTGAGACAGGGAAAAGCAGGTTCCCCTGGTGCTCAGGTGACCCAGCACAAGGCTGGAGGCACAGGGAGAGCGGGGTGAGGGGAGCATTGGGCAGGGTTGTGGGAGCATCCCCCAGAGAGCCAGGTCATGGTGTTCCCCATTCCTGCTGCCAGAGTGGCTTCACAGACCTCCTGGGAGTAAACACACAGCAACTGTGACCTTTGGAAGTGATCTTCCACTGAGAAATAGCTCTCTCTAATCATGCAACCATTATTGGTTCAGAATAAACACGCTGCCTCAGTGGTCAGTGGGAGTTGGACACAGCGGCTCCAGCTTTGCTCCAGCTGTTCCGTGGTACTGATCCCAGAGATACCCTTTGTGCGTAGGCCAGGCCCAATTTAAATAGGAGGACTAAAGGAGACAGGGCTGCTTTGTCTTACATTTCTGGTGTCCCAAGGGACATTAATTCCCCTCCCAACCAGCTTAATTTCCTTTCATTTTGTCTGGAAACCAGCCCATGGCTCATCAAAGTGTTTCATGATCATTCCTCAGAGTATTTCAAGAGCCACTGCTCCAGCTGAGTCAGAAATACCCAAAGAGCTTCTCTTCACTCCTGACCTGTTTGTTCTCCCCTCTCATCTCTGCAGAGTGACCTGGGGATGAGGTTCGGTTGTGGTACCACCAGAAGGTCCCTTGTTACCTCATCAAACCACACCCTCCATCACACATGGACCACAAATCCTTGCTGGGTTCCCAGGTGAGAGAAGGGAGTTAGATTTGCCCGTGGGTGTTGGTCTGGGCGAGGGACGTCAATCTACTTCATAATTGGCTTTGCTATCTTTAATATAATTGCTTCAATATTGCTTCAAAACCAGTGCACTGTACTATACTGATAATTATAACTCTTATCCCGTGTAGTAAATAATTCCGATTGAGATCTTTTAGTCTAATCATTATCATCATTAATAATTTATTTTTCTATAAACAGATCTGGTTTGCCATCCTTATTCCTGCAGGACAAAGGTTCAGTTACACCTGGATAATTCTTTAAACTCCCCTGAGGAGGAGTTTAGAAAGCAAGGAGGGTCCTTGCTGTCCCTCCTGACTCAGTGGGAGGGTCTCCCTGAAAAACTCTGTCTGAAGCTCCCACTCTGCCCAGGACACTCTGGAAAAGTGGGCACGGTGGGGATTTCCTCCTGCTGAAGGAGCACCAGGAATCACAGCCCCCCTCAGATAACCCTTGTACATTTAACACCCAGCCTTACAGGAACAAGGCAGGCATCACTTTTCCAGCTACATTTTGTTCTGTCATTCTGGGAAGATATAGAGCAAGGCAAAATTAAAAAAAAAAAAGGAATTAGAAGAGCGACAAACCCACACTGGTAATGGCCCTTGCACAAAACCCAGGGAAGTCTGCTCTCTTATCAGACAGCATCAGCCTGCTGTGCTGCTACAGGACACGGAGATGTCAGCCCACTTAGATTTCCTTTTGATCTGGTAAACAGGCACCAGATCTGCTGCACGAGGTGTCTGTCACACAAAATCCTCAGCTGGCACCTGCAGCACCTCTGTGAAACCGCACACAGAGAGATGTGAGCAGCTTCAGGCTCTTAAGAGATACAAGCTCAGGAAGCCAGGACCTCTGGGAAGTGCTCCTTTGGGAATAAGCACAGTGCCACGGAGTTTAAATCTGGTGATGGTCTGTTAATACTCTTTCCATTCTCCATCACACTGAACACGTTTCCTGACCATAAGATCACAGGTCAGGTGCAGGAGGAACATCCCTGGGGACAGTCATTGCCTTCAGACTCCACACTACTCATTCCCCGGGCTTTCTAAGTGCTGCTGCTCTAAAACCCAGAGGGAGGGGGGGTTTTCTTCAGGATTTCTCCTTTCTTGTTTACCTGTTCATTTTTAGCTTGGGAAGGAGACAGATTCTTCTCATTTGTGCTGTGAAAAGCAAGCAAACCAAGGTTTCCCCAGGTCTCCATTCCACAGGGAATGGTGTCAGTGCCAGCCTCCCAGCCAAGAGCACTCAAATACACCACAAATGCTAATTCCACACCTCCTACACGACACCGACACCACAGGAGCTCACTGGCTCTATGGCAGGAGTGAGGAGTTGTTGCCAGACTTTGAACTTTTAGCCACGACCTCCAGACCTCTCATTTGTTCAGGAGAAGCTTCCTATACTCCCAAGGAAAACTCACCTGGCACGCCTTTGTTGGTCCTGTCAGCATCACCCTGACACGCACACATTGCTCAGAAGTTGAAATAACACAAGCAGCAGAATTAGACGTAGGGGCACGAACTTAGCTGTTATGTGTTAAATCAAAGCGTTCAATCATGAGGCCAGAAATATTTACATCAGAGGGAGCTCAGAATAGAAGTGAGGCGGCCAAGATTTTGGCCACTGGAGTACCACCCAGGGCCACCAATGCCGGTGTTTCCGCAGCTGATTTTCACAGCCAGGCCTCGGTATCTTTGCTGTAACCCCATAGTCAGAGCACTTTGCATGGACTCTTTTCCTACAAGTCCATCAAGGGCTTTGCCTGGCCCAGCTCCAGGAGAGGAGAGCCACCAGATCTGGTTTTGGAGAACACATGGTTGAGCAAGATCTGTGCAAAGCTCCCCACTTATATCAGTGTCATCCTCCACCTTGATAACAACTAAAAATAAAGCGCTGCGATAATCAACTAGATTGACTAAGACAGATGCTGCTTTTAACATGTGTACTGTAATTAACTTAGAGAGGGCTAGAAAGCTCCATCTCAGCCTCTTCCCACAGTGGAGGAAGTTTGCCTTTCTAATAATAGGAGCTGGTAACACATGTTGAATTATAAAGTAATGAAAGTTGGTTTTGGCAGGAACAATCCAGATTTGTCGTGCTTCCATTTAATTTCCAAGTCTGACAGGCGCTCCGTTCCCAGCGGACCCGCTGCTTTTCCTGGAGCTCCTGCTGAATTTCTTTCCTCTGGCATAAGGTAGGGCACAAACCCTTCCCAGGAGGAGGGGAGGGGGGATGCTGTGTGTGGGTGCCCTCCTGACAATGCTGTGCTGACTTGCTCTCACATGCCGGATGGTTTGCACACACTCGTTAGCACCACACACACACCCCCCACACGCTGTGTGCGCACCCCCGCAAAACCTGGCCCAGCCACACGCTGTGCTTCCCTCGGGGCGGCCTCACCCCGCGCTGCCACAGATGGGAGCACGCAGCACTGTGTGAGCAGCGCGTAAAAGATGTTTCCCTGCCCTCTCCCACTTTCCAGCCTGCACGCGCGTGTGGTGCCAGCTCTTTCCCCTGCCTCTGGCTGCTGCTGGCACCCGGCCGCTGCGCTGGGACACGGCCCTGGCTGGAAGGGTCGCTGGACGCTGGCTGGCCTAGAACTCCCCTCACGAATTCTCTCCGGGCCCGGTTTTCAGATCCGGATTCCGATCGCTCTTCGCGGCCTCCTCGGAACCCGCTGTCTCGGGATCCTCTCTGGTCTCACCAGCTCCCTCCCGCATGCCTGACCTTCTCCCTCCCTCTCCAGCTCCCCAGCATTCTCCTTTCCTCCTTGGTCAGCCCCTGCTTGGCCAAACCCCACCTTTTGGCCGGGATGTGGCAGGAACGCAGTTCAGGCCGCCGGGCCTTGCTGGCTTTGATCTCGCCAGCTCAGCTCACGCCCACAGGAACCCGTGACAGCAGGCGCCTGTGGGGATTCTAAACCCCCGAATCCGTGCTGAATGCCACCGTGGGCTGTCAGACCGCGCTCTCTGCCCTCTTGCTGGGCTAAAACCCCCTCCGTGCCCTCACATCTCTATTGCCATGTCAGAGCACCCTGTCAGAGGCGCCCCTGTCCCTCTGCAGCTTCCCACTCCTGACCAGCAATAACTGACCCTCCCTCCCCTTTTACATTTGCTGCCTGCATTCCCCCAGGCTCTTAGATTCGCAGAACAATTTGTCCTAGTCTGGTTCCTGCTTCCACACATTAAAAAAACACCTCCACAATAATATTTGTGCACTGTTTGTGTGTGTGCGTGCAGACATCTGCTGCAAATCCTTATTCTTGACGGGGCATCTCCAAGACACAAAAGCACAGCCAGGAATGCACTCGGTCACATGTGGCCAAAGAGTAATTTTAAATTTTTTTCCCCACATTTTAAAAGTCATTAGGACTCCAGAGGAAAAGTTTTTGGCCGTGTCCACATAACATAGCATCAGCCTGGCTTCCATGTGTCTCCTCTGAGTCCTGGGGAGGTGAGCTCAGGATCCACCAGGAATTCAATGCCCTGAGTGGGCAAAGGTAGGAATGAGATTCCCTTCCTGGTCCAGCAATGATTCAACAAGTTCAGCCTTGAATTCGCTTTTTGTAAGACCTGGTGTATCTCTTACCACTCACTTGCTGTTTATATACTACATTTGGCTTCGTACGAAGCCATGGTCACCCACAACACAGGACTGAGGGGTCAGTGTGAGGGATTAGGGGCAGTATCAGTGTAGCTTTGCTTCCACTAAACAAGGAGAAGGCTGCTGTGTGTGTCCGCACAGCAACAGGGAGGTCCTGTCCCTGATGTCCTCATTGGGGGCAGCTTCCTAATCCCTGGGTGCTCCAGGCTGGCAGCACAGACACATCTGGGGAAGATGGGTTTAGTGACAGGACCCCAGCACACCTGAGCTGTGGGACAGCAGCACCACGAGCAGGTGAAGGTGTTTCGGTTCATCCTCAACCTCGTTCACTCCCTTTTTTTCTGCAGCCTGTGCTGGGTGACTCCTCAGAGGAGCTGGCCGTGGTGGCCATGCCACAGCTGCCTTTTCTCATGGGAGAAAGGCATTGTGGGGAGCCTCTCCAAGTCAGAGATCCTCAGTTTGTGATCCAGAGCCCAAACCAGGACATCCAGCCTGCTGCTGTGCTCCCCGGGGCTTTACAGCTCTGCTCCCACCAGAGGAGTGCTCGGATCTGCTGTAATGCACTGCTGCTCTCACTGAGAGAAGAAGCCTCATATCGGGTGAGGCGGTCAAATAACCGGAGGAAAAGGTAGGGAAAGAAGCAAGCAGGGCCCTCCCAGCACCATCAGTACCAGAGGTACCGTTTCAGGTCACATTCGAAACCTAATGCTGCATTTCAAAGCGTGATACTCAGACTCAAGCTGAGCACACCCATGATTGAATCAAAGTCCTGCTACTTGGCTTATGGAATAGAATGAAATCTTGACAAAAGTCACGTCTCACGGCCTACCGGTCACCTAGAACAGAAAACACAATGCGCTGGACACTTCTGGCATCCCTTGTGCCACCCCAGCAGCACTCGCCCCAGGCAGCATTTGTTGTATCACAGCTACACAGGTGATTTTCCAAGGATTATATTTCATTTGGATTAAAAGTTTGTATCTAAACATGCAAAGTCTTCTCAGGTAGACACGTGTAATGCAGGTGTAACTCTCCCAGCTCTTTCCAGCCCAGAAGAGATCATTTCAGTTTCAGCAGGGCTGTGCCTTTGGACCAACCCTAACCAAGCTCCAGCTCTTGCACAGGGAAGTTAGATCCATAAAATAAAAGGGGAGATGGAAACAGATAGCAGAGGCTCTGGCTGCTGACTTCTGAAGGTTTGCAAATGCCTCCAGGTGGGGAACAGTGCTCTGAACCTCCCGGTGATCTGCAGGAGAGAACAGACTTGCAAATACAACACACACGCAGCCAGTGCCTGGGAAAATGGCAAATGGAACATTTATCCTTCTGCTTCGTGGCTGGACTCAATCTTAGAGGTCTTTCCCAACCTTAATGTATCTTTGACTTTGTCCCTTTAGCGTAAATCACTTCTTTTCCCCTCATACCTCTCACTGCTTCTTAGCAGCAGGAGTTGAGCTGGACCAATACAATGCTGTAGTTGGAGAATTTTGTGCTTGGTGAGAGGCCACCCTTCCCCTCCAGGGACAGAGGAACCGGGAAAATCCACTCTGCCTGGACCAGGCTGTTTCTGGGATGAGCAGAGTCCAGAAGAGCCCTGGCTGCCAATCTGAGAACGAACCTCATTGCCAGAGAGAGGGAGAGGGAGCCCTGTGAACAGGCAGGGACAGGTCACAGCTCACAGGCCAGGGGAGACAAGGTGGCGTCCCTGGAAGCGTTTAAGGAAAGTCTGGAGGTGGCACTCAGTGCCGTGGTCTGGCTGACAAGGTGGTGTTAGGTCATGGGTTGGACTCGATGAGCTCAAAGGTCTTTTCCAACCTAATTCTGTGTAATTCTGACTGTGGCAGACTGGGAAAGGAGGTGCAAAAATTACTGATGAGGTGAGAGAGTAAGGAGTGGGTAGTGTTCTGGGAAACAGAACCACTGGAGATGATAAAATACCCTGTTGAGGACAGAACCTGGACAAGGATAGGTTGCTCTCCATGGAGTCCCACAGTCTGGAAGCTGGGACCTCCCTAAGTGCTCCAATGGAAGGTTGACCTTGGACGAGGCACTGAGAAATGCCAAACTTGCTGACTCCAAGCCCTGCTGCTGCCATGGGATGTCCAGCTCAGAGGGAAGAGCAGAGGACAGCCACACCAGCGTTCTCTGCCACCTTCTCACCCAGCTACAGCCACAACCCCGACTGCTGGGTTCAGCAGAATTACCCTTTATTGCCAGATGACAGCATGCAGCAGCTCTAAAGGCAACAAAATTCATCTGGCTGCCTTTTCTATGAGTGTCTGTTCTCAAAATGCAGTCAAAGCCACTTTCAGCTAGTTTCACTTATAAAAAGTCCAGCAAACCTGAGTTTTACACAAAATGCGAGCCATAAAGCATCAAAGGTTCTGTTGGAGGGTTGGTGAACTTTAGCAATGCCTTTGATGAAAATGGTCTGAGTTTCAAGTGTGTAATGAAACCCCAAATCATTCAAGTTTCACATGGTTGCAAATATTTCTCACAGTTCTGATCAAAGGTGTATTCAGCAGGGAAGAGGCTTTGATTTTGCAGTACAGGGGACGTGCTGAAATTTTCAAAGCCAGGCCCTGGGATTTGGCTGAGCAGTTCTTCTTGGAAGCAACACAGCTAAACTTAGCAATGGCTAGGGGGAAGGAAGGCGAAGATGCCATGTTTGGATTACTCCTGTTACCCCTAAGCCCCTTCCCAGGGGGAAGCTTTAATCCCCCCAGTGAGCCCTGCAAGCCCCAGCAGCAGCTGTGGCTTCTACAGCTGCCCTCCCTGCACGTTTATTTCCAGCGCTCTTCCCTGACTTCTCTCTCCTGGCTGCTGACACTGCTGCTCTGTGCACAGCACTTCAGAGGGAAAGCGGGAGTGTTGGGAGGAGGAGGAGGAGGCATTAATGCTGCAGGACTGGCTGCTGACCGACATTCCAGCAGATAGGCACTGGGAAGGGCTCCCTGGCTGCCCCTACAGGATCCCTCCACCACCTTGCGTGTCCCTGGCCAGCAGGAAACAGGAAAGCAGCCTCATCCTTCCCAGTGCTCAGCCAGGAGACCCAAATCCCCCCGGAGCCAGAGGCATATGTAAATGTCTGGGTTTAATACCACTGCCGTGCTGGGAAGTCTTCATTTGTGACAACAATTTCCATAGCAACAGACTGAGCTCGCTGGCAGGACTGGGGTCCCCTTGGAAGAGCAGGTGGAAGCAGGGAACAGAGAAAGCACGAAATGCTATGGAGAAGCAGATATCAGTGTTTGTGGCAGCAGAGCGCCAGGCTTCAGCAGGGCAGAGCTCCCAAGGAAAGGGAATTCCCCTGGAATCCAGTGCAGAGGATGCTGTGATGGCATCAGGCTGGGGCTAAGAACACACAGACTCTGCACAAACCTCATGTCCCCACCTTGAGGTGCCCCTGCACAGCCCGGGGCTGCTCTCCCTGCCAGGGACACCTTCCCTGTCCCAGGGGACACGTTCCAGGAGGCAGAGGAGCACTTTTACCCTCTGGGCAGAGGTGTGCAGGGCAGGGATGGATCCCATCCAGGGCAGCAGGTGGGAGCTATTCCCACAGCCCTGCAGGTAGTGCCTCTGGCCCCACATCCCCTCCCTGGCCTATTTGTGTCCCCTGAAGGCAGCAGCCAGCAGCACTGACCAGCAGCACTGACCAGCAGCACTGACCAGCAGCCTGAGCCAGGATCAGCCCCACACTCACCCCCACTCAGACACTGCCTTTCAACCCTCAGCTACCCGGCACCGCAGAGAAGCAAAGCTTTGTCTGACGACAGCCACAGCTCTGTTACACCACAGATACACTGCAGAGGCTGTTTTTCCTATGAACAGCCCATTTTCCAGGCAGCCCGGCATGATTCTACAGTTTATTCCCACGTCCAGTTTCCAATCAGTACAAATAATTTGCACGAGCATCACAGAGCCATCAGCCGCTGCCCAAGGGGCAGGAACAGAGTCAGCTCAGAGAGGACCGGGGCAGCCAAGGACTTTTTTTAGGCAGCAGCAAGTTTTTCTGGCTAACGTGTTCTGCTTCTTGATAATTTTGTTATTTTCCCTGAGACATTACAGTAAGTGGCCTGGTAGCCCCTTGTGATTCCATCAAATAAATCACAGCACAGCAATTTAACCGCAGAGGTGGCACCTGGGGCTGGCACATCTCACTCCTGGGTGTCCAGAGGCCTTGATGCAGAGAGCCCTGCAAAGCCAAGGCAGATTTTTCCTCCCTGTCTACCCAACTCCCTATTTAGTTGTTTTTATTGCCCAAATAAGAGGCTCCTGTAATAACAGCTTCAAAGACGGGAAGCCCCAAGGGCAGAGAACATCCAGCACCACAGAAATCTTGAGTAGCTTTAGTATTAATTGATTAAACACTTCACCCAGCAACACCAACCACCGCCATTCCTGAAATTCAAGCCTCATAAAGGCCTTGGTGGTTCTTGAGAGAGTGACAAATATGTTGAGGAGCTTTTCTTGCACAGATTCTCTGAAGCCCTGGAGGCTTTAATTGTTGAAGGCGACATCACTGTAAGAATGGGAACTACTTCCTTTACTAAAATCAGTAAAGGATGCCCCAACAAGGTTTCAGGATGTCTGTGTGATGTTCAGCTATTTCTCAATAATTCCTACATAGATTCAGTTTTGTTCTTGCTACAGAACCATCCACTTACTAGAACCAGCACCTCACTGTTTGTGTCTCCTACCCCATCGCTCCCAAAGTTAAAGGGTGCCAGGAGAAAAATAAACAAAAAAACCCCTCCAAACCAGCCCTCCAAAAAACCTTAAGTGCAAGGAAAACTTTATTACAAAGCTTACACATATAGAGGCACTCATTTATCTAGGTTAAATCACACTGTTCCCAATCTCCAATCAATATCCTGAGCAAAAACCATCTCTCCCCTCAGCCCAGCACACTCACAAGGATTTTAGGAGCCAACCCTTTATTCCTTGGGAGGGTAAACACTCAGCTTCCTGCCTGATTTGCTGAATTGGGTATTTTCTCCCCCTTCATGCAAACGAGCAGTTAATTATTTACCAGCCTGTCTGCAATGCTCTGGTTTACACGCTGGAATTTACATGATTTATTAAACAAAATAGCATTTAAAAAGGAATCCTGTCATAGAGATGTCATCCTCAAAGGAGACCGAGCAGTTTTTCCTGGAGAAGGAGATCAATTGAGGAATTGCTGCCCATGCCTCCTTTTGCTTGCAGCCATTTCCAGCCTGAAGGAGCTCCCTCCTCCCGGCCATGCCCAGGTTCGGGGCTGAAGTCTCATCAGCTGCCTAACCCTGGTGAGGGTGTTGGGGAGGCAGCAGGACCTGCTCCCTGAGGAAGATTACATATCAATCATGAATTCCTAAACAACTGTCCTGAAAATCTGGGAAGGTCAGCTTTAACTCTGTGCTTTTAGTGGCCCTGGTAGCACAACAGTGAGAAATTAAATGAGTGTTTAACCCTTTCAAGGGGATTTCTTCTCTTTTAACCCGAGTCTGTTTCTTTTTCTGCTGTGAAAATCCGATTTAGTCTGAGAAAACCTTTGATAGTCGTTGTGGTGGATTGTTTGGCTAAAAAGCTTTACAAATGTAGAAGAGGAGATTTCATTTTCCTCTTTAATTTTTTTTTTGGGTTGTAAAACAATATCCCATTTAGGAGGAAACTGCTGCTGCATATTCTCGAGCATTATTCATTCCAGAAACAGACACTGATGCTGTAGAGCCTGACTAATTCCTGACTGGGAATTATTTTGTGCTTCTCAGAGCTGGACCTTCTGAAAACTCAGTCAGAGCCTCCAGCAATTAGCTGAGCTCGTCTCCCTTAAGTGCAAATAAACCCTGATGCATTTAAGGGTGAGTCAAAATGATTGAAACTGAACTTCAAATAATAAACATATCAATCATTGTCCCTCTGCTGGATCACACCTGTATCAATCATGATCTGCACAGCCACCACAGCTCCCACACTTCCCACTGCTTCAAGTACCAATGTCCTTGCACTTGGCACAGGCGTCCTGCAATCCCTAACTCATCTTTTGTCAGCCAAAATGCCTGCTAATTTCCTATTTTTGACAAGCAGGGATGATCCATCACTGCTAAAACACTAGGTTCATTTGTTACTGCAGGAAATGATGCAACTGAATAGAAGTTACACTGCAAAATCTGTAAATAAGAGGAATTTGGCTGGAAAGTGAAAGTTAGATGTATTCAAATAGAAACAAAGTGAACTTCTGGGAAGTGGCAGTGCTTAAATCACTGAGCCAGGTTACTGAGAGATGGATATGGAGCCTTTTGAACTGAGGTCCAGTGTCCTTTTCAAACACTCATTTCTGCTGCCAGTCCTGGCTTTGATGTAGAAGTCCTGGGGTGAACTTTGGGTTATTGGGGAGATCAGGCTCGATAATCAGAATGGTCCATTCTGGCCTTAAAATCCCCGGCAAGCTGAAGCAGAGAGCGTGAGGATGAATTTTTCAGCACTGACAGTGATGTCTCTCTTCTTTTGCAGAGCTGAGCTGTGGAAACACTCGACAGCGGCGGAGCCAGCCCAGCAGTGGCTCTGGAAAACGCTCAGCAAGATCACTGGGCAATATTGCCTCCCATCCCGTGGGGATGCATCCATGGAATGGGTGATTCTGACCCACTGGTGACAGCAGAGGTGTGCTCCCACCCCCCTCCTGCTGCCTGGCTTCCTCCGGATCCTGGGCAGGCTGGAATGAGTGGAACTAATTCTTGAGAGAGTGGCAAATATGTTGAGGAGCTTTTCTTGCACAGATTCTCTGAAGCCCTGGAGGCTTTAATTGTTGAAGGCGACATCACTGTAAGAATGGGAACTACTTCCTTTACTAAAATCAGTAAAGGATGCCCCAACAAGGTTTCAGGATGTCTGTGTGATGTTCAGCTATTTCTCAATAATTCCTACATAGATTCAGTTTTGTTCTTGCTACAGAACCATCCACTTACTAGAACCAGCACCTCACTGTTTGTGTCTCCTACCCCATCGCTCCCAAAGTTAAAGGGTGCCAGGAGAAAAATAAACAAAAAAACCCCTCCAAACCAGCCCTCCAAAAAACCTTAAGTGCAAGGAAAACTTTGCAGGCTTTTCTGAGGCTGGCTGAAGTGAGCCTCTGGCCAGGGGGGATGCACCCAATGAGCCGTGTTTTCCTCTGTCTCGCAGCACAGGAGAAAGATGTGTGCATGATCCCAGATAAGGACATCCATCCGGTGAGATCCAGCGCTGCCCAGCTCGGGAGAGAAAGCTGTGACTAAACCTCCTCCTGGCTGAACCCGAGTAGCGATGGGCCCGAGAGCTCCTGCAGCACCAGGGGATGAAGACACAGAGTCAGTGCAGGACATGATGTGGGAAAGACAAACTTCCCTGACACGAGTCCCTCCTGGATCGTGGCACCGAGGGCTGCTGCCTGCCCCATTCCCTGTTTAATGGACACTCTCTGAACAAAAGGATGAGCAAATCATTATCAGATTAGGCAAAAAGAAAAATATCTCAAGACACATCTACCCGCTGCCTATGAGGCTAGAGTTGCAATTTTTGGTTACCAGGATAACAGCAGCAGTACGAATTTCCACCTGGACTCTGTGTGCCTCAGCTGTGACCTGAATGTACCATCTCCACCACAAAATGGGACTCTGGCACCTGAAAATGGGGAAATTTAGCTTGGATTTTGGAAAGACTTTTTTTACTGTGAGGACAGTGGGGCCCTGGCACAGGGTGCCCCGAGCAGCTGTGGCTGCCCCTGGATCCCTGGCAGTGCCCAAGGCCAGGTTGGACATTGGGGCTTGGAGCACCCTGGGACAGTGGAAGGTGTCCCTGCCCATGGCAGGGGTGGCACTGGATGGGCTTTAAGGCCCCTTCAAACCCAAACCATTCCATGATTCTATGAATGGTGGCTGAGCACCCAGGAAATGATCTGCAGTCAGCAAACACTCTGGAGACTCATTGGGAGCTTCTCCACCGACCCCAGTGAGCACTGGATTGGATTTGTAGGGTTTTAACACAAGTGCACCCTGCAATATCCTTTGGGATGCCCTGTGGGCCGTGAGCGATGCTCAGGAGGAGCTCTGTGGGCTCCAACCATTGCTGACCCAGAGATGGGAAAGCTGAGGAGTTCCTGGCTCAGTCCTCATGCTCTGAGCCCAGCACTGCCCATGGTTTGCTCATTTTGTGAACATGTTATCCCACTCCTTGATGGGGAGTCAAAGGATCCCTCTCAGATGGGTCATATGTGGGCTTTGCTTGTCAGACCCTGCCTGCAGCATCCTGGAAGGAAAATTCTCAGCAAGGACGAAAGTGCCACCTCAAACGAGGAGCCTGGAGAGGCTGGCTCTCCTCAGGACACGCAGGGCCAGACGTGTGGCTTTATGAGCAGCCTGTCTAGAGCATGTGTTCCCCTGGGACTGCATAAACCAAGGCTGTCCTCTGCTGTGTGCATCCCACTGGAGCAGCTCTTGCTTCAGAGACAGCACTGAGCTGGCATAGGGAGAGAGAAAAAGTACAAGTAGCTTTGGACTCCAGCTTCTAACTCTGTCTTTAGAGCTGAATCCTCGTCGTCCGCAAACTTGGCTGGATTTACACAGGGCATCCTGATTCTCCCTCTCATCTGCTTCAAACATGGGATTAGGCAAAGCATTCAAAATTGAGGACAACCACCAAAAACCCCCTTGGCCACTGAATAAACAAAGGCAGGCCTCCAGAGAGTGAAGTCAATTCCTGTTAGCATTCTGTGCTGTGCAACAGGAGCATTCCACTTTAGCTCTGCCTTAAATGCCACTGTACGTCACCCTTTGCAGGAACTGATAGTTCCATTTTCAGCACATTGATCTCCCATGAAATCAATGGCTCTGAGCAGGTTCACCTGTCCAGTGCTCAGAGCAGACCCAGTTGCCCAGTCCCTGCGGGTGTGGGGGGCTGGAAATGTCACTGCAGCAGGAGGAGAGGAGCTCCTGTTGCGCTGCTCACACTTGTGGCATGCCCAGCTCCAGGACAAAGGGCGGGGTTCACTTCCTTCCTTAAGGAGCTGATTCCTGCAGGAGCAGCCAGAGGTCCTGCCCAGCAGGAGGTTACACATGGACAAGGGAATCTGCTCCCACTGTTCCACTGCCAGCCTGGAAACTCCACCCTCAGGCAGAGCCAGCCTGGGGCAGCCCGAGGGCTGTCAGAGGAGTTCTGTGAGAAGCCCGTGGAATGACTTGGAGGGAGGCTGGAGGCTGGATGAGGCGCTTTGCTGGAAGGCCAGCTCCTGGCAGGGTCAGCTTTCCACGGACTGTGATCCTGTCACCCTTCAGGGGACACTGTGAGCAAGACCCACAGGGTGAGGAGGACACTTCCAGTCCCCGGAGGGGCCTGAGGCTGTCAGGCCTTTCCAGCTGGGTCACAATGGTGAGACAAGGGAATGCTGTCGTGAGGAGCACCCTGGAACTCACCATCCTCCCCCATGGAGTCACGGGAGAAATGGGATGTGCAAGGGATGCTTCAGAGCACCCACTGGTGTCCCGCCAGGCACAGCGGGAATTCTCGCTCCCAAGGTGGATCAGATTGCGGGGATTTTGACACTTGGGAGGTCCTGAGATGGCTCCAGGCTGAGGGGGAACAGGGCTTGGGCATCTCCTGGGAGGTGTGACCAGCCTGTGGGTCGGGGAGGCAGGTCCTGCTCAATGCTCAGGGAACAGCCGGCCCCAGCTTTGGGGTCAGGCAGGGATTTTCCCCTGGGACAGATTGGCACTGGCCCCCAGGGGCTTTTGACTTCCTCTGCAGCATGGAGCATCCCCACTTGCTGGGTCTCTGCTCCCTTTTGGCCAGGTTGCTGCCTGCTCACACACCACAGAGGTGTCCTCGTGCCCTGCGCTGGGAGGAGGAAGGCTTCTTTTCCCACATGCAGGAAGTGCATGGTCAGGTGAGCCTGTAAGTTCCAGGGACAGCAAAGTCGGGGGTGTTGTGGATAATGGACCCCTGGAACAAAGAGTCACCTTTGTCCTCAGTGAGGACATTTACTCAGGCTCGATGATCCTGAGCCTTCCCTCAGAAGAAAACTGCCTGAGCACACATGGGCAGACAGCGACAGGACAAGGAGGAAAGGTTTTAAACCAAAAGAGGAGAGATTTAGATTCGCTGTTAAGAAGGAATTCTTCCCTGTGAGGGTGGGGAGGCCCTGGCACAGGTTGCCCAGAGAAGCCGTGGCTGCCCCTGAATCCCTGGCAGTGTCCAAGGCCAGGCTGGGTGAGGCTTGGAGCAGCCTGGGACAGTGGGAGGTGTCCCTGCCCATGGCAGGGGTGGGATGGGATGAGCTTTGAGGTCCCTCCAACTCAAACCATTCCATGATTCTGGCCACTCCTCTTCTTGCTGGGATCTTCCAGGGTGTGCAGAGGTGACAGATGGAAAGCATTCCCATATGGAACATTGTTAATTATTGGGCTCAGCTGAGATTAATCCAGTGGCTGGGCACTGTCTCTGAGCACTGAGCACCATTTAGGGCACAGGGGACCTTTCCCAGTGAGGCTTATTGGGGGGAAAACAGAAACAAAGAGCAAAATAATTTGCCCATCTTGCTCCTTAGGCAGAGCAGGAGGGCAGATGATGCTTTAAAAGGGGCTTATAAGGGGATAAGTGAAATATCTGATGAGAAAGCTGCCCTCCCTCTTCCACTGGATACACTGGGAAGGAAACCCAGCTGGTGGAAAACAGAGAGCAGGAGTTGCATAAAGTTCTCCAGCTGCCTTCGAGGTGGCTGAGATTTACTCAACGTTATTTTACATCCTTCATTCACGTGCCACCGATGCTCTGATGGGTTGTATTTGTCAAGCTCCTCTGACAGTCTCTCCTGAACTTTGACCATCAATCTATCTCCTTCTACCTGCTTGGAGCTGACTCCATTTTTCAGGAGCAGTGTGCCAGAGGAACGTGCTCTGCAGGAATTTGTCACTTCCCTGCACACACCCCTCTGGAGGCGAGCGTGGCTCTGCTCTGTCACTCTGTCCCCAATCTCTGTGAGTTTTCTAGGTACAAAACCCTCTCCCAGAGGGAGGAGTGCTCTCCTGGCACAGTTTTGCTCCACAGGCAGTTTCTCCTCCCTCTGAGCCCTCCGTGTGCCGACATCACTGCACAGCAATAAGGGATGGACTGAGGAGCACAGGGATTTTTTGTTTAAATATGTATGGAAAGGATCTCTGACACTTTCGTTATGTTCTGACACCACTGCCTGCAGCAGAATCCCAGCTCAACAAACCCAGTTTCTCTCTATATTTTGGGCAATGCTCTCAGAGATGCCCAGGGTGGGGTTGTTGGGGTGTCTGTGCAGGGCCAGGAGTTGGACTGGATGAGCCCTGTGGATCCCTTCCAGCTCAGGATTTTCTATGATTCCATGATTTTGGAGAAACCTCAGAGTAATCTTCTGAATTTCCTGGTATGTAAGGAAATCTAATTTGCTCAGTGGGCATTAGACCTAAGAACTTTAATCGTTCCAGTCTGGTTTTGGGTCCATGACAAGTACAGGTCTGTCCCACTCAGTCCTTTGTTGTCCTACTCAGCATCTCTGGGATGTTGTAGGGAAGTCTAAAAGCAAGTCTGAGCTCTCTGCTTTGGCCCTGGTGCAGGTGACACGTCCAAGCAGCCCAGAGCAGCTCAGAAACCATGTCCAGGAATGAAAGCCCAGAGAAGATTCAGAGTGACAAATGAAAAGATTACAAAATAGGAGCTGGAAGTGATTTCCTCCTTTTCTGACCTATTGTTAATGCAGTTGTAGGGGAAATGCTAAACTCCACTGCTGTGATCTTGGCTTGTAACAAGCTCTCCAGCACCTCTGCAAGGAATTTTATTTTAGCCTGACAGGTTTTAGAATTTAATTTTCGGTGGTTAAGAATTTGTGACCTCCCTAGCTCACCTGAGCTCATGGAGCCCAAGACCATTGGCTGTTTCTCCTCACCACACAGAAAGATACTTTCCCAAATTTTCCTTGGAAGTTTTACATCTGGATATGTGGGGTATGAAGGAAATAAAGTACTCCTCATGAACATTAATCTGAAGCAGCTCTGCCTGTTCCTAGAGCTGGGCTTCGGAGCTTTTCTACCTGCTTTCCAAGCATTTGTGGAAGGTGTGGTGTGGTTTTCATTTGAAACAAATGTTGGCCAGAGCAAAAATATCCTGAGTACCTGGGGTCCTGCTGCATCTCTATGGCAGCAGGATCACAGTGCTGGATCCTGTTGGATTTTCCTGTCAAACCAGGCAGGAGCAGATTGATTCCATCATCTCATGAACCGTCCAAGTGACCGGACAGGCTCTGTAGGGCTCAGTGGCCTCTCAGCTTAGGCAGAACATGGACTGGAGGCCAGAGCTCATAACTCCGGTTTTACTGGGTTTAGAAGAGGTTTTCCCTGGCCCACGCTGTGCCCTCCAGGGCGTGGGCCACCATGGGCAGCTCTGAGCTGGCCATCCTGTCACCCCTGAAGGTGTCGGGTGCAGTTTGATGTGGTGGGGTCACAGGGGTGAGGGACCCGAGTAACCCGGCCAGAACCACCACGAGCAGCACCTGACACTGCTCATTTCCCTTTGGGAAGGGTTCACCTGCCAGAGGAGGGTGGGAGACAGCCCAGAGGAGACTCTGCAGAGCCGGCTGAGCCCAGAGCCCCCCTGGGCGAGGATGAGGAGCAGACCCTGCAGACACCACTGCCATGGACCCGATCTATTCACAGAGCCTGCATTTCCTTCTCATCTCCTGCTGAGCCTTGCATGCATCGTGGATCCCAGCTGCTTTTGGATGAAATGGGACTCGGGGGCTGCCGAAGCTTTGTGGCTCTGGGGAAGAGGAGGAGGAGGAGGAGGCAGCCCTGTGAGTCCATGCCCACCCCCAGCACAGAGGGCAAGGCAGGGCATGGCAGGGCTTGTCCTCGGTGTGTGCTGAGCTCAGGCAGACTGGGACCAAGAGCCTGCTTCGTGTTGGAAGTGAAGAGATCCAGCTGCTTCTTGAAATGGCAGGATCCCCACCATGCCATCCCCATTAACATCAAACCGGCTGTAAAACAGGTGCTTGAAACCTTTAAATATTTCCTGGCCGGGTTGGAATCTTGCTTTTAATCCTCTAAAATAGTTGTCTAGACCTTAAGCAGCTGCTGGCTGCTGTTTCTGGAGCAGGATGCGCTCTCACCCTCTTCCCGGGCAGGCAAGGCAAGGAGCAGAGCCCAGACCAAAGGACTGAAAGGGTTAAAACTCCCCCATTTGCCTGGCAGATAAACAGGCCCCAGATCAGTGACAGAGGCGCAGCAGGGTGGGATGGGCCATTAGCCTTCGGCTGAGGCTGATCGGGGCTGGGGAAAGTGCAGCCCGATTCCTGCGGGATGGGGAGCTGGGCACTGGGAATGATGAGCTCCTTCCCAAGAGCATCCTGAGCGGCCTGGCTGCTCTCCAGCAAAGGCCTGGGGTGCTACAGGAGGAGAATGTGCAGGCTGGGGAAAGTCCAAGTACAGCTTTAAAATGCAGCGTTATCTGAGTGAGGGCTTGTGCTCAGCACGTGGGGAAAGCAACTGAATGGTGACAGGGGCCTGAGCACTGATCCCCTCTCCAAAGGGGGTGCATTTGCATTAGAGGAAGCACAAGGAATAGATTAAATGTATATTTAGGAGAGTCCTTTCAGGCTTGGAGCTTCTGGGTGGCTGGAGGCACATTTTGTTCCAGATAGGGCAGGAAGCTGCCAACAAAATCAGCCTCTTGGGGCTTGATGATTGAGGAGGAGTAGAGAAGAAGGGAGGCTAGGTAAGAGCTGGGGGCCAGAGGGAGGTGTGGGAGGTGGGAGGTGGTTTGGGAGGATCTGCTGAGAATGACAGAGGAGGACATGGGCAAGGGCTGGAGAGGACTTTAGGAGAGGCTGGGGATGGCAAGAGGCATTATCCTGAGGCATTAATCAGGCGTTTATCTCTGCTGTCTAGTAAACAACTGGTAATCACCATCTCCAGCTCTCTGTCCTGGAGGTCCTGGAGAGCTCCAGCAGCTTTCTACTGCTCCTCATTATAGCTTAGCTGGAGGACTTGCTGTGGGTCAGAACATCCAAATCCTGCTGATTAACTGTGTGAGAAATCAGTGCTGCTGGACCGTGGGATATTTTTTCTTCTCAGCTTTTAGTTTTTATAAGAATCCAGGAGCCGGGGGCATTTGTAAGTTGGCAAAGTCAGGATCTCAGAAGCTGGGCACTGCCTGTACATCCTAAATCCACCTCTGGTTACGTGGGATGCAATTCCTTTTAATGAACTGTGCATGCAAGAGCTGCCCTGCCCCTGCCAGCACAGTCCCTGCAGGTGCTTGGTTCTCAGCTATTTTCTATCAGCTATTTTCAGGAGGTTGCCTGGCTGATTAACTGGGATTCCAGATACCTTCTCTTGACTGGTGACTATTTCAGCACGTGCTAAAATATGCTTGGGAATTGTGTCCCGAGATGGAGCCCCAGGGGATGTAATTTAACATTCTCCAGGGAGAGTAAAACAGTTGAAATACTGTTACTATACAGATGATTGAGAAGAATCTGTGCAGGTGTCACAGCCTGCCCAGCACAGGGCTCGGTCCCAGCCCAGAAGGGCTGATGATCTTTCTTAATCAGCCTCTAATTTCTTCCTTCCATTTCCCTCCAAGGTAATGATCCTGCTGCACAGGTTCTCCTCCTCCTGAGAGATCTCTCAGAAGCCTTGGGTGGTGTCTCAGCGACCTGGGAAGAGCCCCTGGCTTGGAAGTGGCCGGATGATGATCTCAGAGGGATGTAGAGCTGGGAAGGGATTTTGCAGGCATCAGGTCCTGCCTGCTGTACTTTTGGAGGTGAAACTCTCGGACTGACATATTTCGCTGCAGCCGCCAGAGTCAGAAGTGATTTCGGTGCCAGACCTGAGCTGTAATTATTGCTAATGGTGTCATGTTGACTCTGCTGCCTGTAGTGCTCGGCACAAAGGTGGGTTCGGCAAACACAGGAAACTAAAGCCAATTAATAATAAAAACCATGACTTCTGCAAGTGTGTGCCTGAATGAAGGAAGTAATGTGTGTGAACAGTCATTCCAATCAAAATAACACATTTTCCAGCATTTTCTGATCCATTCTGTCCATTCCTCATCAACATTCATAGAAGTAAATTGTGTTTCTGAAAAGTTCTGTGAGAAAAGGAGTGTTTGAATATTAATGGGAATTACAAGAAGTGACATGCAGCTGTGTGGGTAAAAGCTGTAGGAGAAGCTCTCCATTGCCCAGCGTGTGATCTTGGGGGATTTTGCACAGTTTTGCAACATCTCTGGCAACAAAAGCGGGTGCAAATGTAGGATCGGGAGACTGATCAAGCTCTGTGGGCAATAAATAGCTGATATTCAAACTAAATGAACTCTGGGGAAATCCTTGGCTTAGACCTCTTCTGCCTACAACATTTAGTAAATAAATAAACAAATAAATAAAATAGCTACTGAGTTGTTAGGATAGGCAGTGAAAAAAACCCCACCTACTGACCCCAACAGTGTCAGGTTTTCACCTGAAACTCTTCAAGCACAACTTGTGAGCTCAGTTTGTGAAGCAAATAGAGCTGAATTTATTACTTAGCCCTATGACCAAGCAACTATGCAGAGTTTTGTACTGGGACCCGGGACTGCTGCATCTGCTGCTTCCAAGGAGAAAATTACCCACCAACAAGCAGGGCAAAGCAATCACTCTCTGAATAGAGATCCGTGTATTAATACAAGTATAAAAATCAACTGTTCAGAATTCAGGATTGTTTCCCTGGTTTGCATGAATGCAGATCTCAGCTGGGCTGATGCCAAGATGTTTCTGTTCCCTCTCCTTCTCCCCCAGTCAGTGGGGCGATCATCCCAACACTGCCTGAGCTGCTGTCTGTGCCTGTACTATTCATTTGTGTGCTCTTGATCCTTCTGCCTTAAGTTCCAATCTTGCACTGGGTTGCTCCAAAGTTTCTACCTAAATCTGAGTTAGGGATGAATTTTTAGTGAGATCTCTGCTCAACCACCCTGGGCTGCTCTCTGGTTCTGGATCTGTGTGTGTTCCCGTTGGAGTGAACTCTTCAAAAAATTTCCTAAGGGTTTTTTTCCCTCTTTTTGCTTATCAGAGAATCCTAGAATGGTTTGGATTAGGAGGAACTTCAAAGATCATCTTGTTCTACCTTCCACTATCCCAGATTGCTCCAAGCCCCATCCAACCTGGCCTTAGACACTTCCAAGGATGGAGCAACCACAGCTTCTCTGGCAGAGCTTGTTCCCTTTTTAACCAATGCTTGTCCTTGACCTCTTTTCCTTATTCTGAATGACAAACTCTTTCAAACGGTTTCATTTTATTTTGAGGAAGTGTTCATAGCTGGTCCCCATTACTGTTTCTGCTCCTCCTTTGCATGGCCCACCCTCCTTGTATTCTCTGAACCTACAGGTTCCAAACCTGCTGTCGGTGGATATTGATGTACTGTCTGCTTGGATAAGGCTCCTTTTAAAGTGCTTCTAAATAAAAAACAAAAAACCAACAACAAAAAACCCCAAAACCAAAAAAAAAGCCCAACAAAAATACCCAACCAAAGGGGGTCCCCCAAAGGACCAAAGTCAATTTAATGGGAAGTTCATGGGAACATTTGGAAGTATTTTCTTGGCTCTAAAAGCTGTGGTTTGTGTGTCCTTTTCTCTGCAGGGCCTTGGGAAATAGAAGCAGGATGAGGGACAACCAAATTAAATTTTACGTGGTGAGACTGGTTTAAATTTTGAACTGCTTAGACTGCTGCCACCTTTTGGTACAGAACCAGGCGGAGCTGTTGCCAGACCGATTTTGGGGAGAAAAGCCTTTTCCATACCTAAACAGCAGTGAGAAGGGATCACCTGGACATAACAAGAGCATTATCCCTGGAGCTGCTTCTCCTTCTCCCTCGTGCTCTGCTCCCACCTCCCAGCTCTCTGTTTGCCTCCTGTTCTCCCCCCAGTTGTTTGTTGTGCTTGTCCCCATGCCGAACGCAGCCCCAAACTGCTTCCAGCATTCCCAGCCTGCAGGAAGGATGCTCCAGCGCTCCTTTGAGGAGGAGCAGTGGCTTAAATCGGAGTCACGGAGCAGCGGAGCAGGCTGGAGAAAATTGCCTGATGGAGCAAAATGCCTTTAGTCCGAGTGCTCCCTGGGTGCTGGCACTGCGGAGCAGGGCTGGGAGCTGAGCCGCGTTCTCAGCCTGCCTGGGAGTCCGTGGTTACACACAATCGGGCTGGGAACGCTGCTTCTCCCTCTGTGCAGCAGCACAGGAGAGAAAGTGACAGTGGATCACGTTTGTGTGTGGCTTTCCTTCCTGCCACTCTGGGCTTCAATGCCTCTGATGAAAGTTCTGTGCGGTTTAACCCAGAGGAGAGGGCAGGCACTCAGGTGACAATTCCTTTTCACTGAGGCTTTTTGCACTACTGAAAGGACACAGGACCTAAATGGAGATCTCACTTTCTTCCAGAAGGGAGTTTCTTGGGGAGATGCCGTCTAGAAAGACTCTTTTAACTTCCCAGACTTTGGGATGAGAGGTTGGAAGTTCAAATATCTGCGGGAATCACAGAATCCCGGACTGGTTTTGTTTGGATGGACCTTAAAGCCCATCCCATCCCACCCCCTGCCGTGGGCAGGGACACCTTCCACTGTCCCAGGCTGCTCCAAGCCCCGTCCAGCCTGGCCTTGGGCACTGCCAGGGATTCAGGGGCAGCCACAGCTTCTCTGGGCACCCTGTGCCAGGGCCTCCCCACCCTCACAGGGAAGGATTCCCTCCCAATATCCCATCCAACCCTGCCCTCTGGCAGTGGGAGGCTGTTCCCCTTTGTCCTGTCATGCTCTTGTCCATCTTGCAGGCTCCCTATCCATAATCCCTCGTTACTGGATCCTGCAGGGATGGAGGCAGTTCCTTTCGTCAGGACATGCCTGATGTCCCCACAAAGCCCCTGTGCAGCACCAGAGAGGGATGTGTGGAGTTGATCCCCATGGAAGAATCCCCTGTGAGCTGCCAGGGTGAGCAGCAATTCCTGGACTGCTGGTGCTGGGAGCAGCAGGATGCAGGGAGCCGGCGAGTGCCTGAAGGATTTTAATAACCATTGCCAGGGCTGGTAATGACAGTAATTTTTTATTAAGTGAGAACAGTGCCCGTTTCTTTACTCTGTAGGCTCCAGCTTATAACCGAGAGTTAAATACCACTATAATTCTCCTTTAGAAGGCATCCAAGATCTGTTTTCACAACCTTGAGTAGTTCTCCCTCACAGGAGGAGAATCCTTGACTTTAAAGACATCGGTCACATGAACGAAGATGCAGAACTGTGTTTCACATCTGCATTGCACAGAATGTGAGCTATGGGATGGATGCTGTAATTGTCATTTCTGTCCATGGAAGGAAGGTGTGATCGCCTCTGTCCCAGGGTGAGAACAACCTGTTCCAGGGGAAGATTCCCCGCCTGTGGCAGGGGGTTGGGATGGGATGAGATGAGCCTCGAGGCTCCTCCCAACCCAAACCATCCTGTGATTCTGTCACTCTCCGATTCTACAGCCAATAACTGGGAAGTAGCTCCCAAGGAAACTTAGTGATATGCAAAATACAAGATGTCAAGATCTGACATTCTTCACTGCTCGTAAAGAGACATCTAATAACTCATAAGTGAATGTAAATGTCATATCACTTCTAAAACATTGTGCATTCTCTATCAACCAGAATAATGACTGATTATAAATGTTCCAGCGCACAAAACACCAACAAAACAAAAGGGAAGCGTGAAATTAAATTAAAGAAATAAAGCAGAAAATAATACTAATAATGATAATAATGCTACTCTACCTCGCTTTTTTAATCCTCATCCTCTGGAAGGGTCCCAGAGCCTGTGGGCAGGATGGGCTGCTCCAGACAAGTCTGACCACACAAACAGAAACCTGAGTTTTTATAATTCTTTCTGGCAGTGAGGCAGACACAGAATTCTGGGAGAAATGAAATGCTTTTGGAAGGTTTCTTTGCAGTTGCAAGCACTGGAAAATGAGAGTTGGCAGCACCAGTAGCTGAAATCACAGAACTCCAGGAGCTGAATCCTGCAGTACTTCCCGGAGAGTGTCCAAATGGGTAATGTTCCCTCTCCTTCACAACTCCCAGCTTTTCTGCAAGAGTCAAGGAATAAAGGGAACATCCTAACTTCTTCGTTTTTCTTATTTCTGTCTTTGTATATTGTGTGGTGGATCTCCTTTGAGCATTTTTATCTCTGCTGTGCCTGCAGTGTCCATGGTATCATTTTTACTCTTCCTTATTCTGCCCATTCCTAGTTTTCTTTGGGGATTTGGGTAGAAAACACAGTTTTCTCTTGTTATTTGTAATATTTGGGATTATTTACTCAAATGCCAAGTTGTTGGGTTTTGGTTATCCCTGGTCACTTTGAAAAATATTCACCTGCAAAATGTCTTAATACGCCTCTGGAACCCATGAAGAAAAGGTGGGTTTGAAAATTGTTGGGTGGCTGAGGCTGCAGTAAATAGTGAATTTGTTCCCTTTGCCATGCTCTTGGTGAGCCGCGCTCCTTTGGAAAAGTAACAAAGCCAAGTGGGATTGAGAAAAAAGAATGTTTTAGAAATCACAAAAGGGCAAATTCAGGGACTACCCAGAGGCATCATAAGCCTGTCTCCTCCTGCCACGTGCTGGGATCCCCCTCCCAAGCCCGGAAAAAACCCTCTCCCTTGCCATCCGTTTGCAAAAGAATATTTCTTCCAGGGCAGCAGGACCTGGGCTAGGCTGGCTGCAGGGACACAGGGAGGGGATCACGGCACACACACTTCAGCAAAAACCAGCTCACACCTCACCCTGACCGTGTGCTCCTGCAGCCTGGGGCCCTTTCTTTAGGAGAGGCACCTCACAAAAAGTGCCCGGGGCAGGCTCCTGCTGCCAGCAGTGGCTGCAGTGGCTGTGATGATGTTCCCACACGTGTTGGGCCATGCAGCTGCACACCAACAGTGAGTCAGAGATGGAAAGGGCAGAGCTGGCCCCAGGTGGGATTTTGGGTAGCATCCGGATGCACATGGTGAGTTTGCCGGGGGGGGTGACTGGGGGGATTGCACCAGCCTGCCTTGGCCTGAGACTCCTCCCTGATGTCCTGTCACAGGAACAGCTGGCAAACTCCACAATTCTGGCCTGGCTTCTCCAGTAATGTTTGCTTCCAACCCTGTAAGTTCCTTTTGCATGAGCAATCCACCCCTTCCTTCAGCTGTCTGTGTGCCAAAGTTCTTCCTCCTGGATGCTCCTATCCCATTTCTGTCACTATCAGAAGGCATTTCCTCCTGGCTTGCCCTTGCCTTGTGGGGTCACCTCTTCCTTCCAGGCTCTTTCCTTCCTCCAGATCCATGAAACTCGCTGTCCTAAATCCCTTCTCCTCCAACAGAGGAGGCTGCATCCTTCACTGCACTTTCCAAAGCCAGCTGGCTACAAGTTGTTGCCTCTCCAAGGGTCAAGGAGCGTTCACCTGGGGCTGGCTGTTCCAAGAACTCTGCCTGCGTGTCCCAGAGCAGGAAGCGGAGAGGAGCAGCTGGGAGGAGGAGAGGGAAAGTATTGCAAAATCCCATCTGGCAAGCCAGAATCCAGAGGAAAAGTGGTGAAAGGAAAGGCTTGGAGGTCAGAGCAGCCAGAAAAAGCCCAGGGCCTTGACTTGCAAGGTCTCTGTGATCATAAGAATCTGTATTTTAGGCTCCTGACCTGAGTTTTCTGAAAGAAACAATGACTAATTGTGATACGATGCTGTCTGAATACAAAACCAGGGTGGGAAATCTATTTCCAAGCCTCAGCTGTTGTGTTCTGTGCTCCTGTAAAGCTCAGGCCCTGATCATCCAGCTTCTCTGGTGATGCCTTAGGGTTTAACTTTTACATTTCTCAAACCCTGCCCTGCCTGGTGTGTGACTCTGCAGTTCCTTGTGCCCTGGGAGCTGCTGTTCTCTCCTGCTGCTCACACACAACAAACCTCTGCAGGCTTCCACTCCAAGGACACCGGGCCCCAAATGTGTCAACTCAAAGCCTCTCAAGGGGGGCAAACTTGGGGTAATTCCATCATGAACTGAGGTGATCATTGGAGAATGAACCCTGATATGCAAATGAACCAAACTTATCAAAGGGTGAAGAACCCATGAGCCAGGGTCCATCTGGGGTGGAGCCTCTGGACTGCCCAGGGTGAGCCTTTGAAGGCCCTTCAAATAAACACCTCCTTTTATTCTCTTATTCTTGTCTACTCTCTCTGTTTTAGTCATCACTCTAGACACTCAAGGCATCACTGGGAACGTGGTGTTGTTTGGAAATCCGTGGAAATCTGTGCCCAGAACAGCATTTTTTAGTGAGGATCTTCTGGCAAAGGGACAATTTTTAGGAGCTCATGTCTCAAGAAACCCAGATGGAGGTTGACTTCACCCACCATGAAACCAATCTTTAGCATTTCAGAATCACCCCCAGAATTTCTGTTTCTGTCTTCTGTTAAGTCATGTAGGATTTTTACATCATTTACGTGGAACATTATTATTGTTATTTGTTATTTCCTTCTCCTTTTCTCTGCCACGAGATGATCAAAGCCAAAGCCTCCTGCCTGCAGCCCATTCATTTCCTGCTTCTGTTTTAGTCCTTTCTCAGCCTTCACTCAATGGATTGATCCCAATGGGCACAATCTGTGTCATGGTTCCATGCAGGGCCCTGGTGAGTCCCGCTCCTTCCCTCTCTTCTCCTGCTTGCAGAACAGTTTCTCACCAGAAACACCTGCAGGGTGAGGTTTGCCACCTCACTCACTCTCGTGCTGAAGCACAGAGATGTTTGTGTTGAACTCGTGGCAAGAGGCATTTTAATTTCCCCCCAGAGCTGGTGCCTCTGCAGAGCTGTGCTGATCTAAGCTCACAGCGTGGATTGTGACTTTCATAAACCAACATCATTTTTCCACAAGAAGCCCCTGCAACAGCATCTTGACCTTGTTCCTTCTCCTGGCCCCACACAGGGAGCATTTTCAGAATTCCCTGTTTATATCTGGCGATCACCTGTTCTCATTAATGAACAAACCTCTTGTGGGAGCTCCTAAGGAGGCAGCAGTGTTTGCAAACAGGAATTACAACATGTACTAAATCCTTCCAAGTGAAATACTTAGTGCACCAAATAAAGTAAATGCATTTTATTGTTGTCTCATTAGAAATGCTTAATCACTTCCAGCAAAGCTCAGTGGATGCAGATATAAATAGCAGATCCCTGTTTAAAAAGCCTTACGGGAAAAGGGACAAACCTGCAAATTACCACGAGCTGTAAACTCGGGGGCAGCTCAGCAGAGGCTGCCAGAGCACTCCCTGGACTCTGGTATTTATTGAAGAAGCTGCTTTGCTGGTACAGGCAGTGAACTCGGTGCCCTGACCTCGGTTCCTCATTGTCCCGCTGGTCAAGGCTTTGGAGAGAAACAGAAAATTGTATCGATTATGCAGAGTGTTCATAAAGCACATTTTTATGAGGGAGGCCTGGGTGCACTAAAGCAACGGGCTGCTGGGATTTAGTTGGAAACTGGAGCATGAGGAAGGGCGAGGGGATGGATTGGAGCCATCCCAGCTCCAAACCATCAGCAGTGTCTCCCCTGGGAGCTGTGCTTCTGCTATTCCACATCTTGGTTTGGTGGCTGTGGCAAGCCTGGCCCTGACTGGTTATACTGGTTTATGCTGGAGTCTGTTACGCTGGTTAACTTCAGCCAGGAGCGAATTTCTGTGGGAGCAGATTTCCTCCGGCATTCCTCAAGGTAAACGCTAAGCTCAGGAGATCTTGGGAATAACTTCCAGTAGCAGTAGGGAAAGCGAGGCACACAGGAGTGGCATGGATTGCTCAGGGTCACCCAGGGACACAAACACAGCTCCCACATTCAATATCCCCTGAACCAGTGCTCGATTCCCTGGATTCAGTGCTTGGCAAGTACCTGGAGCATGCTGGCAACCTGGTACAGCAGAAGAGCAGGCTCCAGGGAGAGCTCAGAGCCCCTTCCAGGGCCTAAAGGGGCTCCAAGAGAGCTGGAGAGGGACTTTGGACAAGGCATGGAGGGACAGGACACAGGGAATGGCTTCCCACTGCCAGAGGGCAGGGTTAGATGGGATATTGGGATGAAATTTTTCCCTGGGAGGGTGGGGAGGCCCTGGCACAGGGTGCCCAGAGAAGCTGGGGCTGCCCCTGGATCCCTGGCAGTGTCCAAGGCCAGACTGGACATTGGGGCTTGGAGCAGCCTGGGACAGCGGGAGGTGTCCCTGCCCATGGCAGGGGGTGGGATGGGATGGGCTTTAGGGTCCCTTCCAACCCAAACCATGCTGGGATTCCGTGATTCTGTGGAAGGGTCATTTCCCATGATGTTGAACTGATGCTCTCCTGAGGGTGCTAAAGGCCAACTGCTGCATTTGTAATTTTCTCTTTTATTTGAAAGGCTCAGAAGGAGGAAAACCATGGCCAGAAGCAAATCCCTGAGGCCAGGCAGTGCCCGTCCTCGGCGAGCCCTGGGGTACCTGGGATTTCCAGGTCCTGGAGTTCATGGGACCCCATAAAGCTTTGGGTTATTATTGAGGGGCCACAGCAGGGTGGGAGGAACCCTGCAGTTTATCCAGCCTGGTTTTCCTGGGAGTCTCCACATCATTAGGGGGCACACTATGGAGATCTTCATGGGTTTGTGGCAGAGAAAGATAAGTGAGTTGATAAGATTTTCTCTGCACTCCAGTGCAGAGGTTTCCTACCAAAATTGCTCTCGGGTGGGGCAGCATCAGACGAAACTAAAATTTAAAATAAAACTAAAATTAATTAAGATAAAAATTAAATTCAAGTTAATTTAAAATTAAAGAAAAAAAAATTTAAAAATTTTAAAAGCAAATGGTTCACTCTGTAAAACGCCATGCTACAAGAACAGGCTGGACAGAGCCCTTTTCAGTAGCGCTTACTGGGAATCTCATGTCAAATTTCTGTGACCACAGGAGACCCCAAAAGCCAACCCTCACCTGGGGCTGGCCTTGGGTTACACAGCTGGGCTGTGCCCGAGGATGGGCAAACCCTCTGTGCTCCCATCAGCTCTGGGGCTGCTGAAATAAAGATCCTACCAATGGAAAATTGTGTCTGAAATGCATCCTCACCTGCCTGAGGACACATGAGCTGCTGCTTTATCCCCTCCTTGCTTGCTTTTGCCCTTTTCCCTCCTTGTCTCAGTGCCCATAAATTGGTCCAGGAAAGAGCGTGTTGATGTCATTGGTGTTTTAATTAATTCTCCTGATTGCTAAAAGATAAATTGGACTGAGGCAAATGTGTTGGCTCTTGGCAAACAGGCAGCTTGGTGCAAGGAGAACGTGGGGGATGGAGATGTGAATGTGAGATCCCTGAATGGATGGGTGGTGTAGATCCAGACCTGGAACGAGACATGGAAAAAGCAAATTCTTTTTCTGAGCTGCTTCACATTTTGGATGGGCAATCTTGCAGGAGCTGGAGGTTTTTAAGGACTTCCAGGAGTACTACGAGAAGTGGCCTCTTCAGAGCTATTTCATTTGTCAGCCTGCCTGGATGGAGGCAAAGCCCTGCTCTCATTAACACGTAACCATCAGCTTTCCAAGCAGAATTCAATCAGATGAGATCCTTGTATCAAGTGGAAACGTACACATGGGAAATAGTCATCAGGCAGGGATCAGGGAGGAATTCTTAAAGAAATGAGTTTGGCTTTAATGAAGTCCTTCCTTCCTTCCTTCCTTCCTTCCTTCCTTCCTTCCTTCCTTCCTTCCTTCCTTCCTTCCTTCTTCCTTCCTCCTTTCCCTGACCAAGACTAAGAGCTTCTTTCTACACACCTTAGCTTTGAATAACTTTTTTTTTCCTCAGGAAGGTTCTTCTAATTAGCAAAAAATGTATTTCATGGTGGGAGGTGCTCTCATGTGCAGACTGTATATCAGCTACACCGATAAAAACATTTTCTGGCTAAGAATGTTGTGGTTTAGTTGGGATATGCCTGCTTGATTTCACTGAGTGTCCTGCTAAACAGCAATTTCTGTGCAACGGCAGCAAAGGCGTGTTGGGGAAAACCTTGGCTCCCATTCAGATCTGCAAAGGAGCACGAGCTCAGTGGAGCAGGGGATGGGATTTCTCCCAGCTTGGTGTGCTCACCCCTCCCAGCGGGTTCAGATCCATTTAATTGAGGTGTTTATGTTACACTGGGGGCAGGGAAAGTTGTTTGCAGGACAGAAAGAATTGATCCACAACAAAAAAATCAAGTTATCGAGTTACCAAGAAAGATGGGCTGAATCCAAAGCTTTTGTTGGTGCCTCTGTACATTAGGATTGGGGATATTCCTGAGCTTGGATCTGAACCACGTCCTGGTTTGTGTTTGAGGAAGCCCCCGAGGTTTTAACAGAACGGCTGGAAAGGGCAGGCACTTGGGGCCATTTTATAGGAGAACTGATTCCAACTGGGGCACGTGGATCTCGCTTGAAAAACTTGAATTCAGTGTCCCAGCCCCTGAGCACCCTGGAGGAGTCTCAGCTCCCACGGAGGTGTCTCCTTGGGGTCGGTTTGCTGTGATGTGCAACCAAGGACATCAGCATGAAGCTGTGCCTCTGGAACCCCGGGAAATGGGGGCATGCTGTGCCCCTGGACAGGCAGCTCAGCAGTTCAGCTTTGCTGGTAGCAAGCCTCAAACCAATTAAGCTAACATCAGGTTT
The DNA here is from genome assembly GCA_013398855.1 of Mohoua ochrocephala. Classification (NCBI taxonomy): domain Eukaryota; kingdom Metazoa; phylum Chordata; class Aves; order Passeriformes; family Acanthizidae; genus Mohoua; species Mohoua ochrocephala. The sequence goes on from VZTA01022495.1 coordinate 190,471, forward strand.
TTAATTGCCTTGGTTAAGCTGGTGCAGCCCTCGGTGTGCGCGCTCATAAATCAATTTAAATGCAAGTTGTAGGAAAATTTACATTAAAGCAGCACTTCACCAGACTGCCTTTTAAACAAAACCAAGAACGGAGAGAAACAACTCCCGGTGACCCTTTGCAGGCTCCCTGGGATGCAGGACTGTGCTCCAGCACCGGCTGTTCTCTCGTGGAGCTGCTGCCACAGCTGCTGAACGCGGAACCAGGAGCACAGCCTGCCTTTAGGGAAGGGACTGGGCCAGCCAGAGGTGCCTCAGCAGCAAAACAGGGGGAAACAGGAGCTGTTGGGCTGTGCCCCAAAGCATCCTATGGTAACACCCCACAAGCTACAAGCGGGTGTAAATCCCTGACCAAGCCGTGCCTTGGCAGAGCCAGCTGCAGATTGCCTTTCTTCCCCACATCCTTTCACCTCAAGTCTCTTTTAAGTCCAGCTTTGATTCAGTGATTTTATCCTCGTGAAACTTTCTGGGTGGAAAGGGGAAACACAGCCTTGCTTCTCTGCCGCTCTCCATTAACCTAAACCTCCCCACACGGAGTTTCCCTCTCAGCCCCCTCGGCCCACCTGCTCTGGGGGACTTCTCATGGCTCCTTGGGGAGAGAAGCAAGTGCTCCAAAACTCACAATAAAGCCATGACCGTCCCTGGGAAGAAGAAGAAAAAGAGACCCTTCTTTGGTCCTGCTTCCACCTGCAGAGGCTCCACATGCCGGCTGCGATGGGCACTCTGAGTGAGCCTCCCCAAACCACACAGTTCTCACTCCAGCTCCTGTTGTCCTTTGGTTTTCAGGGTTTTGTTCTTAATCAGGGAAGAACAAACACAACCACAACAGCTTGGGAAATCTTTAAGCCATGACTGCAGAGTCACATTGCTCTGGCTCCTACCCTGGGCACAGCCCTGGTGGCAGCTGGCAGGGACAAGGCAAGAGCAAGAGGAGCCCGTGAAGAGCCTCGTTACTCACACCTCTTGTTAATAAAGGACAGAAGTGTGGGAGAGGAAATTTTCCCCTGAAAAGCTACTGATGTTTCTCAGGGCAAACTTCGGCGTAGGGAGCTCCCGGCAGTGAGGGATTCTAACACCTCACAGCACCGCAGGCTGTTATTCTACAGGTGTGTGAGTTGCCAACAGCTCTTCTTTTGCCTATTAATCCTGGTTACATAAATAATCACTGCAGGACAGGACAGTGAGTACACAGCAATCTTGCACTCACTGAAGTTTCCAGGGCCGGAATTCCTACAGCTGGGAAGCAGCGGCAGTGTCTCCTTAGTTGTTGTGATGCTGAGCTGTGGGATCAGACAATGATCATTTAATGGTGACCTTCTAATACCTGGCTATGATAATAAAAGAATGGCATCCATCTGTGCCAGAGAGCACACCCTGGCTCTGTGTAGGAAGCACAAATGAGTTCTTTACCACGAGTGTTGTGAGCTGTTGTAGGAGCCCCCGTGTGACCTGGAGTACACATGGCTGGCTGTAGTAGCACGGTCTGTGCACCATTGAGTGGAACTTGCCTGTGGGAGTGATCCCAGAGCAAACTCCCTTAAAACCCCCGTGCAGGCGGGGGCAGACCGGATGAACGAGGTGAATTTAGTCCTGCACGTCGGGTGCTTTGATTAAGAGACGCTGCCTTGAGGAGTGATTTGGGTTTTGGAACATACTGAGCATGCTGGAGGTGGTAGATGAGATATTGCAGACTTGCCAGATTTTCTCAATTGGATTTTGGGTGGGAGCTGGTGAGTAAGGAGGCACTGGAGGAGGGTGCCAGCCCCATCAGCTGTGCTAGCCAGCAGGAGCAGGAATGGAGACATGGAACAGAAACCTCAGCTAGAAAATGCTGGATTAAGGATTAACTCATTGCTGCCTCCTGACTCAGTTTTAAACTTCTCTGAGGTGTCACTTCATCCTCCACCCATCCTTTTCCTTCTGCATTGTCCACTGGGTATTTTCAGGCAGTTATTTCAAGACTGGGGCTGGGGCTGTACCCAGGGAAGGGAGAAATCTCCATTCATGTGAGGACAGCAAATATTTGCCAGAGTTAGGATGGAGCTGGACTTGTGCTGGTCCAGCAGGAAAGGAAGAAGAGGCATCTTAAAGAAAATGTTGGAAGTGCAGGAGGTCCTCGTGCACAGAATCCCGTGTGAGAAGCCTGCAGGTGAAGGTGGGCACCGAGTGCAGAGTTGTAACTCAAGGACTTGATCACAAAGCCATCAAGCAACTGTCTTTTATATTGATATCATATTTGTGCATTTTCCCTCTCCTTCTCCCCCCTCTCCCTTAATTGGATGTCAGCCACGTGGCAAGGTTATTCTGTTAGACAAGCTGGGAAATGACAATGACAGGATTATAATTAAGTGCCAGGACATGCAGCCAACACAATTACCATGCTGTTATTACACTGGATGATGTGCTGAAGAAGCTCATAAAAACACTGTAAAGAATATAAATCATGGGACATGTGTACAATTGGGGAAGAAAATGTTTCCCCTTTAGCAAAAGCCCAATCAGTGCTAGATAAGCCCAATGAAAGAGACGTTTCCTTGCACTGACAGATTCCTTCTTTCAAATGACTCCAGTAGCAAGCAGTGCTTCTTTTCGTTTTGGCTTCAGGTGTGGTGCTGCAAACCTCAGCAATTCTTAAGCTGGTATTTCCCCTCTGTTTTCAGCCACTGCCTTCCTCTGTACCCGCACCATTGTCGTGTGTGGCCAAATCTCAGCAGTTTTCAGGCTTTTCTTGGCTTTGTACAGGCAGTACTGTCCTGTTCTGCTGATTTTCTGGGTTTTCTTCCTCATAAAGTATTGAACTAAAGGCTGAATCTTCTCACTGAAGGCAGGAGACCTGGGGGATTCCTGTGAAAGATGCCACTTACACAAAACACTGATTAATAGCTGTAACTCTGTGCCCCGTTTGCAGTCTTTTCTCCTTCGGCTGAATGGTGAATTTGAAGTTTGTGCTTGTCAATGTCTACCTTGAGTCAGGAAATGTTGACATTCACTTCAAAAGAGAAGCTGATCTGTCAGTCAGATCCACGGCCTTGCAGACCTTTGGGCTGGAGCTGAACTTCTCTAAAACCCCAAACTTCCCGAAGCAGGGCTGCCCGGGAGCTCTGATGCTTCCATAGCCAAAGGCTGTTCTGCTGAAGCTTGGCCGCGTTGCTGTTCTGACAATATTTTTGCTTCAAATCATCTTCTCCTTAGAAAGCTGCCACTCTGAGATCTTCAGAAAAATGCCAACCCCCCTTTTTTTTTTTCATCTTTTAATTGGCATGCCTTGCTGCTGTACTGCACAAAGCTGAATTTTCTAATGGTCAAATTTTATCAGTTCGAAAAACCCAGCGCTTTGAAATGAAGCGTAAAAGAAGTTAAATTGTCTCCACTGCCTGTTTTGATGTTTGATCTAAACATTCTGGTAATTTGAACGATTTGAGGATATTTAGACATTTGAATTCCTGACTAATGTGCTGAATTCACAGCCCTTGAAGTGCTTGTGGTAGCTCAGATCTGCTCCCAGGACCTCCAATACCTTGATTCCTTTCAAGGCTCAGCAAGGAGAGCTTGGGTCTGGAGGAAGAAATGCCCAAAGCACAGATGGTTCACTAAGTAGCCCTGCAAAGCACCCTGTGCGCCTCTTGAACAGCACAGCATCAGGCCCCGAGGCCTTGCTGCTGGAATTCCATCTCATTAAACGGGAATAAAGGCAAAGCAAAGGGGTTTCTGCCAAGCCTATATTGGTACAAATGTTGAAATATGGAGCTGGTGAACTTGATTTACTGTCCCAGTGGCTGGTAATTAGTGTGGCTATTTGTAAACCTTGCAGCCTAATCTCCACCCCTGGGAGTTTGAGCAGTTTAATCTCCCCCAGCCACCGGCAGTTCCTCGTGCTCTGGAATTACCTGACATGGGTTTTGGGAGGATGGTCTGAGCCAGCCCACGGAGGGAGAGCAGGGGCTCCAGTGACATCCCCAAAGGCCCAGGGCTGCAGGGGGAGTCTCTGCACTCTGTCCCTCTGATAAGGGGCTGCTGAAAGGTCCCTTTGTGATAAAAATACCAGAGGCTACTGGTAAGGCCATGTTGTCTCCGACTGGGTTTTCCTTTCTCGAAGTTCCTATCACATTCAGCCTTACGTAAGGGAGAGAACTCCAGAGATGACAGGGCTTTATTATTACTTATTATTATTTTAAACTTACTCTTTTACAACAGGCAGGCTGAGAGGACTCTGCCTGACATTTCAGTGGGTTCCTTTATTTCATATTTTAAGCCATAACGAGGAGCCCGATGTCCTGACTGGCAGCTGCAGGCCAGCACCTTCCTCATCAGAAGATTCAAATCAAAGGAGGAGCTGCTGGTTTGGCACCGACCTCCTGCTGGGACAGCCGGGTCTGTAAGGAACAAAACAGAGCCGCACGTGCTGGGAAGGGTTTGCAGGCGTCTGCTGGAGGTGCAGGGGGTCAGGGATGAAGGATCAGCCATGGGTCAGTTCTGTGGTTGGATGATGTGTGGGACAGCATTGGCATGAGGTAGTCACAGAATCCTGAAATCTCCTGAGCTGGGAGGGACCCACTGGGATCATCCAGTCCAACCCCTGGCCCTGCCCAGACACCCCAACAACCCCACCCTGGGCATCCCTGGCAGCGCTGCCCAAACGCTCCTGGAGCTCTGGCAGCCTCGGGGCCGTGCCCATTCCCTGGGGAGCCTGGGCAGTGCCCAGCACCCTCTGGGGGAAGAACCTTTCCCTGATAAGAGCTGCTGCATCTGCTCCTGCTCCTGTGGGCCATAAAGGCTGTGGAACAATTGTCTGTGTCTGCGCTGTGCCTGATGGATGGACTCAAAGCTTGTGCCTACGTGCCAAAATCAGGACAGCCTGTCCTCAAGTCGTGCTCCTGGGGTCCCTTCCCAACCTGGAGGAGTTTTCTTCTGCCCCCACTGCTGCCCATGACCCAAGTCCCCACAGCAGGAACCACCAAGGAAAGGCTGGGAGAGCTGGGGGTGTCCAGCCAGGAGAAGAGAAGGGTCCAGGGAGACCTCAGAGCCCCTTCCAGTGCCTAAAGGGGCTCCAAGAGAGCTGGAGAGGGACTTTGGACAAGGCATGGAGGGACAGGACACAGGGAATGGCTTCCCACTGCCAGAGGGCAGGGTTTGATGGGATACTGGGAGGGAGTTGTTCCCTGGGAGGGTGGGGAGGCCCTGGCACAGGGTGCCCAGAGCAGCTGTGGCTGCCCCTGGATCCCTGGCAGTGTCCAAGGCCAGGCTGGACATTGGGGCTGGGAGCAGCCTGGGACAGTGGAAGGTGTCCCTGCCCATGGCAAGGGCAGGATGGGATGGGCTTTAGGGTCCCTTCGAACCCAAACCATGCTGGGATTCTGCAATACAGCCATGGGTTGGGTTCTTTAAGAGTTTCTGTATGGCCCTGCATACATGGAGGGGGATGGATGGCACAGGGATTTTCCAAGCACGGAGCTGCCCGGCTGTGCCAGAGCTGTCCCAAGCAGACAAACCCAGCTGTGGAACCCCTGCCCGTGCTCGGCCGCTGCCGCCTCCGGATCTGCCCTGGGGCTGCCCCTCATTCCCAGCCCTGCTCCCCTTGCAGGGCCTGTTTCTGCGGATCCTCTTCTTTCTGTTCTGGGCTAGTTTTGTCTCTGGCTGGCTGAGTGGGTGAGCCAGGCTGGTTGTGGCTGCCTGTGAGTGTGGCACGGGATGGGATGGGATGAGGGAGCTGCCAGGCTGGGCCTCGCTGGGAATGGGCTCCATGGCCCTGCCCTGGGCAGTGCTGGCTCCCCATGGATTTCTCAGCTCCTGAAACGCAGATCAGCCTTCCCATGTGGGCTGGAGCAAGAACAGTCCAGTTACAGTTCTGTAAAGGTTCTGATGAAAGCTTTTCATTGACTCTATGGCTGGCACACATTGCCCAGCAGTGCCACTGCTGCAGGAGAGACCAAAACACACCTGGGCTACAGGCACGGGGTCTTTGTAGGAGTGTCCTTGTCCCTGTTCATCTCTGCACAGAACCTCATCTTCTCTTTTAATGTCCCATCCCACAGAAATGGGATTAAGTATGAATTCCAGCTTTTCCTCTTCATTTACTCTGCCCTGTGAGGGACTTTTTAGTCTTGGTTGCATTTGATTGGTTATTTGCAAGTTCTACATCGCTCTTTTTCTTTTTTTTGGTCCAATTTTTTTACGATTTCTGGCCACTGTGGGTGGGCAGATGCTGTGTGGGATCCTTTCCTTTGCCTGGGTGCTCATATAAATATGTATCTATCTATCTATATAGCTATAAAACCTCTCCTCAATTAGCCCTTAGTCTGCTGGGCTCAGATGATGCCTCTTCATCTGTGAGCATCAAGGTGCTGAGCTGTGCCACACAGCCAGGAACAAAGTGAGCAGTGCCGAAAGCCAGGAGGATCACTGAGTGTTATTCAAAAGGGCTGCTTGAAAGCTTGCCTTAAACGTTTTCTGTTGGGGTGAGGCTGGGAAATGTCTGGAGGCAGTGGCAGGATTGGCATTTGTGGCAGCTGACCCTATTTTCAACCTGTCACTGATCCCAGAAGCTTTAAGCATGTGAGACGAGGGGTTTTGTGAAGAGTTGTGGTGTCTGAGGAGCAGACTCTGCCTTGGACAGGCTCAGGGAGGTTTTGTCTCTTCACAACTCCTGCCATCAGCTGAGTTTGAAAAGGTTTTTGTTCCCCTAATTGTGATGTCAGTGAATACAGAAATAACAGTGAGACAAGAGGTGTCAGTGGGATTCAGTGCCCGTGTTTGCCAAGCAAAGGGAACTTGGGGTGTCAAAATTCAGAGCTGGGTCATTTTGGGGAGGAAGAAGCAGCAGGGTAAGATGGAAAACTGAACCTCAGTGTGGCTTGAGTTTTACATCCACCCTGCTCTGGTTTCACTGTTGAATCAGGAGACCATGGCTGAAATTTGGAGCTTTTTCTTCTCTCTTTCTTTCTTTCCAGAAGGTTCAGAAAAACAGCACCAAATTTAATCTCAGTAACTACACTAATGAGCTGCAAAACTGGAATCTGGGGAGTGAAAGATCAGCAGGAGCCACTCCCTTGAACTGTCCCCTGGGATTTCTGCTGCTCAGGGGTAGTGGGGGGGCTCCCAGAAAGTGGCCCTGGCACAGCTGAATAAGGAGGAGCGAGAGCCCCAGGATGCAGGGATGGCTCCTTGAGATGTGGGAGCTCTTTGTCCTTCGTGACAGTCTCAGAGTGGATGAGAAGGACCTGGAGAAGAAGACAAAATGTGTTTGAGGAAGAAAATAATAAGGGATGGATGGGGGCATTCAGACAGCAGAGACGACTTAGGGAGGGAGGGATGGCTGCTGTGCCATCAAAATCTAAATAAAAGAACAGGCAGAATCATTCCTGGTGGCATCCAAATGGGAAACTGAGGCAAATGTGTTCCACCTCACCAAAGGCGCTGCCAGAGATCTGCTCTGCCAGGGTTAAAACAGCACAAAGGACAGAGCCCGTGTGTGCCCAGCCTGGCTCTGTTCAGAGCTGCCATGGAACAGGGAATTTGTCCCTGTGCCCTGCAAGGTTCCAAGGGTTCCATGGCTGGGCCCTTCCTTGGGGCAGCACAGCAGATGCTGAGGTTTGGATTTTGGAGCAGGAGGCAGTTCCCAGGGGGGTTGGAGTTGCAGGGCCAGGACGGCACAGCCCCCAGGGCCCGGGGTTTGTGCTCAGGGGAAGCATCAGGCAAGCCAGGAATGATTTCCCCACAGAGCTGGGTCGGGTCCTCCTCCAGGATCCCGTGCAGGATATTTGCCAGTCTGCCATGTCCCTCCAGCTGAGGATTTGCACTGGGAAGCAACAAGTCTGAGCTCTGCACTGTGGATTTGGGGTGAGGTGCTGTAGCTGGTGCCCCCCCTTCCTGCTGACACTCCCCAGTCCCTCCTGCTGGCCGAATCTGTCCCCGCCATGAACAACACCAGCCCAGACACAAAGCCTTGTCACTGGCCATGCAAAGCTCATTTGGAGGCGAGCGGGGGTGTGAGGTGAGGATGTGACAGCTCTGTGCCATCCCTGGGGCCTGCAGGCTGCTTCCCTTTGCCTCGCTCACCTCTCTCCAAGCCCTGACGAGCTTTTTCTGTGTAGAAACTCAGCAAGCAGCAAACACAGCCCGGCTAGCCCAGCTGAGTAGGAAATGGATATTCCCAGAGCCTGCTCTCGAATAAATGACCCACTAAAAATAGCTGTGCTCACGAGCTGGTGCTCATCAAAAACCTGCTCTAGTGACTGTGGCTCGCTGGCCGTGGGCAACGGAGAGCTTGGTTGTTTTACCTCTGTGGAAAAGCAGGTGGTGATGCCTTCCAAACTCAGGGTTTGCTGCTCCTCAGCTTTTCTTTGGATAAATGGATATATGGATAACCTTCTCTGCAACTGCTCTACCCTCTCACAACCCAGCAGGCCAAGCAGGGATCTCGGTGATCCCATGGGAGCTCCTGAAGGAGCTCTGCCTTGTCTGTGCTGGATCCAGCAGCACAGGGGATGTGTCAGACTGGGGATGAGGGGCAGCATTTGGAGATGCTCCTTAGTGTCCATAATTCTGGGATTTGTTGGCACCAGACAGGATAAAGCTGGGATTTACCAGAAAATGGGAGACTCGACTTGAAAACTTGGGCAAGGGTTTTTTGTTTTCTGGTTTTTTCCTATCAAGTTCTGTAGCTGAAAAGGCTTCTGTTGTGTCACCAGAAAAAACAACACCACCTTTCTCTAGGTTGCAGATTTTGTGCTTTTAGGAATGGAAAAGTCTGCAGCTGTCTCTGGCTGTTCAAAGGAAGCAAATGTGAGACAGATCTTTCTTGATTCTGTCTTCATGGCTCTGCTGGGCACTTTCTCCCTCATCTCCTGGTAGCAGATGTGCAGAGGAAAGGTCAGGAGGTGCTGTGCTGGAATCCTTCCCCAGCCGCCACCTCCCCGCGCTGCTCTCCGTGGGTGACGTGCTGGGGATGTGATGGGACAGATGTCACATCGTGACAAGCCCTTGCACTGATCTCTGGGGAAGTTATGCGTGCTCTGAATGTCATTTATGCAACAGAGGAATGATGCTGTGATTCCTTGGCATTTTGGGGCACTTGTGGCATGTCCTGGGCTTGTCTGGTTTGCTGTAGGTGCTGAGATAATTCTGGCTTCCCCCTTGGGTGCATTCCCACTGTGCATTGGCTTCTTTGCGCACTGTTCCTCGCTCAGGATGTCTTCTGGCACCTCCGTTCCCCTCATTTGCAGTCCTGGGAGGTGGCTCAGAGGGTCTGTGGAGGTGCCTGGATGTCGATACTCCACCGTGGTGATGGAGCAGGAGCTGCCTCGGTGTGCACAGCAAACAAACAGCGCTCAGGGAGCCTCTGCAGAGCTGAGCAGTCACCCCTGTGCTCTGCCAGGCCCCACCTCCGTGCTGGCATTTCAATCCAGCCCTCTCCTAAATGACTTGCTGGACACCAAAGAATGATAAATGCTTGGAAAGGGGAAAAAAAAAATAAAGGCAAGCAGAGCAGCACTCCCCAAGCTCTCTGTACATCCCGTTTTGGATGGCCCTTTCCTTCAAATCGAACAATGCCGTGCTGAAATCAGATGTTTCCTGACAAAAGTGCACGGGGCACAGTGTAACTGAGCAGAACTGAGGGGCTGGCCTTCTCACAGAGGGCTGGGCATAAATAATTTGCTTCGTGGTTGTACCTAAAGGATCAGCCCTGAGAGAAGGATGCAAATTTAAAAGGTGGCCTTCAAATTAATGCAAGCAATGGAGGAACATAAGAATTGTCAGGCTGGATCAGGCCCTTCTTGCCTAGGTTTATGTTGTGATTTAAAACTAAAAATAGCTGCTTCTTCAGAGCAAAGTAGGAGAACTTAATGGCAGGGCTCGCCCACACGTTGTATGTCCCCCATCTTTAACAATTAACGTTTCGTTTCAAGCCTGATGAACAAAGAAGAATCCCCCCTGCTCAGTGCTCTTGGTGTAATTGATGCCTCTAAGTGCTCCCTATTAATGTAAATGCTTTCCATTCTTCAGGCTTCTCCTGACTTGCTGAGTGTTGATTATGCTGGAACTCACTTGGGACAAGGTGTGGAGACAGACCCGAGGTTCCTTTTTCATCCTTTAGAGTCCCCACCTTTGTCCTCCTGGACCGTTCTCTTTTCTGGATATTAATCAGCAGAACCCCTCGATTTTCCTAATGTACTGCCACATTCCTTGCTGAATACAAAACTATTTACAATTAGGTTGCTTGTGCCTCTTTTTGAGCACCAATCCTGTTCTTTCTAGCTCACCTTTGTGAGCATTTTCGAGGTGTTTCGTTGTTCCCTGGCTCCTGCCCCTGTGTTGAGCCAGGGTGACACTTCCATGTATTAAATGAGACTCCTGTGTGTCCCAGGACATGGCAGACCCCTGGAGCCAATGGATTTTGCTGCCTTGTCCACTTGTTCCTGTGGAACTGGTGGCTGAAGGAGCACGGCAGGAGTCTCTGGGGCCCAGGGGTTCATTCCCTGAGGGGTCTGGAACTGCTCCCGGAGGGAGGGGGACCTCTGAGTCCCCAGAATTGCCTCTGCTGCTCCTCTTGCTGTGAGATTCTGCTCTGTCTCCTTCCTGCTGTGCACCTGATTTATGCACTTTATTAAATCTGTCCCCGTTTCCTCTTTCCTCTGAGAGGGTTCCTTGCTCCTCTGGAAATACATTTTCCTGCGTGGATTTCATGGGTGGATCATTAGATGGATTTCTTTCACCATCCCAACGCCATTTCTGCCTTGAGCTCTGGTTTCCGCTGGTTTTCCAGCTGGGAAACAGCAGGAGAGGGTGGAAGCAGACCAGCAGCGGGTTAATTCTGAGCCTGGATCCAACCTCAGGAAGAGATGAATGTGCAGGAAGAGAGGAATCCTCCTAAGCTGGGCTTCACCAGCGTTTCTGAAGTTTGCTGCTTTCAAAGGGGCCTGTTTGAAAGTCAAGAGAGGGTTCCAGCCCTTTGCAGGAGGAGTTGGTGAGCCCTGAGGCTCCCTGTCAGACTCCTCGCCCTGGAAAGCGTCAGGACTGACCTGCAGGGGAGGGTCCAGAGGGCTCCGGGACGGCTGAGCTCGGAAGGGATGTGTTACACCCTCAGGGTGGTTGCAAAAGCCTTTTGTTTCTGCTTTCTAATGTACTTTCCTCTGAGCTGTAGCAAGGCCTGAGCTCCCAGTGGCTCGGAATTGCTCTGCCCTGCTAAAACCTGTGTGGTTCTGTCTGTCCTACAGAGAAAATGGGGCACCAGGAGGCCTGAGCCCCCTTATTCTGCCCTGCTCGGTGCTGGGGAGCGGTGGGATGTGGGATGTTGGCTGGGGATGGCTTGGCAGGGAGGGACAGGCATCCTCTGCTTGCAGAGTTCCTGGGGGAGGCACAAGCAAGGCTGTGGGGAATGCGAGGTAGGCTCGGGAATTCCACTTTTCTCAAAGCGTTTCTGTGAATCGAAAACTACCCAGCTGCTCTCTGGGTGCCTAGGAGCACCTCCCTGTCCAGAGAGGATCCTCTCTCAAAGGAAGCATTGGGAATAAGAGCCAGGCCAGCTTGGACGGGACTTGGAGCAGCCTGGGACAGTGGAAGGTGTCCCTGCCCGTGGCAGGGGCTGGAATGGGATGAGCTTTAAAATCCTTTCCAACCCAAACCATTCCATGATTCACTGATTCTAAGTGTTCAACTCTTCTGAAAACCCTCCCCAACCACTCCTTAATCCATATTTCTGGGGAGATCCTGGTGTTTTCACTCGGTGGCCCAAACCTGGAGTATTTTAGCAGGAGGCAAACAGGATGTGTCCTTCCCTTCCCTCACTGACAGCACACATCTCAAACTGCAGCAGATACAGAGCTGTTTTCCTGACACTATCAAACATAAGAACGTTTTTTTGACCCACTTTAGAGAAAATCAAAATGTTTAATCTAGAAAAGCTTGAAATGCATCATTAACCCATCCACCCCCCTTTGCTTCTTCTTACAGGACCAGCTGCTGATGCAGTGGAAGTCCACGTAGGTTTGAGTGTTCTAAAGCTCCATGTTTGGTGAGAATAATATTTCTTCCTAAACATGAGCCTTTTTTCTTTGCTTGCATCTGTTGGTGACAAGCTCACACTGACACACATTACTGGCTATTGATTCTTCATTGAGATGGTCTCAATTCTTCAGGGAGAAACTTCATTAGAACGATTTGCTCCCTGTGAAACAAATCTGACGACTTTTAGAGAGATCTTGTGATGACATCAAGCAGCCACAAAACCGTGGTGCTGCACCCTGGTTCAAAACTGACTTGCTCAGCAGTTTCATGTGTTATCACCTCCTCCATCTCTTCCCTGGTTTTGCCAGAAATGGCAAAAAGCTCCTGAGGTTCCTTCAATTTTGTCTTTTTCCTTATGCAAGAGAAGAAAGTCTGGCCAAATTCATGGAGTCGTCGACCTTTTATTTTACAAGCTGAGGTCTGTTTGCATCTTATAAACAAGATTTAATATTCTTTAAAAAATCTCCGTAGAGCTGAATTCATATTTCATTAAAGTATCTGTGCTTGTTTTAAGTTCAAAACCTTGGACATCCTGAGTTTGAGACTCCCACAGAGCGGCTGTAATTTGGGACAGGATATTCTCCTCCTGAGTGCAACACTCAGTATTTCACTGGGGTTTTTTTAACTTGTTCCTGTGTTGGAAAACAGCAAAGACAAGTATTTGCTCTCCATTTCATCGCTCCCTTGGGACTCTGATTAACCTGCTGCTCATTCCTTTCCTGAGGTAAATTCATGGGTTTGTTCTTTCTCTGTGTAGGAGGAGGGAAAAAAAAAAATCTTTGCCATCGGTGCTGTGTGAATCTCTGCCAAGCTGGTGTGAGCTGTTCCTGGGCATGGGTGGGCACCAGGCAGGTCCTGGCAGGGCTGAGGGGCTGCTTTGCTTTGGAACCTTGTACTGCTCAGTAATTCCTGCTGCTCATCACAGCCACCGAATTCCTGTGGGCCACACAGCCAAGAAATGAAACATTGAAGTAAAACTTGTAATATACCATTGGACTGCAGAAATAACACTTCTGTACCATCCAATGACTGATTTCAGGGCTGTCTCTTATAGAGGACTCTCCCCTGGGCAGCCCCAACCAAACGAAAGCATTGACAGCCCTCTGAGCAGTGGGGGAAATCCACAATGTGTCCCAGACCTTCATAAAACCAGGGCTGAGGCGCTGCCATGGTGCAGCAGGGCTGGGATCCCGGACCATTTGCTCGTTTCAAACCTCAACACACTCCCCAAATCTGTGCCTTTTCTCAAGGGCTCCTGTTGATCTCTTACATCCCCCACACGAAGCAAAGTGCTGGGGGATGGTGCCACCACAGATGTCTGGGCTTTCTGCTTTGTTAAATTCACATCCATTATTGTAACATGCAAATTCCTTGGCTAGGAGAAGAAGGAAATGCACATTTCTTTTCTTTTTCATAATCATCTTTGCTAGTCATAGGGCAGTTGGAATAATGTGTTCTCTTTCAAATGAAAACAAAGGCATAAAAATAGAGCTTCAGAACCCAGAACAGTGGCAAGATCTTTAAATAAATCCCCTCAGAATACTTGATTTTCAAATTGGTTGCTTCAAATAGATTCACTATCTCACCTTCTCTCCAGAAGATGCTTTTATCAGATCCAAAACTAAGGGGCATTTAGTCAGAAGAGCTTAAGTGAGGCTTTTCTAACAATTGCCTGTTAGACCTTAGCCAGAATCAAGTCTCTGTTTGTGCCTAGGTACATTCAGTTTTCTTTGCAGTTTTCCTTGGTGCAGTTGTTCATTCTTTGAGGTTGTCTCCATTCCTGGCCCCTGCTGTTAAATTGCTGCTGCATTTCCCTGCAGAGAAGGCTGCACTTTATTGATAGATGAAGTGATTCCAAATAATCCATTGCCCAAGGCAGTAACTACTTTTCTTTAGGGAAAGCCCCTTAGCTGGAATGTGCAGCTTAACAAACAAATAAAACAATGCCAAACTCACTCGTGGATGAAAGAGGGGGGAAACCTCAGGATTTAATTGGTGGAATGAAATGAACACATTGTCAGGGCAGCATCCACCACCTCATCCTCTCACACTGAGGGAGAGGGTCACTGGAGCAGGCAGAGTGTGTGCTGACCCTCAGGACTTGGGTCTGGCTTGCAGCAAAGCAAACATCCCTGGGATGCATCCCGCAGGGAGGCAAATCCATCAGAGAGCTCACAGCCTGGAAATCTGGGGCCTGAGCTGCCCAAAGCTGCCTCCTTGGGGCACCACGAAGCACCCTGGTGACACCAAGGGATCTCAATCCCTGAAAAAGAGCCTCTTGCCCTTTTCCCCGAGGCCAGTGAACTACCACGGACCCGGCAGTGCCGGCTCTTCTCTGTAATTCCTGTCTGCTCAAGGAAAATCCTGGATGTGAGCAATGGAGCAGGTCAGGGAACTGAGAGCATTGCCAGGCTGGCAGCGAGGATTTCACACTCGAGCAGATTGTTGTTGCCATTCCAGCACCTCCAGCATCGGGCTGGCTGGAGCACGAGTGCTGGGGCTTGGCAAATCCAGATTTTGGGTTCTGGCTTTTCTACAGACTCACTGTGTGAATTTTGGCAACTTGCTTAATTTCCCTGAGCGTGATCCAAAACCTGGGGAAGTCAAGGAGAGTCTTTCCTGGAGCTTAAATATGCTGTAAACAAGCTCCTTACGTCTCTGTTTCTAGTTTATAACGTAGGAAATGCACTGCCTCTCCTATATTGGCTGCAAACTCTTCATGACAGGGTTTGTTCCTGGCTGTGAGCACAGCAGAGCCCTGATTTGGGTTGGCATTCTGGAGGTTCGAGGCAAACAGAACCCGTGGGCACCCCGCAGATCCAGGAACTCAGCTGGGTGGCGAGCACCATCCTCCCAAATTCTGTGCTGCTCCTGTGTGGGAATACAGAACAGAAGGCCTTGCATGGCTCATATTCATCCACTGCAAAAAGAAAACCACCCAAAAAGGGTCAGGGTCAGCCTGGATGTAGGGGTTGCACTGGTAGTGAAAGAACAGGGATATTATTGTAGAATCCCAGAATTCCAGAATTCCAGCATGGTTTGGGTTGGAAGGGACTTTCAAACTCATCTCATCCCACCCTCCTGCCATGGGCAGGGACACCTTCCACTGTCCCAGGCTGCTCCAAGCCCCGTCCTACCTGGCCTTGGACACTTCCAGGGATCCAGGGGCAGCCACAGCTGCTCTGGGCACCCTGTGCCAGGGCCTCCCCACCCTCACAGAGAGGAATATTTTCTAATACCCAATCTAAACCTACTTTCTCAGTTAGAAGCCATTCCTTTGTCCTGTCACTCCAGGCCCTCGTCCAAAGTCCCTCTCCAGCTCTCTTGGAGCCCCTTTAGGCACTGGAAGTTTCTGAGGACGATGGTCCTGTAATACTCCAAGGAGTGGAGTAGAGGGAAATAGGGCAGAAGTTCATTTTCACTTCAGTTAAAAGCAGAAATCCTTCCATTTTAGTCCAAAACTACTCATTAAACCAGAATAGTAGGATTTTAGTTCCCCCTTGTCCTGTCGCTACCTGCCCACGCAAAAAGTTGCTCTCCCTCTTTCCTAAGGAAGTTCCTCCTTCAGGAACTGGAAGGCCTCAGTGAAGTCCCCCAGAGCCTTCTCCTCTCCAGGCACATGACTTAAGCAGGAAGGAGGATTCCTGCAGGCATTTTCTGGTCTGCAAAAGGCTTTTGCCTCCTTGGGCAGAGCCCAGCACAGCATCTTTCATGTCAGAGGTGGTTCCTTTTCTGCTCCATGGTAGTTTTGTGAAGGCAAAGCTGGGGCTGTTTGCACCTCTGCCTGCAGGATCTGGGCAGGAACTCCTGTCTCTCCCCACTTTCCTTTCTGTCTTCTGCAGGAATCCACAATCCAGCCTCTTCCCTCAGCTCCTGCACAGCCTGAGGAGTGCAGCTGAGCCCAGAGATCGGCTGTGCATTCCTGCATGGAAATGTCAGCCAAGTGACCCTCATTCCCAGCGAGCTACAGGGCTGGGGACATCAGTTACCAGCCAAGTGGGTCACAATCCAAGTCCCCTTCTCACACAAACCATGCTCATGGCCTAAGCAAGCCATGGAATTCTGCTCCCAGCGGGACAGGGCAGTCGTGGAGCTGAGCTGGGGCCGGCGCCCCAGGCTGGGGGTGGAGTTCCATTGGGTCAGATACAGATTTGGGAACAGCGGTGGCTCTGGGGTGGATCCGAGGTGGTTTGGATAATAAATCTGAGGCTCTTCAGTAGCCAAGGAGGATGATGTGGGACTGGAGCAAGGGGTAGCTCAGGGCTCTGGAGTTTTGAATCTCTGAGAGGAGGATTAGGGAGGGCCAGGATGGAGAGCTGTGAGGAGGTACAGAGTGAGGGCAGAAATTAGGAGGGCTGGGTTGGATGGGCACTGGAGCTGATCTAGTGAGTGGCATCCCTGGCCTTGAACTAGTTGAGGTCCCTCCTGACCCAAACCATTGTGTGACCTCTCAGAGGAAGGGCACCCTGGGGACACTCTGTGTCTCAAGACTCAGCACGAGGGCGAGGACAGCTTTCCCTGAGCTGTGTGCCCCTATTCTCCTGCCGGAAGCTCAGTGGCTCTGGGAATTCTGGCACGGAGCTCCAGGTGTTGTACCTGAGCAGGGACAACGGCGAGAGAGGCTCAGGGAGGATCTGAAGCCGTGTCGGTTTCACACCTTTAACTACAAAAACCTCCAGATCACCACTCGTCCAGGCAAGAACAGGCAGGATTCTCCCAGCCCTTACTGCACTGCCGCAGCAATTTATGGCTCCCGTGAGCTTTGCTCATTTAAAAAGTGCCCATGGAAGCATTTCTCATGGCAAGTCTTTCCAGCATATTTTAATGGAGAAGGAGTGAGTGTATTTGTTTGAAGTGGTGCACTAGAAAGCTGCTCCAAGCCTGGCAGGCAGTTGTTGCCCAGCACTGTGATGTAAAGAGAGGAAACGCGAGTCTCATTGTGAGCCCTTCGCGACAGAGTGAAAGACAAGCCCGTGCCCAAGAACTCCCGCAGCATTCAGCCTCATTTTGGCCTCTCCAGTAAAACTTTCAGTTCAGATGGCTTTTGCTTTTGCAACTCTCTTCCTGAGGTCAAATCTAAGGTTGTACAACTGAAAAATGTAGATTTAGGACTCGTGTTGCTCCCTGGCACTTTTTATTCTTTCAGTGCTACCCTAAGTTTCATTAACCTGGAGTTAAACTAAGGTTATGCTGTTGGATGAGCATAATAAAACGCACTGCCTGGGCTGAGGAACATATTTCTTTCATGGTGCTTTAAGAGGCCCATAAAGCTGTGATTAAATGATGTCTAAGCTTAGCTCTTCTGCAGCATCTTGCTGAGAGCAGAACCAAAACCTTGTTGGGACCTTGTCTTTAATACACCACTGTCACAACGAGGTGCAGAGCCACCAGACCCAGCAACTCTGCTTATTTTAAACCAGCGACAGCTGAGGTGCCAGTGGCCCTTTGCAAATGCCTGTAACACGATGCTCACGCAAGTAACAGCCCGATTCATCCTGCGGCCCCAGGAATGTGTTGGTGTGTGCTCGGGGAGTAGCTGGCACGGCAGGGAGGGCTCAGAAATCCCACCCCAGCCCTGAGCTGGGGCTCTAGAAGGCACGAGATGTGCAGGGTTTGTTCAAGGGAAACAGCTGCACGCAAGAGGAAAACAAACCAAGGAGAAAGGGAAAAAAACAAAGAAAATGAGGCAGGCAGAGGGGCAGAAACAGCATGGAGCTGTGTCAGGGGAGGGTCAGGCTGGAGATCAGGGAAAGGTTCTTCCCCCAGAGGGTGCTGGGCACTGCCCAGGCTCCCCAGGGAACAGTCCCGGCCCCGAGGCTGCCAGAGCTCCAGGAGCGTTTGGACAGCGCTGCCAGGGATGCCCAGGGTGGGGGTGTTGGGGTGTCTGGGCAGGGCCAGGGGTTGGATGATCCCTGTGGGTCCCTCCCAGCTCAGGACACTCTGTGATCTCTTGTCCAGCCCAGTGGGTGCTCCTGGCTGTTTGGTGCAGAGGCTGCATCGGTTTTGTGGCACAGCAACAAGATAAATGTGCTTCTTTGAATTGTGGTGTTTTGGTCCTGAAGTGTTCCAGCTTCCTTGTGGTTTACTGGGAGGAAAGTGCTCCCCTTGGACCCAGCCTGTCCCTGCTGTGCTGCATGGCCACCCTAGAGCAGGATTTGTCACTGCCGCCACCCCACAGCCCACTTTGGAAGGGACACAGTCATGTGAAGGAATACAGGCTCATCTCCCAGTCAGGCTTTTCCAGGGAACCTGAGCACAGTGGTTGAATGGTCCTGAAAAATCATTGCTGCCTGATTGTGTGAACTGCCAGGCACGGCAAGGAGCTGAAATCCGGGGCTGGAGAGGGCTGGGGATTAACACCAGGGGCTCAGGCTCGTGCAGCCAGAAAACTCCAGCAAGACTTTCTCCTGGAAGAGAACAGAGCGGTTGTTACTGAGACGGGGAAAGCAGAGCTTGTTGCTGTGGTGTTATTTTAATAGAGGTTGTGTAACTTTACCTTGTTCTCAACTCCCAAACTTTTCTGGCTGGTAATAGGAACACTGCCATAGCACGAGCCTCGAAGCAAGAAGCCTTGGAAGCTTCCCAGGAAGGCTGGGGAATCAAAGATGTGCAGCTTAATATAGAGACAAAGTTTGAGCAGGCAGCAAAACAGCAGGGCCCAAGGTGCAGGGCCCGTGTGAAGTCCCAGCACTACTCACTTCCATGGCTGCCTCTCCCTCCAAAGGGGCAGCTGAGTAAGGAGATCTTCATTTGGCAAAGAAATTTCTCAAATGGCAAGGAGAAGAGTCCTGAAATGGTTCCCACAGCGATGATTTGCAGGTGTTCAGTCAAGGACCGTGCCTGGTAAGAGTGTTCCCCACGGGGCTGTATATTTGCGGCAGTCCTTGTCCAGTGAGCGAATATTCCACAGGCTGGGATAGGAAAGGGGATCTGAAGGTGCAGGGAAGGACAGTGGCTGTTTCATGGCCACACACACACAGAGAAGTGGCAAAGCAAGGCAGAAAACTCGAGGGGACTTCACATCATGGGGCTGTCTCAAAGCTGGCAGGGTGCTTTTACCTGCGAGGATGGGGTAGGGAAAGGCAAAAGCAGGGGCTCCTCCTGCCTCATCTGTCCTTGGGCACACAGATCTGCCCACCTTAGTCCCAATCCTGACATCCCAGTGCTGTCCTTGGAGCAAAGCTTTGCATTCTCAGGAATTTCCAGGGCAGACCTGCCCCCCCTAGCCTGCCCAGCCCCGCACTCTGAATCTCCCTTCAGCAGAGCCAGCAAAGGGTTTGCAAGAAGCTTCTGATCCCAGAAGTGTTTCCTCCCAGTCCCTGTGAGAGCTCTAAGTGCTTCAACCTGAGCAATCGGTGTTATCTGCACATGGATGTTGAAATCACAGTGATTGTGCAGGACATGAGAGGGACCTGCCAGCTGCAGGTCACGGTCCCTTCCTGCCAAAACCATTTGAACTCCGGCCCTTGTCACCAAACACGTGCTCCTGGGACAGGGCACTCTTTTCACTGCATTTGCTGCTCTCTTATGGCTTAAGATGGGAGGCTTGAAAGAAACAGCTCTTTTCCAGGCAAACCTCCTCCTGGAATACTTGACTCAGACACTAAATAGACAGAAAAGCCACTCAATGGAAAAGGACTTTGTGTTGTCCCGGTAAATCTTTCATCCGATGCCCTCCACATGCACCAGGAGAGATCTCAGGGCATGATCTTTTGTGAGAGCATTGCAGAGATTAAGAGGTATAAATGTCAGCCCATCCACAACTCCCTGTCACTTAGCTGAGCTGCTGGTCCAGCAGGCAGGGAGGAATGGGAATTTTTCTTTTCAGTCCTCCACAAGGACCTGTTCCTGTGGAAAACCACCTGTTCCTCGTGGATAGGGTGGGGTCAGCCCCCAAAACTGGCTGGTTTGGTGTGTCCAAATCATGTCTGGGCACCCTCCAGTGCAAGGGAGCCCAGCTCACAATTCAGACTCGGCCACAGGGAGACAAAATGAAAGAATCCTGTCTGGCCTTGCCGATAGGTGTGGGATGGGTCCTCGTGTGTGTGCTCTGTCAGCCTGCCCTGAGCTGTTCCTGCAGGACACTGTGCTTTCACCGTGGCTGGAGGTGGTTAAGGAGAGACTGGACCTGCCATGATCTGGTTGACAAGGCCAGGCTGGGTCACAGGTTGGACTCAATGACTTCAGAGGTCTTTTCCAACCTCATTGGCCCTGTGATTCTGCAGTTCCTCCACAGTCAGGAGTCCTTGCCTTGCACACTGAGATGTGCCCAAAGAACACAGCACTGCATGGTGGGTGCTGCCTGGTGGGTGCTGCCTGTGCTCCCTGCTGAGCCTCCAGCAGGGCAGGGGCTTCCCAAAGGACACACTTTGGTGCAAAGCAGACACCAGCCACAGGTCAGAACAGCTTCGGGATCTTGGAGAGCAACTCCGAATATCAGAATTCTTCTCCCTGGAACATATTGTGCAGCTTCTGCTTTTGGCAAGAGCCTGTTCAAGCCATCCACACTGAAGCAGAGGCTGAACTTTGCTTGGAGCAATCCCTGGTTGTGGTAAACGCTTGGTGGTGAGGAGCGAGGGAGCTCACATCTTATGGCTGCGTGCTCGGAGCTTTGTGAGCACCTGCACCTGCAAGAAGCAGGATCCTGGAGCATATTCCCTAATTTTCACCTTTTGATGTAGATTAAACAGCGGCTCAGGAGGTCATATTTTGATCTCAGCATTAAAGCACTTCAGGAGAGACAGTTCCTGTTCGGGAAGAGTGAATTATTCGAGGACTATCACTGCCCAGCACATTTTTCTTCACTAATGCCACTTCATGGCTAGAAAGTCTCAATTCCAAGTCACATGTGTAAACATTGGAGCAGTCATTTATCCGGTGTACAATTTGTAGGGATGACAAGTCATTTAAATAGTGTGTGTAACGCAAAAAATCCCGGTACTGATTTAGTGGCTTTATTATTACCCTGTCAGGAAAATTAATGTTCTATTTGCACAGAGCATCCATTCAGGCTCCCTATCTGCAGCAGCAGAGAGGTTGGGATCCGGGCTGAGGTGTCCTGAGGATGGAGAGCTGTGTGGTGTCCCAGCTCCTGGCGGAACTGGCCTTTCCCAGGATTGCCTGGCACTGGGAAGAGCACATCCCAATTAGCGGCTGAGAAGGCCAACAACAGAGTGACAGACAGCCCTAAGTGTGAATCCACAGCCATGATTCACCCAGCAACTGGCTCCTTTCCAATGAAATGGTGGGGATTTTTCTTTTTTTTTCTTTTTTTTTTTGGTTGGAGCAGAGGAGCCTAAGGGGAAAGCACAGGAAGGAAAATATCAGCAACAAGCTCTGCAAACCCAGAAACAACTCGGCTCTGTTTTGTAACAAGAGGAAGGAAGATGCTCTCCCACGTCTCCCTGCTTTTCTGCACTGTGTTTTCTAACAAGTACAGTTGGCTATAAATTGGCAGGGAGCAGCAGGAGGGGGCTGTTCCGAGGGGAACACGAGGCAGGAGTGGGGAACAGTGAGACAGCTGTGGAGCGATGTCCTGCTGCAGCCCCCAGGTCCTGGCTGACAGGAGAGGTCCAGCAGCCCCCACTGGGCTCAGCCAGATCTGTCCAGACAGATCCAAGATCCAGCCGGGAAGCCAAGCCAGGACCAGCAAGGCCAAGCCCAGGCTTAGCTGTGGTCAGGCCAGGCTGGGACCAAAGGGCTGGAGCACAGCAGGTGGCTCCAACAAGGGCCCTCCCGGCTCTTTTCCAACAGCCCAACGCCAGGATACAGCTGCACCTGCACCAGAGCTGGCCCACAGAATCCCAGATTCCCAGAATCCCAGATTCCCAGAATCCCAGAATCATTCTGGTTGGAAAAAGACCTCCCAGACCATCGAGTCTAACCTCTGACCGATCCCCACCTTGTCCCCAGCCCAGAGCACTGAGTGCCACATCCAGGCCTTCCTTGGACACCTACAGGGATGGGGACTCCACCACCTCCCCGAGCAGCCCCTTCCAATGTTTAACAACCCTTTCCATGAAGAAATTCCCCCTGAATTCCCTCCCCACCTTGTGGGGTGCTTTTTAGAGATGGTTTTTTGAACTCTTTTAATGTGGGGTCTTAATTTTCCATATGCTGGCGCTCTTGGGACGAATTTAAGGGAGCCACAAGGAGCCTGTGCACCCTGAGAGACTTATCCTCAATTCAATTTAGAGTTCCCTACCTCTCCTTTCAGGGAGAGTGCACATCCCATGAGCCAGTTGTCTGGAAAATGCATGGCCAGGGGGTAGAGACGGCTGTAAATATTCCCTGGTGCGATGGCAGCAACCTGGAGGAGGGAAAATAATCTGTCAGCTTGAGAAGTGAAAGAACAAAGCCATTAATAAGAGCATCTAAACAGGCTCTGGAGCGTGGAGCTGCACCATAGAATGGATGCAGCAAGGTGGTGTCCATGGTGGATTCTCCAGAGGTCTCCCAGGGCAGCAGAGCCTTCCAGCAGATCCCTTCGGGCAGGAGCCTCTGCAGAAGCCCTGTGGTGACGGGTGGGCAGACAGGGACCTCTCAGAACGAAGCTGGGCCCTCATCATATTCCCTGTGCTTCCTCCAAAGTGAGGATGCACTTGAGAGATTCCAGAAGGCTCTCACGGAGATGTGTCCGCCTAAACTGGCCATGGTGACATGGGCTGAAAATGAAACAGCGAAGGAGAACCAACTGTTAAAGCACTTTAACGGGTGAGGCAACCAGATATTTATCCCTTTGGAGTTCTTCCTGGCAGACTACAAACAGAGGGAAGCTGAACCAGCCTGACCTGGTTCTCCACCTCTCTTTACACCTGCGTTTTGATGAAGGCTCCCTTAATCACATGGGTTGTGTAAAGCAGTTTCTTCTGCCATTTCCGTTTAGTTCCCTGCATGTTTCTGAACCTTTTATAGAGCCTTGGGTGAAGCTGTTGAGCTCCTGGAGTTGTGAGGCACCAGAACAGGTTGTCCATGAATATGAGGGATGAACATTCTGGGAGGGTTTCGGAACAGAGTTGGACAAGGCTCTCGGTGACCTGATCCAACCTTGCAGTTGCCTGCTTTGAATGTGTCTGTGATTCCAAATTCTCTGTGCTACCATAAGACTGGAAAAGAGATGTTTTATTAAAAGCCGAAATGTTTATTTGGTCTCTTAAACCTGCACATTCAACAAAGGAGAAATGATTTCTTTTTATTTATAATAAAATTCTGAGGTTTCAGGACTAATCTGATGGAGACTTTGATGTCTTCTCTGCCTTACTTTTTTTTTTTTTTTTTTTAGTGATAAGGGCTTGGCTTTGAAAACTAAAAAACCAGAAATTATTAGTTAAAAAAGCAAGGGAAGTCCACTCCTGGTGACCTTTCCTTCTGGTTCTCTGAGGGATGTGTTGAAATTCCAAGCTGCTCTGGAAGCTGCAAGGAGACACCACAGGAGCTCAGTTCTCCTGGAAATGCTCTCTGTGTGGGAGAGGAGAGAAGGAGGCATTTAAGGATAAGCAAAGTGAGGCAGGGAAGAGCAGAGCTGCTCAGCAGTCAGATGGAGTTTGTTTCTGCCAGCAGTGGATCCCCCACCGGGCTTCACCTGCCCCAGCTCCGGCAGCGGGAAGAGCGGAGTGTCCGCCCCAGTTCCGGAGCTGCCTGTGCTGCATCAGCTGCCCTGCCCAGGGGAGGTGGGATGTGGGCCAAAAAGTGCTTTTAGGCAAGGCTGAGACCTACTGAAGTGCTGAAGTGGTGTCACTGAGCTGTCCCTGCCCTGCTGTGTCCCTCTCCTGGGGAGGAAGTGGTGCCCCTGTCCCCAGATGGAGCCGAGGGGTTGAATCCCTGCTGGAGGCTGGGGAAGGCATTTGCAGTGGGAATGCTGGAAAGAGGAGGTCTCAGGTCTCAGGAAGGGGCAATTTTCCAGTGAAGATGGACCAGAACACATCTGGGTGTGGAATTTGGGCTGACACCGTGTCTTGGGGTGACCGTATGCTGTGTATCCCCTATCGCCTGCTCCATGGCCAGCCATGATTCCTGTGCCTTTCTGTGGCTTTAAAACTGGGTGTGAGAGAAAGGAAAAAGCCAGAGGAACTTTTCAAAGCAGTTTTTGTGCTTCAAGGACATTCACTCCCCTGCGTTCCTGCTGCTGCAGAGCAGAGGCACCTTCCTGCTTTCCCCAGCTCTGGGCTCCTTTTCTCGGAGGAGAGAGATGGAGAGTTCAACTCCTTTTTTTCCCTGGGACTTTGGTTTTTCCTTCTTCTCTTCTGGACTGTTCAGAACACCAGAACATCAGAACCTCACTGGGAGGCCTCACACCTCGGCCCAGCGGGGCCCGAGCCGAGCCAGCTCCGAGGAGGAGAAAGAGGGAGAGAGACCACACCTACGGAAAGGACTCTAAAATCTTCTCAGGTTTTCTCTCCACAGCGAGAGGTTTTATTATTTAGCATTATTCTTTTCCCGTGTGTTTGTTAAATAAATAGAGTTTTTTCCCCTTCTTTCACTTTCCTTCGAGGAATTTTTTCCCGACCCTGGTGGGGGAGGGGTGGCTGTAACCTGCCTCCTACAGAGGAGACGTTCCTCCCAGAGCGTTCCTCCCAATTTTGTCTCAAACCGGGACACACCGTTAGTGAGTGGTGGTGATCTGATTAATGCACAATTAGTCCATGAAATGAGTGGGTTTCCTCTTCCGCACAGGGTGGAAATGGAATCATTAACCAATGAAAGAAAGTGTGATAACCAATTAAAGAAAAGTGTGATGTGTGAAAGGAAAAAACCCCAAACCAATAAAATGGAGAGTCCACAGCTTAACACAACAGGGATATAGAAATGCTGCACAGGGGAAGATGGGAATGCCATTTCCAGACCCTTTGTCTCACCTCTCTCCATGAGGAGCTCCTTGCAGCTGTGCTTGTTTCTGTGCTGCCTGAATGAAGGGACCTGATGGACAAAATGCCATCTTGGATCAGGGAGTGAGGAGAGCTGGCAGCTGGAAGAGAGACTGGACATGCTGTTAATTCTGGTGGGTGACCCAAAGCAGAGCATGGAAGATCTAAAATGAACAATATCCTTGACTGTGAGCCAGGTGACGATGGAAGGAATACAGGGAAAAGTTGTAGAAAGAGCCTGGATGATCTTTCAAAACAATGGTGACGGGAGAAGGCTTGAGAGAGGAGGATTCACAGTGAAATCTGTCATCTGGAACTGGCTGAAAAGACCAACCTTGGACCTCTTTTTCTGAAAATGCAGTGGTTTTGAAGAGGTTTTCATTTTTCTTTTCTTTATTTTGTGTTAATTCCCTTTATTTTAAAGTACCTCTGGGTTTAAGCTTCTGCTGCTGTTTCTTTGATTCAGCCCCAAAGCTGAGTAGAACCCAGTGTCCATGTGGGTGCTCTCTAAGAGCTCCCATTCTTGCCAAAGGATCCACTCCAGCTCAAGTTCCTGCCAGGAAGACCCTTTTACCAATCTTTTGGGGAGTATCTGCACCTACGGAAGAAAATTCACTACAAGAAACCAAAAAGCTACCAGGGACCACGGCACTTGGTCCCTGAAGGACAGGGGCAGGGTTACGGGTTATCCTGGGGAAACACTGCAGCTGTACAGGGATAGATGGGCAGGAATTCTCTAACTCCACGTGAGACGTCTTGGCTGGCTGGACACTGAACTCTCTGTGTTGTTTGGTGACTCCTGAAATACATTCGACACAGAACAGGATGTTTTGAAAGGTCTTCGCTCTGTGCAGCACTTCTTCCCATCCCTCCTCAAACCAGCAGTGCCACTAACAGTAGTAAATGTATTTATTTTCCTGCTCTATCTTGTTAAACTCCTGCTTTTCTCTGCTGCTGCACATCAGAGATGTTAACTCGGTGCTAACCTGGTAAAGCTGGAGAGCTGGGCCCAGGGGAGAGCGAGGGAGAGGTTGGTGGGGAGGCATCCAGCAGCTGGAGCAGAAAAAATGTGACTTTATAAATCCTTCATCCCCTACATCTTCCCAGAAACATTTCTCAGCAGCATCCTTATGGAAAATTAAACTCCACTCTGGCAAGAAAAAACACTCACGTAACTCCTGTGCCTCTCTAGACAGCCTCTCTCTGTCATTTATTTGGAACAGCAGGCCTTGCCTTGGCTTCTTGGTTTGCCTGGTCTCAGAGCAAAATTAAAGTAAGGAAAGCATCTCTCAGCCTGTCTGGAGGGTACAAGGGTGGAGAAACATCGGAAAATGAGTGAGGAGCTTCTGGGACCATCACATCTCATTAGGAGCAGAGCACTGCTGAGAGCCCCTCCCCACGTGAGGCTGCCTGAGAACCAGGCAGGGCCCGTGCTGGGTTTGTGCCAGATCCCTGCGCCCCTTCCCTGTCCCCGTGCCTGCTGTGGGAGCTGCCCATCCCTGTGTTTGGAGTACTCCCAGGGGGCTGGAGATGGCTTCTCCTGGTGTTTCCCTTTGCTGGAGCTTGCTGCTGGCACCATCAGTGTGTGCTTGCCTGGCTGAGGTGCTGCCTGTGCTGCCCCTGCCCCTCTGCCCTCCCCCAGGTACCCGTGGCTGTGCCCACCTGGCATCGGGGATGAAAGGCCAGAGCTGGCACAAGGATTTTGTAACCCCGTATCAAAAGCTTCCATGGGATTTCCCAGAAATACCAAATCCCCTGGGCAGGGAGTCGCCGCTGGGAGTTTTGATCATGGGTCACTGGTATGGAACTTGGGGTTCAGTGGGCACCAAACCTGCCATTTAATGAGTCAGTGGTTCTGCAGAAGCACTTTGAGGCCACACAAGTGACAGCCTTGTCCTGGAGAGCTATCCAAGAGCACAGAATCGTGGAATCATGGAATCCAGGATGGTTTGAGTTGGAAGGGCCCTTCCAAACCCTCGAGTTCCAGCCCCCTGCCGTGGGCAGCACCACTGATGACAGGCACTCCTTAAAGCATCCACCATCCCAGAGCAGGAGCATCCTGCAAAGGAAACGGGGCAGAAAGAAAAATGAACTGAGGTTCCCTTGTTCGGGACATTTCCAGGAGAATGTCAGGGAAAAGGTCTCTCCCAGGCCCCACTAAAGCACTGCCAGGCCCCAAAGAGTCACGAAAAGAAGATCCTAAGAGGATAAGACACAAAGAGAGCACAAATGCAAGGTGTGGGCAGGCTTGGCCTTTGACAGAGCCTGAGGACAGGCAGAGCTGTGCATGGGTGGAGGAAAGCATCCATGGGGAAAATCACAGCCTCAGCACAGCCATGAGCAAATCCTGTGAGCCTCCTGCTTGGAAAGGAACAGTCAGCCGTGGCATTTTTCAGGATCATTTCCGAGCCCCCACTGTGGGATATGAAAGGAATCCTTGCTGGAGTGATTTCCTGTCTGACAAACGCTGCAGACCCTCATCTGACCGGGCTGGAGATGAGCAGTGACTCGGTGTAGAGCTGGAGTGTGACATTTGGGAAGCCAGGATGGCTTTGCATCCCTCCTCACCCTTGATGGGCTGTTCCTCTTGATTTGCTGTGACTTCTCATATCTTTTTGGAGAAAAGTGAATGACAGCCTATGAGAGACCATCATTGCCCTTCCTGCTTTACAGAGCTCAGTTTATCCTCTCAGTCAGCTTTGTTTAAAGAGCCCAAGGTGCAGGAAAAGCTGTTCCCAAAGGGCTGGGATGCTCTGCATTTGGTTTTCAAATCTCGTTGTTGTCGTTGGCCAACAGCTATAAATAGGTGGCACTGCCAAGGTTGGCATCAAACCCAACATATTTGAGGGAAACAGAAGAAAAGCGGCTTTTGCCTGCAGACTTTGATGTCCTTTGTTCCCAGGTGACAGCCCCCTCAGCTGATTCCTGCCATTGCTGGTGCAGAGCATTTCAGAAGATACCTGCTCTCACCCCACTCCCGGGAGCTTTGCTCGTGCACCTCCTCTCAGGGACAGCGTTCAGGGTGAAATTCTCTCTGGTTCTGTTGCTCTTCCCAGATTTCAGAGGAAAGGAATTTCAGATTTCAGATTTTTTTGCTTGCTCTTACCAAGGGCTACACCTGTGAGGGAAGGTGTGTAAGTGCTGTAGAGTCTCCTGTTTCCCTCGGCTTCAGTGAAGCCCTGATGATTGATGGGTTTATGGTTCCCTCAGGATTCTGAGAGTCCAGGAGGGAGAGCTAGGCCCCTTCTGTCTTCAGCACCTTGAAAATTGTTTCAGTTGGACAAGGCCTTCAAGACCGTGGAGTCCAACAATTCCCCCAGCACTGCCAAGCCACTGAACCATGTCCCCAAGTGCCACATCCACAGGGCTTTTAACCTCCTCCAGGGTGTTTGAATAGTTTAAATAGTTGCTTCAAAGCTTGATTTAGCATTTTTCTCCCATGATGGGCACTTTGTTAAAACCCAAATGTTTTGTAAACCACACCAGTATTCTCTGAAATGCTGGGCTCCTGGAACAGGTTTCTTTTCTTCATCGTGTAGATGAAGTGACATTGTCACAATATTTATCTGTTCCTCAGCCTCTTTTGCTGATGACACTGCTGCTGAAGAGTGCTCTTGTCACTCTTGAAAAATTCTCAGTGTGTTTGCAGTGACTGCAGGAGGAAACGTCCATGGATCCCCACAGGAATTGACTGAAGGATCGCTGAGCTGATAAAATGAAGCCCTGCTGGGCCAGACCTCCCAACTCCTACATTTGTGGGGTGCAGAACTAAGGGGTGAGTTCTGCTTCAGCAGGTTCCCCAAACAGGGGGGCAGCTTGAATGCTGTTATTGGGGAATGGGGTTTGGATATTGTCCCATCCTTCTACTCCCTCCCCACCACTGCTCCTGCTGAGCTTCACTCCCTACACGCTCCTCATTCCCTACACACTCCTCATCCCCTACACACTCCTCATCTCCTACACACTCCTCAT